>OU343034.1:3507108-4107108 GCA_910593735.2 Ectemnius lituratus | reverse complement strand
AGTATGTTGATGAGTAGAAAGAATTATAGACTTATAATAAAGAGAACCTAATTATTCATATAGTAAAGAGGGAAAAGTATTCCTCACACCAGGATAGTGATTAAATAATAACGATGCAGAAAATGTAGGAATTGTAGAATGGTTTTTTTACTTTACAAACGACACTTTCGACATTTAAAAAGGAATGCGGCGAATTAATTACGCAGCATACTTTGGTAAACCGGGACGCGTTATTACAGCCGCTTATAAAATGTGGGTGAACCTTAATTACATTAGCACTTTGAAATTCTTTTATAAATTTGCCTGATTATTACAGCACTGGAATACTTGGGTATAACGGATAAAAAGTTTAGAAAGTAAAGTTTAATGTTATTAGTTGCTTTCGAGAAATGAGTGTATTACGAGTTGCTGAAGACTAAAATGTGCATCAACTTTTGTATATCTATACTTTCTTAGTAAGGAGTATGTTTCAGCTACGATTTACTTTTTAGAATAATAATTGTAATAAATTATAATAATATATAAAAAATATACGCACAAACCCCTTTTCATAGGTTAAATTCTCGTATAGAAGAAGGTTTCCTTTTTAAGGGGTGATATATGGTAGGCACGTCATTAGCCCTTTGCTATACTTTGACGAGTCTGCGACTCATGACACAAATTTTGTACCAAAATGAATATCATGAGACAGACTCGTGGAATGAAGATATTTTTTTAATATGTTGGGAGTTGGGCATTGCAACTGTTCTTGAGCATCACTCTATTCTGTTTTCCCGGATTTCGTCAAACTAAATGCTACAAGGGATTAAATAAACAGGAGTTCATTAATTTTTTTGAAATAGTAATACTTGCTTTTTTTGAAACTCATTATATGTTAATTATTGTAGATACTTTAATGTATATTATCTGAAAAATTTGATTGTCTATTTACAATTTCAGTGTGTCTCCGTTGATTAAGATAGATCATTTACTCTGCACGGAGTATTTCGGTAATATAACATTGTTACTTGCTTTTTAAAAATCATTAAATATACATTTTATATTTATTTGTTATATTTACACTCTTTTTACTAAGGCAAATGTTTTATGTAGGATGCACTCTTTAGAATAACAATCTTTTTCCGAACTTTCACAGACTTCCTATAAAAATATAGATTTCCTTATTGAATATCTCATTTCTCGAAAAAGAAATAATTTTGAGCACTTCAATTCAAACAGATTATTATTTATTACATATTAATATAGAGATTAAAGTATAAATGAATCCTTGGTAATTGTGATGTTAATGACTCTGAATGCCGGTTGTCTATTTACAATGCTAGTGTTTGTCCGTTGATTAAGATAGATTATTTACTCGGTGCGAAGTGTACGTGGAAGAGCTGGTTGGCGGGTGCCTATTCTACTGGTTCTGACGGATACCTTTACTTTGTCTGGATTCCGTCATCCCCACTCCACTTCCACCCTCTCTCGATCCTATTTCTCTATTTCCATTGGGGATTTCTCTTCCTCGCGCCGTTATTTAGAAGGGCCAGAAACTTTCTCTGTGCTCGCTCTCCCGATTTCCTTGAGATGCCGCCGCTGCCGCCGCCGCCGCTGCCGCCGCCGCCGCTGCCGCCGCTGCCGCCGCCGCCGCTGCCGCCGCCGCCGCTGCCGCCGCCGCCGCTGCCGCCGCCGCCGCCGCCGCTGCCGCCGCCGCCGCTGCCGCCGCCGCCGCCGCCGCCGCGCGCGCGCGCGCGCACGCTATCGAGCGGCAGCCCAAAGCCGAAGGGCCAAGGTGAGAAAAGAAAAGCCGGCGATGCTCTCTCCGCCGAAGATAAACTCGAGCGATCAAATGAACGCCGGGCGCCGCTCTTTCGCTCCTTTCCAGGGCGTCTTTGCTCCTTTCTTTCCGATGGCCCAAAGTATTAAAGGGAGAGATAGTTTCGCGCCGGGGCTGCAATAAGTGCGCCTCGGATGAAGTAATGCGGCAAAGTTTTTCTTTGACTTATCACTGAGGAGCACGGAATTACCGGAAAACTTGGGACTCGAGTTCGCGGGAGGAGTCAGCCGAAGTGAATAAGAGCTCGCTTCAAAACAGGAGATTGAATTTCGTGTCTTTTTTCTTGTTTTCGTTAATCAAGCATCACCTTCTCTGTTTCAGTCGTATTTAAAATGATGTATTTAATATTATATTAAGTTTTTTTATTCTGTGCGATGTTATTGTACGATCCGTCAAACGAAATAAATACAACGATCGTTAAAATGAATATTGTTCTGTCGTGTTGCTAAAATTATATTTACTTTGTTAAAAATTAAAAAGTTGGTGTCGTTTTTTCCGGAATGAGCAAATTATTGTTGCCTATTGATGCGTTGTAATAAATACTTTTCATCGATTGACAACAGGATTTCCCCTATCCCTGATATAAATAACAATATTATCATGCATCATAGTTTTATTTATATAACCGGAATACACATATAATAATCGTAATTTATTTCTATTCCAATGAGACTAACGACTAATTCAAAAACAGGAGATTAATTTTAACTTGTTTTCTTGATTCGTTCTTTATTCAGACATTGCCACTTGGGCGCTTGTTATATTTAAAGTTATTGATGTTTTATTATTTTTAGTTTTGTTGATAGTCTGTTAAACATCGCGAGGTTGTTTATGAGCGAGCAATGCGACAAAGTTTTTCTTTGACTTACCACTAAGGGGTAGAGAATTACTGGCCTGGGGGCTAACTTGAAACTCAAGTTTATGATCGAAGTCCGGCAAAGTGAATAACTGCTCCTTTCAAAACAGGAGATTGATTTGCGTTCCTGTATTTCTTATTTGGTTATTTAATCAGATCGCTTCTTGAGTCTCAATTATATTTAAAGTTCTTTATTATTTCATTATTATTTTGAGTTTGTTCCGTCAAATGGGAAAAATTGTAGTAAAATAGTATTAATGTTCCTGTATAATCTTCTCTTTAAAATCACGGTAATTAATCTTGCACGAATTCTTTTGACAGCCACTGCAAACTGAACACTCTCGTAATTGCAGCTTTTGTATATTTGTCCAATTTCGACAAATGACTAGTTCTACAACAGGAGATTAATGTTGATATCATTTAGGCTTTATTTAGAACCAACGACATTGTTATTGTATAATACACTGCCAATAATGCTAACGCGACTAACAGGCACTAACAGAAATGGAGTAGATTTTTAATGTTTTTATTGATACATAATTATATGTAAAATGTAAAAGAATCAGAAACGTGGTTTCTGGTACAAATACTTTTCTAGTTGTTTTCATATTATCTTTCATATTCCCTCGGTTGGACTTTCCAGACGCGATTCAATTTCGCGCGAACGCAAAACTGCAGGCGGGACGAACGCCGGATTAGAGAAACCGAAAGTGTAAACAAGATTGGCGAAAAGGAAACGCCTGGGAAGATGTATTCAGAACACAGTTTGCCCCTTTCTTCCCCGTTCTGACTGCTCTGCTTTCATGATTACTCTCAAGTAAACTTAAACTTCCATTATGTGATGCTTTGCAAGTTTCAGTCGGATTACGATACGGTCACGATTTATAGCTTGCCGTTCGATGAGGTACGTACATACAACGCGAAGAACAATCGCTGAATAAAACACTTTGTTTGTACTGGAATTATTTGTTGATATTGTAAAATCGCCACTTTTGGGAAAAGCTTCAGAGAATTCTTCTAAGGGGAATTTCAAATCCTTTTTGAATGGCTGTAATGTTATTTTCTCCCTGATTGTATTTTGTTGTTTGGAAGATTTTTGTACACTATTTTTGTTATACATTTGTAACATAAGAGTATATTTTTACACAATATTTTTTCGTCATTCTGTTCCATGCGAATTTCTTATAGCATCTAATAGTTAATCCTGTTAAAGGATCTAATGTAAATTTGCGAGTAGAATAATACTATTCTTCAAATTAAGTTACTGTTACGTTATACACGAAATGTCATTCTAGGTTATATCTTTAAAATTTGTATTCGATTATAATAAACATTTACTTTTAACTTCCCTTTAAATCTCAATTATAATATGATATGATTATAATATGATTCTTTAATACAAATTATTTCTACTCCGAATGTCATTGAATAGTGTGCATGTTTCCCTGAAATAGTTTTGCTAGTTATTTCTCATCTTTACTGTGACTGACTTTAATTTGAGTGGGCAAAAAAAATATAAAAATATGCTATAAGATATAGCGTATTTCTATAAATAATATTATAGTGCTGGCGAGAACCGCAATTAGTGGGACACGATGAGTTCGATCCCAACTTGTCACCTCTGATTTTTCAGCACGTTCACGCATCGTGCGGGTGGGCAGTTCGGAATCCACCTTAAAAACTGTAAGTACGTCCATCGGCATGACCACAATTTGGTTTCCCCCCTGTCCTGCAAACGCTCATACCTGTCAGTATGTGAATACAGGAGAGACCTCTCCCCTTCGCTGTGTTCCACACTGTGTCGCAAAGCCTGAGGGGAATCGATGTTAATGAAACTAACTAACTACCTATTACAGTGTAGAAATTGTTAAAATGGAAATGTTATCCAGATTTACCAACATTTTATAAGTGGCCAAAATAATTTCATCCAATATATTATAAACAAAACCAAGTTGTAAAATGAACTATTTACATATTTCAATGAAATTTAGAAATCGTTTTAATGATTGAAGTATTTTAGAGGCGAGTAATAAGCATGAACAAATGTTAAACAAATCATTTTGACGATGTTGGTACTTTTAAGCGTTAAAATGAACGAGCTGATCAATCACTGTTGAATCGTTCTACTCCATAATAGTAAACGTAGTGGAAACTAATTGATACGAAGGGTGATAATGGAATAGGAAAAATTATAAAAGGAGAAAATCCATCCATTCATAAATTAAAATATTTTAAAGATAACTTATAAGTACAAACAAATGTTAAATGTGTCGGTTTAATGCAGTTGAAAGTTCAAGCGTCAAAATAAACATGCTGATCCATGAACAATTATCACCGCGTAAACGTTCTACTACACAACAGTAAACTCAGTGGAAACAAATCGACGCGACAGGTGATAATAAAATACAAAAAATTTAAAGAGAGGAAAACAATTTACACAATTGAGATATAACAAAAAAGATATAGATATACAAGAAAGCCAAATTTTCATTCAATGATACCTTGATTTATCTCGCATTAGCAATTAACAGTAAATTAACAATAAATTAGCGATTAACAATAAAAAAAAACTTGGCGCGTGCGTGCTTATACAATACATTTAAAAATAACGAGGAAATACTCAAAAAACTTACGTGGCATGTGTTACAAAATTATGAACTCCGGAACTATTTAAGCTACACAGTTGAAATTTGACAAGCAACTACTGATTACCTATTAATTAATATGTCTCTAAATGACAATGATTGGGAAACAATTCCTACTAAGTTTGAATGCTATGTGTTAAGCGTTCCTTGAACTATCCACTTGCTAATTTCGATACTCCAAATTCAGATTATACCTGAGGATGTACGAGAATTTTATTGAAGTATTAAAATGAAACATGTTCAACTTACTATAACCGCTAGTAATCGACACTTGTTTATGTGCTTACTCTTCTTTTGAGCTACGCAGCTGACAGTTTTGAAGCTTCGTAGTATATGCTATGGATAAGTTTCCTGTTTTCCCATTGCTATTTCATCTATTCGCAAACTATCAGAAGAATATTACTAGCATTTCTGAGTGCTCTTTCAAAGTCAAGCACACATAATGCTCATGTACTAACAATCAAAAATAACAATATAGAAACTTAACATAGCATACATTACAAGTTTCAGAATTATCAACCGCCTGAGTTAGCACAGCCCAGAATTACAAATGAATTTAGAGCAAGTTTCTGAACTACACGCTTGGGAATTTTGTCACATCATACTTTATAATGTATGCTGTGTAGTATTATAAGTTTATTGCGGTCTGAACTAGTACGAATCAGAACCACGTAATTAATACACGAAGTACCTATAAATTGCTAAGCAAATATTGATTTCGAATGATTGGAATACTAAACAACACACAATGCTGCCACATAATCATAGTATAAAAGTATACTCTGATATAACTAACTAATCTGACACATAACCAACCAACACATCGTACGCTCGATCACTGATTAAATAAGAAATTTGTATGTAAAAAGCTATGTAAAATCTTTCCCCTATTATCACACATTTATTTAATTTTTTAGTAAACAAAATTTGTTACATTCAAATGATTTAATTTTCTCCTTTTAGTCTTTGATGTTTCACATTACTTATCTATGTAATTGGATCAGAATACTAAGAAGCAAATAAACGAACAAAGTGATTATAACCAACAAGTGGTTTTAGACGCTTCGATTCGCAAAGTGCAACATTTTTTCAAAATTTCTCGACTTTCTCTAAATGAGACTTATACTCTCTTTCAGTTCACCATACTCAACTTCAATTATTGTGATATATGCCAATCTGCCATAGTATAACCAATGCTACATTCATGTAAGACACAGCTATCTCTCTGCTGCAGACTGCTGGATAGCCTGCAGCTACGCTCTTACTCTTGAAGCCCCTGCAGCAGCGCTGCCAGTGGCAGGAATGTGAGAAGGATATCTTAAGAATTTATAAACTCCTGACTCTTAATCCGAATGTGACTTTAGTATGATGAAATAACAGGAGAAATTCATATCTCCTGAATGACAGAACCGATTCGATTGATTCTTGGTTTATTGGATTCAGACAAATCAGCGATGAAATACAAAATTCAGGGGAAAAAGATGGAGCTGTAACTTTTTTATAAATCAAGGTGGAAGTTTTGTATCGTTCAAAACTGCTACACTTCGGGAGAAGTATACTCGGCCGTTGCGCGCCGTATTATATGTATACATTGTATACCACAACTTGATGCGAGATTCAACCAAGTCTCCTGATACGGATTAAGGATCCCTGGTTGAATCATATCGTTGTTGTGGCGGTTTGGTTGGAGCTACACCTTTAAAGAATCTTTTGATATATGAATTTTCGCCTAAACCAGGGCCAAATAGTTGAACTATAGTCGAGCGATAACGATTCAAAGAACTATAAGATGCTCTATTGTTAAGTTCCTCAGTTAGGAAAGATAAGATGGTTTTAGTCGAGTGATTCTCAATTTCCATGTTATTCCTTGCACAGAAATTCCACAACTTTCTCAACCCAATATTGTATTGTCGTTTATAGATAAGTTTGCCAAAGAAGATAGTATTACTTCGAAACTGCACTCAGGTAATTTGTTTTGTTTAAGTGATTCCTTGTTAAAATTGTGTTCTGTTGCAAGAACATAATAAGTTCATATCAGGTTTGAAATAAATTAGTTCGAGAACTGTCATTGACATATAAATTTGAAACCACGGTTGAGCGGTGGTTTCTCCGGAATTATGAGCAGTAAGCGTTATAAGAACGAAGACTACAAAAGTTATTAGTTTACTTACGATGGCCATTAAAATATATATCCAGCTGTTTTTCTAGACGACGAAATTTTTCTTCAAGATATGAATATTTATCAGCTCGGCGAATATTCAATATAGATGGATATTAATCCTTATAATTTCTCTCAATCGTTCAGGAGACTCTGTAAAGTTTCGCGGCAAATCTACCGCAGTTTCCCTTGAAGTGTAGCGGTTTTCGTCTGCTTTAAAAGTTTTACCTCGATTTATGAAAAAGTTACAGCTCCAAGGATTTATTTCTGAATTTTGTATTTTCTCGCTGATTTTTCTCAATCCAATGAGCCAAGAATCAAGCGAATCGGTTCAGTCATTTAAAAAATATAAATTTCCCCTGCTTATTTTTCTAGTTGTAAAGGCAAGGCGGATTAAGAGTCATCATTACGTTTATGAGATTCTCAAATTTTTAAAAATCTGGGTTTCACTTTTCTCACACGTGCTAACAGTACTCCGAAATGCTGCGGACTGCAGAGATAATAATGGTTGCGTTTATAATTATGCGTGTGATGCTATTGGTACAACGACGAACAATGATGCGGATTGCAGGAGGAATATCAGATGTCGAGTGTTTGTATAAACAATACCTTTAAACATGTGAAGGTAAATCAACTCACTAAAATGTGGTACTACATTCTAATCTCCGAAAGAAGAGGTGTAAAGTACAATTAACTGTTTACATATTTCAATCAAAGTTAGAAAATATTCCACAAATTAAAATGTTTGAAAAACAAGTTATAACTATGGGATATTAATTATGGAGATGTGCTCGGTTGATGGAAAATAATCCCTTTATTGGATAAAATTATCGACGAAGTCAGCCCTTTTTTCGGGTCACCCAAAATGTTCCGCGCTCGTCGCGATGTTCATATCTTTCGCGAACACATTCGCACACATTCAGCACATACGTTTTCTCTTTCTCTCCTGAGTCGCTTTCTCACTCAATCGCTCTCATTCACTCATCCTTCTCACTCTCTTCCTATGGAATATCCTCCTACATAACTATGAATAAATGTTAAGGGGCTAGACTCCGGTCATTCGCGGTATGGTAGAGGCGCTGTTTTATCGGCACAAATGGCCCAAATCATGCTTCCGGATTCCCGCTCCTGTGGGCTTATATGAAATGATTTTGGGTTGGGAATGGTCCCAATCGAAAGATGATGGATCAATGCAGACCGGATGATACCTGATTTTGCATGATTAGGACGCTTTTTAGTCATAATAATGTGCTAAAAGTTGTAAACTCGGCGCAGTTTTGACGACTTTTAGCCCATCAATATCATTATAAAAGCATCGAAATCGCGCAAAATCAGGTACCATCCGGTCTGCACTGATCCATCATCTTTCGATTGCGACGTTTCACAACCCAAAATCATTTCATGTAAGCCCACAGGAGCGGGAATGCGGAAGCATGATTTTCCCCGCATTGTAGCCATGTTGTTGATATGAAGAGCGGTATAGCTGGGTACTTTAGGTGGACCATTGGGTCCGAGGTGGCGTCTAATTGAGAAGGCTGCTCTGCGCTGTTTGACAGCTTTGACAGCAAGTTCTGGGGTTAGGCATAACGCGATGCAGATATACTTCGCAACAATATGATTTTACAAGAATACCCTACCTATACTTATGTTTTTTAGCTGTGGGATTTATCGGATTCTAGCAAATAGTTCCTTAGTAAATAGTAATGACTTGTTTTGAATCATTACAAGTCGAACAATATTCCAGTGTGTTTACCAAATGCAGTGTCTTGTTATTTAAATATTCTTGTGCTGTTGTAATAATTTGTGTCTTTCCTATTACGAATGGGAGTCTGCATAACTGTGTTGTTTTGGATACTGTAAAATGATGATGAACAAGTTGATCTTCCAGTTTTTGTATGTTTCAAAAAAGTTTGATTCAAGAACCAAACACTTGTTGAATACAGCTGTTTGAGTTTGGATCAATAGTCATTTATTCGATAATGTGAGGCTTCTGAATCTTAGTAACCGAAAGGAAATTACTGGTCTGCAAACATGTCTTTCAATTGAAACATTTAGACATGCATAACAATTCTTTGCCAATAATTTTTGTGAAATGGATTGTCTAATCGAGATCTGCTATTTCATAATTACGTCTATTGTTATAGTATAAACTGGAATGAAGTGCAGTTGTGGATACTTTTTGCCAAAGTATTCTTCATTGTCTTGAATGCTTGACTGTCACAAATATATCAAAGGAGCTAATATATCAACCATCCTCGTTTCTGCTATATCTGATATTAGAATCAGTGGACGGTTTCTCAGAACTAATATCTCAATACAAAGATACGTATGAACACTGATAGATGCGTGTACAGTTTTTATGGTTTATAGGCCTCAAATTACTGTGCAAATATATATTGACTCAAGTTGAAGTGACTGCCTTTTATCAAATTTTCCATTTAGTTACTGCACTTTTTTTAAAAATCCATTAATTAGAAGACTAACAGCTGTATAGTTAGAAATCTCTTACATACTCATAAACAATGGTACTAAACAATGACATGACTGTCATTCCTAGTAAGCCCACCCAGTGTACCTAGTGAAAAAGGGCATGCTAACAAAGGATTCAAAGTATAATATTTTATTTTCTGGATTTTTAAAAATGCAATCCTGTGTTTGTTTTGGTAAAATAGAAATATTTCCCATAGCTCAAAAGCATACATACACCCTAACATTCCTAGCACAGACATATGATAACAGTCTTCCTCCTCAACAGAATTACTATACATTCCCAGTGCAGAGATGTATATTATTTGCCCTGCATATCTATAGAAACTGTCGTAACACATGTCACACTGGGAATCGAACTCATGACTTACTATTGGAATCTCTTTGCCATATTGAGACACTACTCCGATTGTTCTCATTACGTGTTTTCTGTCTGAAAAAAGACTGCAAATACCATTTAGTAGAAAAAGTCTGACAGCTACGATTAATCGGCTACACTTTCGATCTCAACACGTAGAGTAATATTTTATAAAAAAATGTATTGATTTTGTAGTCAATTATATACGTCATACGAATCATTCAAATCATAATCTATAAAATTTGTAATTGTATAATATGAAACAGAATAGTTGCGGCGTACTATAAATATTTGGTTGTCCAAAATGTAATTATAGATATAGAACAGAATCGCAATTCTTTTACGGAAATTGGGAAATTCCATGATAGTTCTATAAGTATAAGTAAGATGATGGATTTCCATTTGAAAGGGATGAGTTCGATGCCGCGGTCAATACAATACTGTTCGCGTCTCTTTTTACATTTCCTGCTTTTTCTTTCACTTTATATTTTGATAAAATCGACATCCAATGAATTTTATGCATTGTTATACTTTTGGCAATAGACATATACACGTAACGTGCGTATAATGAGGGATAGCCAATTATAGCTGAAAGGAAACAGAGCCACACCGGTTCCCATATATAGTATAGTATGCTATAGTACGCATACGTACATACTATACATATAGTATGCGTACTTGGAACTCGACTCGGACTCGGTCTCGGAACCTCGGGAGCTGGTAGCTCCTCAGTTCAAGATCGTAAAAGCGATAAGCGAGTGCCGCTAAAAAAGGGGATCGAAACAGTTGAATATATGCATGGGTGAGAGCTGACACACACACATTTGTAAGCTGGATCATTCGATAGACATCGCGAGCAGCTCCATCTCGCCCGTCAAAATTCTGTAGGTAACACAGCGAACAGTCAACTCGCTAAAAGTCACGTGGGTACCCTAACCTCTTAAATTAGTCTGTTGGTAATCCCAATGCTGAAATGAACATACTCATCCATGTTCAGTGCAACAATTACCACTGGTGATTCGGCCTGCACACTAGTAAACCTAGTAGGAACTAATCGACACGAAAGGTGATAATGGAAGAGTAGAATAGTAATTGTCGAGGTGGGCAGTGCTTCATAAGCCGGTTTGGAGAAACCTCTTGCTCGTCGGCGAATATTAAATCCGGAATATCCGCATTCGATTCAGCGCGCCATTGGACCGGATGAATTGATATTGTGCCTCGGTATTTGCCCACTTAAACTCATTTGCTGTGTAGTCGATCACGAACGGGAAATGTCTGATTGCGAACTTCGATTTCAATCAACCTATTTGAGGTGAATTAAAACCGTCGAGTAGGAACATACTAAAACACTGTTGCAAATCTTCGAAAAACAGTTAAGTATTATAACTTATCCTAATAACTCAATGTGTGTTAAAATGGGTTTTGTGTACTTATATGTGATTTTTGAATTTTTATGAGTGCAGCCTCGAGATTGGTTCCAAATAATTAAAAAACATACTCCCATTTGATGACCATGGGGTTTTTATTGACTTTAATTTATAATTCTGTACTACAACTAACACCCTCGCAAAAATATGATTCTTGTACAATTTTATATAATTATATTGACTTTAATTTATATAATCAACATACTTTTTTTGGCCAATTTTTATTTTTCAAAAATCCAAAATGACGCACCCAATATTGCATGCAATCTTGTCCAAATTTGAGGAATTTCTGGAATTTCTGGAAGAATATTTGGAAAATAAAAATTTACTTAAAAATATATATAGATTTCATAAGAAAACTGTGCAAGAATCATATTTTTCGCGTGAATATTACTTGTGGTACAGAATGATGAACTAAAGTCGATAAAAAAACCCCATGGTCATCAAATGGGAAACAATAGGTGGCTTGTGGCACGTATTAATATTCAGATGGAGCATTGAAACTTTGGGAGTATTTTTTGTTAAATTATTTGGAATCAATCTAGAGGGTGCACTCATAAAAATTCAATAATCACCTAAATAAGTGTCACCCTAATGTATAATTTAAATGTATAATTTATTAATTTATTACCTAAGCAACCTTTGAAAAGAGTATGAATTAGCATGTTTTTTCGCTGGGAATACTTTTGTTCATATTATAGTGTATTTTGTTTAAAAAGGGGATATCGTTCAGAGTAATAATGTTCTTAGCAGTAACAATGAGGTTATCCTTTTTAGTTTATTTGACTGGCTTCATCTTCATAATGGAGCAATTGTTACCCAAGACACCTAAATAAGTGTCACCCTAATGTATAAAGTATACGTAGATCAACAAATGAATATCTGGTAGTCCACATGACTAACTAGATCGTATGAAATATGACTCGTCACTGAATCAAATGCACGATCGGCAAAAGAAAGTGAGTTAGATTGAAGAAGTTCCTTCAAAATACATCAAATGGCTGCTTCAGCGGTGAATCCCTCAATAGTAAAAGATGATACGTCTCTCCAGCTTCCTAGCCGGTGTATCAGCATGCATATATGTAAAATACGAAATTGCATCAGGCTGCAGCCGAGCCGGCTTCTTCTGTCTCCCTCTTTCCGCATTTTTCGTTTTATGCTTTAGCTGGCAGCAGTGCGCGCATAGCGGAAGGCTTTTCACCGCGCGCCCGCGCGCACCCCTGGGATTTTTCAAGGCGTGGACGATTCTGCGGCCTGGTTGCTAGAGCCTGCTAACCTTTTACGCGCGCGTTACCGCGAGACTGCCGCGCGAGTAAAATCGAAATCCCATTCCCATTAATTCTCAATGGAATCGAACTCTGCGGTGGTAACGTCGCCCGCGCCCGCCCGCCCGCCCGCCCGCCGCTCGCCGGCAATGGGATTTCGTGCTCGCTGCGTTCACACCGCGTCGGCTAACGTTGCCACTCAACGCGCTCGCCGCGCCGATTTAAGATCCATACAAAAGAACTGATTAATTGAAAGAGACTCTTTTTCATCGATTTTGAACATGAGCTTGTATGTTTATTACATATATTTGTTTCTGAGCTCACTTCGAAAAGGACGACATTTTCAATTCGTTTCGTACATTTTTTTTTATGGTTTTTCATGGATAGTTTTGATATAAATGGACCGATTGAAAAAAGACTATTTACTGTGTGTTCTATTATAAAAAAATCGAGCTTGTTTGTTGTAAGCCGTTGTTAATGAAAAATACCATATTTTTGTTTGTTCTAGCCACATTTTTGAACGAATGATCGGATTGACATAAAATCTGTTTTCAATGAAATCGAACCCTGCGGTGGTAACTTCGACCGCACGCAATGGGATTTCGTGCTGGCTGCGTTCACACCGCGCCGGCTAACTTTAGCACTCAACGCGTCCGTCGTTTTACGATCCGTATAAAAGAGCTTTTTTTGCCGGAGACTTTAAGTGAATAATTGAATCGAATACTGTAATGGGATTCATTCATTTTGTAACATTTTGTAACATATTGCTCGATGTAACTGCTAGTCAATTCAATCGAAACGGTAAATAATATAAACTAACTTGTTGTTAAAAAAAATAAACCATAAAATTAAAAATACGAATTTCGCATATTGTTAATTTTTTTTACCCAAAAACCTTAAGAAAATAATTGAATCGAAGGAAATATCGTGCTGGAATATCATAAAATAAAATTCACTGCAACAGCATAGACGTAGAAAGTTTGAAATAAAGGAGGATGATATATCGTTGAAATTTCGAGCGCTAACTTTTAGGCGGATGAATATTTCGCGGCGGATTAGAATTTGCGGGAGCGTAGCATATTCAAAGGGAACAAAGGGTGGTCTCGTCTGCCATTTTCGTGCATAGATGCGAATGTTTTGTGGTCGGAGTTATACGGACACTACCGGAAGTAGTTAAAGTCAAAACCACATTTTCGCTAATTCTCGGTGGAATCAAACTCCCCGGCGGGGATCACGGCATAATGCAATTCCATTTTAAAGCCTCCTTCGCTTCGACTAACTTTTATGGCTTCGGAGAGCCGTCATAAATAACGACAGAAATTGAATAAGTCCCATATTTATCGAACCGGAAATTCGACAAAATTGGACATCGGCAAAGAAGTATTAATATGCTATATTAATATATTAATGCGTGTAAATTAAATCGCAAAAAGGGGTAAAATATGTCATACAAATTTTTGTTTGAAAAATTCATTGTACATTTATTAAAGTAAACAGTTTGTTGCTATATTAAAGTACACTAACGCGTTATAGCATTATTTTCGAAATTTGTACCAGATCTTTTGATAGTATTATCTAACTCTTTGCAAAAGATTTTTTGTCTACAATAAATTGTAGCCCTTTTTGCGGTTATACTCGGTTTAGATGCTTCGGAATTAAATAAGTAAATGTGCACATATTCCTACTAGAATACACAATGGATAAAAAAAAGTATTCGTACGCACCCCCTTTCTCGGTGTAAATTTTGATATTGAAGAAAGTATCTTCTTTAACAAAAAGCAACCTTCCCTTTTAAGAGAAAATAAATATTCTCAAAGCAAAATGTTTTTTCCATTAATAAAATGTACTTCAGAAAATCTGGGTGTGACAATACATTTTTCATCCATTGTAGCAAAATATATGTCAATAAAGTTATTGTTAAATAGTTTAGGCGGCTGCGTTGTGGTTGACCTCACCCAAACCAAATAAATCCAAACAAAACGTCAAATAATAGTTCTTCCCACCCGCAGCTGTATCGCAGTCAAACCGTTCGTATTGACTTTTTGTTTGCTATTGCTGTGCATGTTGGCACAAATATCACATCTGGCATGGTGCCGGAGATCGTGCAGGTTTGCGGCTACGACCTCGACTTCTCTTTTTTGCTATTTAGTGCGATTGTTGGTTTGCGTAGAATGCCACCACCCGTCGATACGTCTCCAAATAATTGCATTTTCAAATGCCTGCCTTTCCCACTGTGCCGGAGCGCTAGCGTTTCGCGGTTCTTTGTGTTCGCCTATTCGACCAATCGTCAAGGCCCTTTTTCACCTTTCAATTCGGTATGACTGTTCCATCGAGAGTACAACAGATTCAATGGACGATCGCGATACAAGGCTCGAACTAAAGATGCGCGAAAAAAAACTGTTCGCCATCATAGTGACATGCTGAAATGGTTGTACGATTTTGAACTGTTTATTGTAAACTTCTTTGCAAATGTAGAGATCATTTAGCAATTTTTTGGGGTTAAAATAATAGAATATATAATGAGTAATAAAAATAGGGTATTGCAAAATGATGGTAATTGCAACAAACAATAGTAATATACTAATTACTTTCTTAGAATGGTCTATGATTTTGATAGAATTGAAATATATTCCTGTCTATGTAAGAGCAGGTTTGTCCATTATGAAATGATAAACAGGGTATTGTATAATGATGATCATCGAAACACTTAAATAACACTAAACATATCAATTAGTTTCTAAGAGTACATCTTGGCATTTTGATGAAAGTAAAATATATCTATGCCCAGGTGATGCAATGAAAAGTTTGACTATTTCGAAATACATTTTGATACACATGTTGTTTTACAATAATTGTGAGAAAAATGAAGTCAAACAAAAGTAACATATCGATTACTTTTTCAAAGTAGTTCGATAATTTTGATAATATTGGATTCAATTTGTGTCCACATGATGGATGTTGTAAAATAATGGCAACAAATATCGAATGAAACAAGAGTAACATATCAATTATATTCTCAAAATACATCTTCACATTTAGCTGAAACTGACGTATATTCGTGTCTATATGATGCGAAGATAGGCTTGACCATTTTGAAATACGTTTTGATAGACAAGTTATTCCAATTAATCGTAACAAAAATCAATCGAACCAACACCATCATATTGTTACGCGCGGAGGTCGTAGGTCGCGTAAGTGGCATGGAAACTCGAAGACTGGATTATAGAAACGGGATGTACATTTGGGGAGCGATATGTGCGTGCATAAAGGACGGAATCCGGGATTAGACTCCTCGATACATTCCGCTGTTAGTCAGACGAAGAGCGAGTTGTTAGGGACACTCTTCACGACTTCCGGCCAGGGATGTCGGTTGTTTGGTACGCATGGGGTGTATGGGAGCCAGGCCCGTAACAATATTAATGACTTTTTCAGAATAGTCCTACTATTTTGATGAAATTAAACTACTTCGCGTCTATCTGATGTTATGATTCCATCATATCCAACATTTTAAAATGGTACAGAGTTTTGTAAAATAATACTAACAAAAATCGAATGAAACAACATCATTATTATATCAACTACATTCTCAGCGTACATCCTATCACTTTGATGAAATTGTGAAGTCCATTCTCGTCCATCCGTCGCAGTGATGGGTTCGACTAGCTTTCTATCTAGCACTCTTTGACCAAAGTTCCGTATAATCTAGGAGAAAAGTAATTTAGCTGCGGCAAAGCGCTCATCGCACTTTCCAAAGGCGGGAACAATACAGTCGATAAAAGCGCAGCTCAAAAGAACCTGCGAACCGTTAGCGGCCGGCAACGAACGGGTGGAGGGTTAAAAAGCAATTTTCCTGCCCTAACAATTCGAGTAATCGAACTGTTGCTAGCAACACATCGAGCATTCACCTCGATGTCCATCTCGACGGCAGTGACGACGGTGGAAGCAGGCAGCTTTCATCGGTGCAATCTCTGTCCAATCCGTAGGATCTGGCGGAAACCGGAAGTGGTCGAGTTCTACGGTACGCCGAGCTGCAAAGTGGCCGGTAGCGCGTGTGAAAAGTCTAACGAGCTGCAATCCCGCCAGTTAGCAAAAACCGAGCAACGGAAAAAGAATCCCACAGGCGCGAATGGAGCGCTGTTGGTACTTTAACGAAACGCAGAAAACTGGTTGAGTGTGGTAGTTCGGATTGGAATGGTGTCCGCGTGGAAACTAGTATCATTCAGTTGCGGCCGGAGCTATTTACACAGGCAGTTCGTAAATAGTATAGACAATTAACACTGGAACTACTAACGGCATCGTAATACTTTGTTTATCAATCTTTCATACGTGTAACTTAGTTTTTCAAAATTTTCATTTATATTTCTTCTGTCTTTGATTGGAAGAAATTCAGAATAATAATTTCAGTAAAATATTATACACAGTAATGTTTTATATATTTGTCACTAAAGGTAAACACAGTTTTTTAAATTGTCTAATTACACAAAATTGTAATTATTGCGAATGATACTGAAGGATAGATGTATCTATACAGTGAAAGAATAATTTAATTCATTTATTTACATCTGATCCACACAACAAATTTGAAAATTGCTGAACCAATCGCTAACAATAACTACAATTCGGTGTAATAAGAAAATTTTAAAAATTTTATGTATATTTCTTTTTCTTCATGATTTAGAAAGACACCATTGATTGACATTGATCCCATGAAGCATTTATTATAAGGACAATAATAAATAATTACAAAAGTTTACGCAAAATCAATAAACTGTAGACTCTACAATTCAATGCTCCAAAATATTCCATAATCTATTATAAATTAAAAGATCAATATGTATATTCTGACAGGATGTAGTCGAAAGGATTTTCAGGATTGATGGAACAAAATTCATCGAATGTTTTCCAATTCTCTTTTTAAAATATTTTATTTTACGAAATTTTCTCTGATTTTCATTGAAATGCGTAGATATAATTAATTAAATTTTCTGTTTTTACGTTCCTTTCCTGCGATTTCCGTGTAGCATACTTGAAATATAACCAATATTCATTCCGCAAATGTAATGTATTCCGCCAGGATGGCTGGAATTTTTTATCAGCTTCAAATTTTATACAAAAAGTACGACGTTTTAATATGCAAAACAGTGTAAAACAGCTCTAAAACGAAAAATCATGAAATCGTGACTTACCTCGCAATTGGAGTGGCTAATGTTGCTCAAATTCAAGCGGAAGATCTTGTCCCTGTAAGAAGAATGAGTGAGCATTAGTAAAAATATTCCTGTTCGCCATTCCTAAAAAATTCAATCCAAAAATATAAAAGAATGTAAAATTTTATTAATTTCTCCCACCACTCTTTCTATCTGGCATTTTGTTTTTAATCCTCTGTGAAATCTTGCCTTTTATTACCTAAGTAACCTTTGAAAAGAGTATGAAATGCTATGTTTTTTCGCTCGGAATCCTTTTGTTCATATTATAGTGTATTATTGTTTAAAAAGACGATATCGTTGAGAGTAATAATGTTGTTAGCAGTAACATAATGGAGCAATTGTTACCCAAGTCGATAACTTATTATTGAACCGTAATACTTTCTTCGTTAATTAACTGTAGAAAGGAATGTTTTGTTAATTAATCAATCCCTCACTTGATTTTACTGGATTTTTCGATGTGCAAGATAATAAAGAAATATTTACTTCCGCCAAGGAAACAAATTTTGGAACAAAAAATAGGAAAACTGAAAAGAAATATATAAAATTAAGCATGTATTGGTCCGAAGAATTTTTAGAAATTGAAATATTTGAAAAAATTAGGACGAGCATCAAAATATCATTCTAGTAATTTTTACTGTTTAGTAAATCTACTGTTAAAATTAACTATGGCAGGGTCAGCGAAATAAATCATGAAGATCATTGATGTTTGTTCTACATATATGACAGGCGGAAATTTAACGCCTTCCATGGATCTAGGAACGCAATCATCTAGAGTACTGTCGAGATATAAAGCACGGAGTCACGTACAACATTGAAGAGCCGCTTTGAAACTGAAATACAAATGGCAAAGCAATGATTCACACGATCGATAAAACTTGATCAGCAGTAACAGGATCAAAAGAGCCATAACTTCAAGCAAAGTATCTCATACATCTCGATCACTGTAAATGTCACAGTTATAAATTATTCTTAAAATTGGTATATTATTTCAATTTCGAGGTTCATTGCGGCCATCGCATTTTTTATTCTTGTTTTTATTGTAATACTTAGTGCGCTTGTATTTTTACTCTTCTGAAGGGATTTCTTTGTTAAACAACATTTGATAATTTTGTCTGTAAATCGAACAACTACGAAAGAAGTTTAGTTTCATAGTTTTGATAGATTTTTTTACTAACTATTTTTCACGTTAGAACAACAAACATTTTCATTTAGTCTTTTGAAAATCTGTGACACCATTTGATACTTCAGCTGGATTTAAATTACTTTTATATTTTTGCCTTTTTTCTTTATCATCAACTTTCTGGTTTTCTTGTAGTGCAAACATTTGTTTGTGTTTGTTACTAATCAGTATACTTTTCAGTGACAGGAAATAATATTGTCCATGTGCAGGAAAGACAGTTGGAAAATTATTATATTTTTATATTAAATTAATTATATTATAAGTAGTTTAAACGTTTAAACAATACTACTGAATATTGCAAGAGTAGAATATTCCTCCCGTTTTCATGAGGACTGATTGTGAGTAATGAAATAAGGTCATCATCTAAAGTTATGGCACGTTATACTTGTGAGATCAAAATTAGGTAAAGTTAGGGCGAGAACGTGACAGCATCATAGTTTCCGGAATTGTTCCGGGCGCGTTGGGTCTCACGTGCCCAGCAATAGAGCGACAATTTTCAACCAGCAAACTTAAGCTTAGTTGCAAAACTCTATCATGTGGTAAATCGAATTTAGCACAGTTGGCCTGATTGGATACTTATAGGGACGTTCGAGGATATAGGGTGTTGCATAAACCATAGACTTAAGCGAAATACATATAAACTAAGTGGGCAAATATAATCAGTAATCGTAGCAATACTGTAATTTCTGTTTTATCAGAAAATAACATTCTTTTTACGGAAGAATTTTTTAAAGTTAAAGATATGTCTGATAGCTTGACAAAATTACAGTAACAACTAACCGCATTTTCCCCAATTTAATTTTCCGATGCATTTACAATGCTTCGTTAAAATTATTAGTGTGAGTTAAATTTATTTGATTTTTTTGTTCCACTTTTTCAGATCAATTGGCATGGTTTCGTAAAACGTAACATTTGAAAATAACAAAATAATGTTAGCCCAATTTCTTCAAATTGCAATACCAAGCGGAACATGCAATATTCGCGCACGTATAAATAGAATAGAATGTTCTTATTTATATCTTCATTACTTTTGAACAATGTTATTGACTTTAAAATAAATTAAACTCGTCTCGAACAATTCTTCCTTGTAATGTTTTATCTCTGAGTTAATTATATTAAATGATTGGATGTCTATTGATTTTAAAACAACATTTAGGAATTTTACTATATGTTTCTAAATCAATATTATAATTTTATGGTAGGCTATATACGAGAAACTGTGGTGGATATTCAAAGCCCCCACACATCAATGGAAATACTTGTTTTGAATCACTTATTCATCCGCTTTTCACTATAAATTGGAGTGCCACGCAAAACCAGCAAGCCGAATTCTCGTATCGAAATGTTACGCAACATTAGCGTCGGCGTGATATATAACACTATACGAATCGGTATTCATCATTGGCTCTCACCGGAAGCACGCATTCAAGCGGAATGCAGAAGCGCATGAAATGGTGAGAAAAAAAAGTGCGTTTTCCTTTTGTATCACCGCATTAGAGGAATTCCTACTTTCATTATTTCGGGAGTGCGCAGCATCGTCAATTGCCCGAATTGAATATCATCTCGGCTTCCTTTCAGGGTCAGTGATTTACTTTGGAGTCAGCGAATTTGTTTTTTACTCACACACAACTTTACAAAATGAAACTTTTATTATTTTTATTGCTGTCTCCACAAACTACGAAATAACCATTGGTACTTCGCATCTTACATTTTTAATGTTTATAATATATTATAATTCAACTATAGGCTCGGTAATACCAATATCATTTGTCCATGATAAATGCGTCATCCTGTATAAGCCAAATCATTCACCTTTGGGTCATCATTGTCACTGTTATACGCCGTTATATAAGATAATTAAAAAATATCCAGTAGTTTTAATTATACACGAATGTTTCTCCAAACTTTTCCAAACTTTATAATATTACTAGCTGTCCTATCCAGTTTCGCCCGGGTGGCATTTTTTATTTTTTATTTTTTCTGAGGTATCGAAGAATACTTGAGCCGAATTCAACTGATATTTTACTAATAATATGCATTATATAATATAAATAGTAATCGATAAAAAGTGGGGTTAGAAATGCTGATTCAAAGAGAAAAGCATGAGCTTGTACGTCATATGTTTCTGTACAGCTTGTACCATCAGAGTGAGCTATTTGCATTTGAATCAGACAGCCCCCATTTGTAATCAGACATGTATGCAGTTATAGATTTACATGTGTGATGTATTCATAATGTATACAATAATACACTATATTATTATACATATATACAGAGTAGCTTGCTGGAGAGAATATTTTACTAAATACCAGTGGCATTTGACTTTGCCATGACTTGTTCCAAGAGCGAAACAGCACGCAAAGGAAATATTTTTGTATATTATACTATATACATTATGCAAACAATATAATGTTAAATATAATGTACAGGACACAAAGAAAAATTGGGAAATATCTGTGTATACTAATTAAAAGTATTGAAGAATTTTAATATTTTACTGTATCAGGAGACTCGGTAGAGTCTCGAGCCAAGTAGTAGTATATATAGTATGGCACGCGACTACCGAGTATACTTATCCCGAAGTGTAGCGGTTGTCGTCCGCTATAAAACTTTCACCTCGAATTATGGGAAAGTTACAGCTCCGCGGATTTATTTCTGAATTTTGTATTTTTTCGCTGATTTTTCTGAATCCAATGAGTCAAGAATCAAGCAAATCGGTTCCGTCATTCAGGAGATATGAATTCTCCTGCTTATTTTTACTCGTGGAAAAGGCAAGGCAAATTAAGAGTCATAGGATTCAGTAATTCCTAAAAACGTGACTTTCACTTTTCTCACACCAGTTGGCATCACGCTGAAATGTCGCGTTCACGTTACCGATCTATAATCTGTAATCTGCGTCATACCGACATTGGTTAAGCCGGTCATGCCATGGTTGGTTATGTGCCATAATGGTCATATGACACAGTCCGATTTTATTATTTTATTCCAGATTCCATGCTTTATTTAGTTAATAAAAGAGTATACTGTCCTTGCCCCCGTCCCTGTGATCTTGTCATTATTAAGAATTATGTAATGTTAAAAGTGTTAAGTGCGTAACTCAGAAGTCCCTGTTTCGGAAAACGAATACTGATTACCAATAGTTAAAATTGTCAAGTGTGTAGTATATTAATCTTTTAAGCAATATTAGCAATTATTTACAATTTAAAGAAATACTAGCTATTGGTAATCAGTACTTGTTTAGCAAATTTTATTACTTCAGATTCTGCACTCCTTAAACTTTGCATTTGACAGTCAAGATTTAACAAAGTTAAAGTGCTTATGAGGGTATAGCTTATCTAATCTGCAATTTAAATGTATCCTAGCTATTGACGTTGATTGACTTAACGCTTTAGAATTATAATATATAAACCAAGCAAAATCCGCATATGCAGTTTAATTTAGTTGTATCTTGACTGTCAAGTTTGTCGCTCAAGGAATCCTTTAGCTAAAGAACTAAAATAACGTAGGCAAGCAATAATTACCAAGCATATGTCATTTAGCGATATACTAGCTATTGGTAGTCAGTACTTGCTTAGTAAATTTCATTTCTTTAGATTGTGCGCTTCTTGATCTACACATTTGTTAGTCAAGGTATACCAATGTTAGAGTGCGTATGAGGGTATAGCTTGTGTAATCTTTAATTTAAATGCATCCTGGCTACTGGTAATGAGTAAATAGGCACCGATTATTACCAATAGCTATAATGCTCCTAACTTCCAACAGACTAAAGTTAAAAGTTTAAATTATATTAGGCAAGCTGTAAACCTCATACTGTTTGAATTTGGAATATTGAATTTGTCAAGTGCAAGCTATATTATGTAGGGAATCTATATTCCCAGACTCTGCTCAATTTCTAAGTATCTCCTCCTATGTGCATGATTAAGTTATAAATATGTTATAACATTAAAGTTACATTGTAACATAAACAGACACACAGGAGATGGTGCATATTTTAACATAAATAACATAAATAACATAAATAAACCATTCATAAATAATTAAAAATCTTATTGTCTTTATTATTAAGCATTAACTAACTAACACTAAGACGTGAAATCCATCCAAAAACATTAAAAAAGTGTAAAATAATGAGTCAAGAAGCAGTTTGATTTCCCCACAAAATTGAGATATAACAAAAAAGATATAGATAGCATACAAGAAAGCCAAGTTTTCTCTGTCTGTAAAGTTGAAATTACTAAAAATGGGATGAGGAGGGTAACAAATGAAAAGGAAAGCATATTTTTTTTATATTATTAATAAGATCCCGTCGGTATTTATAGCGTCTCCTTTGCAAAATCATAAATAGAACTAACTACATCAAAAAAATTTCCTGATCTCAACAAAATCCTACACAAAAAGAATCCTCCCACTCTCAAGAAACATGAAAATGTAAAAAAAGCGTCAAGTAGTTTAGTTCCACATCCCAAAAAACATCCAACAACCCAAAAAAGCACTTCCATATTGAAAAGAAATCCTATGCAAAAACAATCCTCTCACTCCCCCATAAACATTAAAATGTAAAAAGCGTCAAGTAGTCCTGTCCCTCATCTCAATTCTTAAATAAACGACCAAAAAAACATGAAATCCATCCAAAAACATTAAAATGTGAACTCGATTTGTGAAGAACCGGGCGGGCCAAGTATTACGTTTTCTTTGATAAATTGAACGAACAGAAGAGATATATATTTTAATTCAATTTTCACGACTGTTTAACATATGTTTTGTTTTATATTCCTAACTGAAGGTTTGGTTTTCACATTCAAATCCTGTTCCTGTTCTTGTTTGTTCGTAAAATATTTAGTTCTGTATGACATTATTTTTTTTGAATATTCATTGAATTAAGCACAATATTTGTATTCCCTGCACTATCATTAAATTCTTTTGTGGGAATAGACTGTTTTAATCAAGACTTGGCTTTCCAATGATATCGATTTACGTTTTTGGTCAACTTGATAGAGCTGGTTTCACCACACTGTTATTTTTGTGGAATGTGGCACATTTTTTTGTAAGGCAAGATCTTTTTTGGGGTGAGGGACAAGACTACTTGGCGCTTTTTTTACATTTTAATGTTTTTGGACGGATTATATTATACAAAATAATTTAATGTTATAAATAATATACAGAATGAAGTAAAGAACTATTTAAAATTCGCGTATAATTAAAATAACTAGATTGTTTATAATAATTGTGTAGATGGCAGACTACACTTGACACTGATGATTTAGTGATGAGTGAGTCACCCTGTATGTATACATACATACACCGTGGAGGAACTAGCTGTAAGAATTCGGCTACGTGTCGGCGCGCCGCTTACTATTCTGGCGGAAAAATGACTAAGAAAAGTATTTACTAAAAGGGATTGATGCCGGGACAGGCCAAAAGTCATTTGCTTTTTGAATTCGAAACGTAGTTTTTGTGATTGAATACGCACAAAGTCCGCGTGAGACTGATAGGGTTCGGTTACGCGTTGCAGGCTTGATGGAAAAAAAAGTTGTAATCCTTTTGCATGACAACTTTCATGGTATCACTGGGAGTCAAATTGTTATCGTAAACTATGAGAAATAAACAAAATTCGATGATGGGTGTTAAAATTAATCCCTCTGCTGGCTTCCACTACAAAATGCTTCGAATCAGATAGAGCGAATAAAAAACTACTTGCACATTCTCTTTTTTTGGAGTACATTTTGATATAGAAGAAAGCTTCGGTTTTTGAGAAAACACACATTTTCTTAAAGAAGAAAGTTACCGGATCACGTCAAAAGAAACATTTGTGTAAGTAAAGTATTAAAAAAAAGTATTCGTACACCCAGTATTTCTGGAATAAATGATCTTAAAAAAGATGTTGTCCTCTTAATCAAAATTTATTTTCTCTGAAAAACAAAATTTTCCTCAAGTAAATATATTTCTTCCTGAGGAGTGTTTTCTTCTTTAAAAAAATGTATTGCAAGAACACTGAGTGCGCTGATACTTTTCTTTTCCATTGCACGCGTACCAAAGAAACATTAACAAATGTGAGACCATTCTTTAAACATATTCTATTCCAAATTTGGGCGGCAATCGGATGATTTTTGTGTTTATAAAACTGGAGCACTCTAGACAGTTATAGCGGGTTTCTTTGCATAGCACTTATTACGATGATGCACTACCAAAATAACAAAAGTTAATTGCGATTTGGGTAAATTACAGCTGCGGGATTATATTCCAGCAAAGTTAAGGCGAGCAATATATCAGCAGTAAAATAGGAATGCATCGCTGTTAGACAACCAGTCCGCCGTGACGTTGGAAATGGCAGATTCTGCTCTCGCCTGCGACATTATTCCACATCTCGTCAAACATTCACTGCCTCTCGCCGTGAATTGAGGATAATTGAGATGATGCATGATGCTCGCTCGCCAAGAAAAATATCCTCGCAAAGTTCACCATTTTCACTTTCGATCTCCATTGAACTTTCCGCATGCATTTGCGATGTGATTTTCCTTAAACTTTTCGTCAAATATTCGAATAAAGTCGAAGTTTTTTTTTATCAGTAGGAAAAAATTAATCAAGCGACGAGGATGATTCTCTCCCTGGAATCTCTGTCAAATATAAACTGCTATAGAATAAGTATACAATCAATATTACAATTGTAATATTATCATTATTAATTATTATGAATATTACAACAATGATATTAGTTGTTCGCGTATTTTCAACAATGTTTCGCTGCATCTTATATACTATATATATGTTTATTACGATATAGTTAGTTAGATCACCGTTTGTCACAGTGCCTGTTATGACTTTAACAGTAAATTGTGATACAAGTGCGGTAAGTGGCCAATTTTCAGACGCGTGATGTTGCTGCATGAGCCGAAGGTGTAGTGGCGTTCAAAGGAAGACTCGATTATCGCACTTGTCCTCGTGTCAATGCTACGCCTTCGGTTCATGCAGCAACTTCACGCATCTGGAAATTGGCCACTTTCGGCACTTGTATCACAATCTACTATTAAAGTACCACATACAAGTAAAATGTTGAAAAAGGGTTCAGTGTCATATTTCTTTCTTCCGCATCAATTTTTAAAAAATAGTTATTAGATAAATATTTAAGTACACATTGTAAGCTATATATCCTGTAAATTTTATTACGATAGTTGCAGTAGTTAGCACCCCACAACAACTTTCGTGATGTCATAGTCAAGTGAAATATGCCTTGCACTGACTGAAACGAATCACAACGTGATCACGTATCATTAAATTCTACGTATAATGTTAATAATATGTTATCAGCATATAATATAACAAAATATTTTCGCATTGCTTCCCATTCAGAATAGATCGAAATTTACTTTGACTCCGACATTTACATTTAAATGGGTGGAATAGTCAGTGACATGCTAGTAGGTAAATTATGATTGTTGCGTGAACCACTGACAATCAAATCATATTTTTGAGATATATTTCGACTTCGACATTTCCATTTAAGTTGGTTGACTAGTCAGTGTAATGCGTTAGTAGGAAAACTAGTATTGTTGTGTGAATAAACCATATTCAAATAAATGTATTGAAATTCATTTTGACTTCGCCATTTCCATTTAAATTATGGGAAAGCTAGATAGGCGTTAGTAGGTAAACTAACATTGTTGTATGATCAACTCACAGTGAATTAAACTTTTCGACATTTGGCATTTAAATCATGGTAATAGCCAATGATATGCTTTAATATGCAAACTAGTAATTATGCGAAAACAACTCACATTCAAATAAACATTGAAATGCATTTAGATTTTGATTTTAACATTTCCATTTAAACTGTCCGAATAATCACTGAAACGCGTTGATTTTTTTGCAATAAGTAGTCCCTTAACAATGTCTATTACAGAACTGTACAGCGCTTTTACTTCACTCGAACTATTCAGTTGCTCGCTACGCTAGTTTAAATCGGAACGTTTCGTTTAAGTGAAACGTTCGCCTGCACTCGACCACTCGGTTTGCATACAATTAGTGATCTTAAAATACTGTAATGTGTTTGCTCGGCGAGCGCTATGACATGTGGAAACTTATTAAAGCGTGGAAGGAAGCAAGGAAAACCAGGCGAATGTCACGTACGTCGGATAACAAACATTCGTCGGCACTAATGGATGAATCAGGCGTAGAAATCGTGCGGGCTTTCAGTGAACCCATATTTCTGGAATTCGATAATTTCGGATTCTAATTTTCAGAGAAATTCTGCGTGTTATAAAAGGTTTTACTCGAACGTTTCCCAGGTGTGGCAGTTAAATTATTATTTATTATAAATTTAAGTTTTGTGCGCGAAGTGAATTATTTATACTAAAGAATTAGAGTTTCAAGAATACTAAATTGGAGGAATTGTGTGGAATTCAATACTGAAAATGTTTTTTCTGTTATTTCCATTCATTCTGTGTTGTTAATATTTATTTAGTAGCGTATTATTTCTTTCTACACCCTGTGGGACAATTGTGTCAAAGTGGAGGGAAAACCCGGACAAAGCGGATAGGTTAATGAAATGTAAAAGTAATGAAATATTCAAATTCCGAACCCCTTTTGTTACATTTTTCTTGCAATTTTCACAAAAAACAATAAAAAATATAAAAATAACTTTAAGATTTAATATTTAGAGACGAACGTTAATTCATAATTGACAAAGCACAATCAATTCTTGTTGTAGAATTAGAGAAGCTAATAATAAATAGTATAAATTATTATCATGTGATATATTATAAATACTATAAATTGACATAGTTATCGTGTTAGAATAATAACAAAACACTGCAAAATGCGAATTTGCTTATTACACCAGAATGATTTACCAGCATTTTTTAGCTTCTTGAGATCTATTTTATTGTGGAATTAGATATTAAAAATGGTGTCGTTGCAAACATAGACGATGCGGCCTATAATATTAAAAAATATTACAAAGCTATATTTGAGCTTTCCACCAAGAAAAGAAATGAAACTAGTCTGCTACATTTGTCTGCAATTTTTTTTTAATATCTCGTTCGTGCCTGCTGACGACTGGGAACGCCCGATTAGAGCGAGTTAATTGCAGGGCGAACGGAAGCAGAGATTCTTTAATTGCAGCTAATGCGTATAATCTCCCAAATTACCATGGAAGCATGCCCGCTCAACTATCGATCCACTATGAGTGATGACAGACCAAAAAGAGATCCCCAAAGCACGGAGGAAATGGCCTATTCGATATTGCGGAAGTCCTTTTAAGATATTATAGTTGGTAGGGAAAATTCCTGGTCATTCTCATCATTATTATACAAACTACGATTTTTGTCTATTTATTTATTGTCCGCGTGTTGCTATAATAGCCTATTTTAGAACAGTTAGGACCAATTTAATTACAGAATTTTCAGATATAATTGGCAACATAAATTCTTTCATCATTATTAGTAACAATTGACATTAGGTTTTTATTTATTTAGGGTATTAATGATTCCTTTGATTATTACAAAAACTGACAATATTTTTGTACTTATTTCTTACCACCATTAATTATACAATTTAATTACAACATAACGTGATAATTCTAAGATAACAGAATCATTCTGTATATTGATAGAATGATGTCGTATTGTATGAACTCTAACATTTATTATTTTGAGGAAAACTATTACTTTTTGACATTGACTTATATTTCTAAAAAACTCATTTAATTCCATGCAGTATTTTTAACTCATTCCGAATATTGAACAAAAAGTGTAACCACGATAACTCCCAGTTGTTTATACACCTTGCTTGACCGGTTGCAAAAAATGTAAAATAAAGAGTTCTTTGGTTAGCGCGGTGGCGTGAAAAATCGCTGTCTACAATTAATGACATCTAGTGGCCGGCGACCTATACTATAATAGCTTGTTGGAAAAGGCTTTGCTCTTTTGTGATTCCGAACGCCACAGGATGTGAGCCTTTCCGACAGCGAATATGTGGCGAACTAATTAATGGCTCGGGCAAAAAACTTAATAAGCGGTACTTACATCGCGCCGACGTATAGGGTGTCCCTCTTGGTGTCCAGATAGAGCGTCCGGTAGTACAGCATCCCGCAGTTGAATTCCCGGACATGTTCTGCGAAGGAGACAGAATGGGACCAATTAATACCATAGAAGTTGGGAAACGTGAAGTATAAAACATGACAAATGAACGTTGCGCGTTTCTGCACAAGGGTTTTAAATGTTAGATGTAACATATATAGTAATATACTAAAACTGTAGGGCACCCAGTATATTCATGTACATCCTATATTTATTTGTAAATGGAAACAATATAATTCGAGCGCCGTGAAAAAGCGTGAATTCGTCAGTTTCTACTTTTCTTGAGGTATATTAAAACAGTCTTTCCGCAATGTTGATGTTTCGCAGTTTTTCATTTAAATAACTGCAATACTAATATACGAATTTACCAATATACCGATTACTAGAACGCACATATGAGCGCAATATTTTTCTCATCAAATTCAAATTAAAAAGTCAAATTGTCATCAAAATACATATTACTATATAAAAATCGCAGAGATAAATCGAAAAAAGGGAAAACCGATTTATACAATTAAATGTTTGAACATTTCAAAAAAATTCATTGCACGTTTTATAAATAAATATGACTTAGAAATAAGTGTTAGCCAAGTGGTTTTTATATCATTGATAGTTGTAACGTTAGCTTATGCTGGCAATGTCATCGACATGAGTTTAGATTTAGAGGCACACTTTGTTCACGGTCGATAGCAAACGTGATGGCTATGATTTACATAACTACATGCTACGAGGGCCCGAAAAACTTTTTGCTCCCCATCGGCCTTCCTTCTCCAAACACTTGGATTCCTTCTCGTTCTCGGCTTTTCTCGCAACCCCGTGCTTTGACGTCGGCTTTATTAACATATGAAAGAAGGCCGCCCTCCTCATTGATGTCCTTATTCCAAGCTGGGCTAACAGAGTGCGAACAATACACTATGCTTCTTTTTATGTACTATCGAATTCAGTTGCCGTCGAACGAGTGGGGTTCCGGTTCTGAAGCACTGTTGCTACGCCCTTTCACTTTCACAATTTTAGATGGTGTTTTTATTCAAGAATTGATTTTCCTGGTTTTGTTATTTTAAGCTCTGTGATGAGACATTGGAGTAGAAGCGATTTCTTTTTTAATAGGTTATACTTCAATTTTCTGAATTCGTGTTGTTAAGGAAATGCTATATTTTGTTACGTTATTGTCACTTTTTTCTAGATTTGTTATTTGAACCTTTACGGTGCAACAATTGAGTATAATTATTACAATTGTAACCAATTTTTTGCGGCAAAAAAATGTATTTACTTTTCGAGAGAAAAATTTTCTTCTTTAAAAACTTTTTTTGAATTCTCAGACGTATAGTTTTGATTTGTTCTTTTCTGGGGAACATATAGTTATTTCCTTTTTCACACTAACACTTCTTTCTTTCGTTTTTGTTAAAACTAAAATGTAAGTTTATATTTTTGTATTATTATCTAACTGTTACTTTGTGCTTTTTTTTTAAATTATATGAATAATTAGCTGTACTCGAATATATAATATTCCACTCCAAATTAAGAAGGTCGCGACACAGACTATTTTTCTTTTTGTTAAATTTGTTTTTTCTTTTAGTACCTTTTAAAAGTAATATTCTGGTAAATATCTAAATTTTTATCTCAATTTTGTAAAGAGTCACGAATTTACGAAAATTGTTGAAGTTGCTTACACGAAAACTTTCAAGTGGTTATACAACTTGTTCAAGAATGTTATTATCGATGTCTTAATAAATTTTAAAAAATAGTGTAAATGAATATGAACATTTCTACCCTCTTTCATTATGGTCAAACATTGCCAACTATTTTCTCCGAATTATGAAGTCTTTTTTCACGAATTTTCAAGGTTTCTCTATCGTATATCTGAGGTTAGTTGGTAAAGTGTTAAGAATCTTTATCTAATCCTCGACTCGTCGCCTTACGCTTCCATTCAGCCCAAAGGGCAGACACGTATCGGCGTAGGAACCCAAGCTCATTTGCTTTATGTCTGTGAAATGTCGTTGGCTGCAACTTATTCAAACCTCGTGCAAAAGCTGGTCCTTCGTTAGTTCCGCACAGATAGCCCGCACGCCCACCGGGCCAACTAATTCCCTGGGGATACGAAATTTATATCCACCCTTGAACGCAGTAATGGTCCATGGATTCCCACACTCGAAAAGCCGCTCGTGCGCGTTTTCCGGCGTAATCCAAATTTCATTAATCTGACGAAAAGTGCATTCACTCATTTCAGTACTTCGGACAAGTGTTGCAGCTTTCGACACTACAGTTGAAAGGGAAAAGCGTTTCTTTAATCGTCTACGAATTCGGCGGGGTTCAAATAATCCCAGTAATTTTGAAACTGAAAGCAGTCTGGCTTTTTCGCGTAACCGGAAATTGACAAATTTTTGTCCCTGTTTTATTTTATAATAAATCGTTTCTTTTTGAAATAATAAAAATAAATATTGGCAAATAATTAATCTTTGTCGTAAAATTAACCCCACACATTATATTGATTTTTGACCTGATTGTTCGGAAAATTAATAATAGTGTGTCTATTAATTTCTCTCTTTCATTTCTCGGAAAGTTATTCTACTTTTCCGTTGCTAAATTAATACATTATACATTTTTACAACATCAATAAACCATTGTATGTTTTTTTAAAAAACATATATTTTTCAGGTTCTAAATGCCTTAAATAAGAATATTGAGGATGATACTGTAAATTAGATGCTTCTTTGATGACTTCTTTGTCCCATTTAAATATTTAATTTACGTCACGTAATTGTTACAGATCTTTATTGCGCTTGGCTAGGCAACAGAATCCAAGTTCGCGCTTCTATTTACGAGCGCATTCCCAAGGTACCGTCGCCACTTTAGCAACTAGTAGCATTAAACGAAGCTAGAGCCCTTAATGAACATGTTGTATACAATACATACTTCTACATGAAATACCCAGTCAACAAATGCAATTTGCTTTTCCTCCTTTATCGTCTAAGTTTATAACAGATTATTAGTTTGTTCTTTACACTGCGCTATTAAACTATAATCAATTTTTGTAGAAATGAACGATGGAGCAACATTGTTGGAAACTATGTGTAATGTTAATAATTAAGGTGTTGTATACACAATTTAAGGTATTTACTGTCTTAAGGACACATCCTTTTTAATAAAAAGCGAGAATAATATATTTTTTAAAACATACACAATACATTTTCTAATCTTGAACTAATTCCCTCCAAATTTCTTCTAAATTTCCAAATAAGGTTTCTAAAATATATTTTTTTAAGTTTCGTCATCACTGTAATAATGTTTTACAAATCAAAATAAATAAAATTATAGCCACAAATGGAACAAGACTATTAGTTAATAGCTGGCCGGAATACTGACAATTCAATTATCGTGCAAACAACAATAAAGCAAGCAGGTCAAGTCAAGGAGGGGTCGGCCAGTTCATTATAAAGTTGCAGAGGAATCGGAGGGGGGTGATAGCGTCATCAGTGAAGGGGTTGTTAACGCGCCGAGATAACACCTAACGGCTTCTAGGCCGGAAGTTATCCATTAGAATTCGGAGGTTCCGGCAGAACGGTGGGCAGTAATTCTTAATTAGTTGAAGCCGACGCGCGACTCTCTTCAGCGTTCGCGGGGTCACTGTAATCGCATTCATTAGGCTTACTTTATATTAAGTGCTACTTTTTCCAGAAGGGATCCAACGCCGAGGGGTCTAAAGCTATTAACTACAACGAGCGAGATCTTATCGGTCGAGACGCGGACACTCCATCTTCACCCTGAACCCTGAAATATCCAGTGACATAATTTTTTATCAGCTTCAGTCTACTCTCACTTACGACCTATGAATTCTACACGGTGATTCACGTATCTTAGAATAGATTTGTTGAACATTTTTTTAGTTGAAAGTGTGTTTATCAATCAATAACTCAAAAGGGACGTGTTACAAAAAGTTGTCGTATTTATTTATCATGGCTCATTATTATTGCAAAATAACATTTTTTCACTTCTCCTATTAAATATGAATCTTCCGATTCTTCACCCTGAATCTTCATACTGAATGTAAACAGTATTTTTGTACAAGTAATGTGTTTCATTGTACTCTTTAATAGAAGAATCTCATACTGTTATGATATCCTATTTATTATTTTACTTTTATTATATATTTTAATAACTATAATCATTATTAAACCTTTAAATGTATCATTAAAAACATTCATCACGTGTATGTTTTTATTTTAAATTCCCATCAACGAAAGACTCGGAAGTCCACAAAGTAGCCCGAAATCATATATCTACTCTCTGTAATCAAAAAATGATGAGGTGCCTGGACTTGGCAGGTGATCTTTCACGGAAAATGACGTCACATCAGCTGCACCGCCGGAGCTTTAACTCATCAAATTCCTAGAGACTGACCCACTTTTCTTTGCGACTACGTGCCGCCGCTGCTGAAGGCATCCAGTAACTCGTCGAGCTTTACGTGAAATAGAAACCACAATATGCTATTTTGTACGATCATTTAACATATTGTACGTATTGCAATGACAGAATTTTTACTTCACTGAATTCCCTTTTAATCAGAATTCATTTCCAAGCCCAAATTAAGTTGGTTTGTCTGAGTTCAAAGTATTCAATAATTTATCGTCCTTTACTTGATATTTCTGTAACATTTTCTTTGATTTTTTACCCACTCAAGTATTGAATATAATTTTAAGGAAAGTTTTAATATAAAAGCTGAATATTTCATCTGGTCCAAATTATGAATCACGTGTTACTGTCAAATGCATTAAATTCTGCAGATCATTTTAAGTCATTACCCAATCGACTAACAAAGAAACAAAAAATATTATTATTATAAAACCTGACAACGTTTCAAGTATGCCACAAATAAATACAGACATACATGTGCAAACATAAAAATACATCTCACTCAGTAAGCTTCTCAGGTCATTGATCTATTCCAATTTGACTGACAGCAGTGTGATCTCTTCAGTTGACTCCAGACGGAAAAAGCCTCGATCATTTATTATGTACTAGTTGTCCTGTTTGGCTTCACCTGGGTGGCATTTCGCGTGCATGATGAAAATAACTTACTTTAAAAACTAATAAGTTGTTGCAACTATGCTTGTTGTAAAATCTTTTAACGATGTATAACCTGAGACCCTATTGCTTTTGAAATTTTGGAGCTGGTCTTGAAGCACTGTGTATAAGCAATACAAACGTGCAATATTTTATAGCTCATGGTTTGCCAGGATGATAACTGTATAAATTTCAAACAACGATTCGTGCTGACATTAACTATAATTTGAAAATATCTTTAGAATTCTGTATGAGTGATAAATATTTCATTATTCTTCAGCGTATTAGTTTGCCTCGATGATAACTCTACACAGTTGAGAAAAGCTCTTTAAGTTCGTTTCGTGATAAAATAATCTTTCTAAAACATATTCTTCGTTTATCCCAAGGAACATAGATTTTCCATTGGCGAAAGAATTATCCAAACAGCTTTGAGAAATTTCTCAGATTACCACGGTCGCACGCACGCATCCATACACGAACTTTCTCTCTTTATAGATTAGTGTAGTAGTGTGGGAGAAAAGGTGTCATTTGTGCGGAGCGTTCACGAGTAAAAGGGTCCAGTGACCCAAAACTTCTTCTCAGACCTACTGGCTCGCGAAAGGTGTCGAAAGAGAGAGAGAGAGAGAGAGAGAGAGAGAGAGAGAGAGAGAGAGAGAGGCCGTGCCAAGATACCAGTACAAAACCTTTGCAGATGACCTAGTCGTGCGGAAATGGTTCCGAGGCGAACCCTACATCCGTGCTAAACCCTGCTGTCGTCGATAGTGATGTCCTGATAAGCAAAGTGTCGACACACCGCCACACTCACACGCAAGCATGCATATGAACTTGGGAAAAATATGAGAGAAATATCTGTGAACCGATGTGGAAGTTGAGCTTTGGAGAAGTTAGGTTAGATCAAAAACTAGAATACGTATGAGTCATTTTCTACCAAATTTGTAATTTTGCATTTTACCGTTACTTTTTTTGTTACTTTTTCTCGGCTTATTATAAGATTGCTATAATAAGAAAAAAGAGTGTTACTTGTTTTATTAAAAATCTTTTCATTTTTACTGCAAATATTCAGAAATAATGAAAACATTATTGCTATGCTTTAAAGGTGTAAATGAATGTAATAAAAAGTAAAGTGGCACCATAACATATTTTTCTAAAATAAGTAATTTCTAATCTTTCTCGATAGAAATAACACACGATATAAATCAGTAGGATTTGTCTAACTTTATCTTTATTATTTCCACAATCGCAGTTTCAAAATACATCAAAAAACACATGTTTCACATACTTTCTTCTAGGAGGAAGCGATTTTGGCAAGCTTACCGTATCTATGAAAGGCAAGCTTGAAAGAGACATATCTAAAGGGTAATCACAAACAATCACGCTAGATATCGCAGCTTTCGAATACGGCGTCATCTTATCAAGGGCTGATCTCCCCTGCGCTTGAGGCTGGGCGACACGTGCGCATGCAAAACCAGCCCCATTAAATTTCACTCCTCCGAAATACGAGGAGGCATAGCGAAGCGCGTGCGGCTGCGATTGAATAAAGTTCGGCTGCGCAATCCCCCAGCCGCTCCCATACAATGCTAGATTATATGCCCGATCCTTTTTTTACGCGAGCCTGGCTTCGTTCCAGTCGATACTGGCATATGGCAGCCGAAGATTACCAAGGGCGCCCACTAAGCTGACGTATCGAATTTCGAACCTTATTATTATTTTAATCCTTCGCACTCGCAAGGTGTTTGCATATCCATCCTGGCTTTGCATTCATTCGAAACTACAATATTTCACTATTCGGCTGTAAAACATGTCAGAAAATAGTAGCAATATAACAGTTTTTCTACGAAGGTATTGAATTTTCTATGTGTTTTCTATCAATAATAACTCTAGTTTTTGCAGTAAACGTTTAGGAATAATAAAAGCATCATTGCTATATTTTGAAGGTATAAATTAATTTGATGATAAACTGATGATTTTGTATACTATACTCTGACACTATAATGACACTCAAATGACAAGCGCGACATTTATGATTATCGTAAACAAAAATATTTGTATTTAACTGTTATTAAATATAATAGATTTATCATATCTATTATAGCAATCCTAGAAGCAATCCTAGAAACGTATGAAACCGTATGAAACCATCTTATTTATCATTTAACGTTCTTTAGGAGATAAGCGACGCAAAAAACAAAATTGTTAGGGGATGATTTCACCCCTTTAAGCAGTCTTTGGACAGCAACAAAAAGTTGTTGACTGTTTAGGATGACTTTTCCATCAAACTTTAACTTTTTTTCAAATATTCCGATTTCTGAATTTCCCGTGCGAGTAAACCTGCTAAGATTGATTCTTTGGAATCCCAAAGCCCGACTTAAAGTCAATCAGAATGTTGGATTGCGCACGTCAATTAGAATGTCCAGCCGTGTGGCAGAGTCAGCGGCGTCCACCGTTCCATGAAAAGTGTGTTCTCGTGTTCGAGGTCGTTGAATGCGGTGGCATCAAGGCAGACGAATCGGAAACATGTTAATTCCGGGAAGAGGCGTGGGCAACAAAGCCGACGAGGGTGGCGCGCGCGCGCGCTCGGCCCTTCAACTTGAAGTCCTGATGGACAGGAATAGCAGGAACGCCACCGAGCGGATAAAAACGCGTGTATGAGCGTCAGCAGGACAGCTCCCACGCATTGAATTTATCCTGACGGAAACATTGTACGTGCTACATACATACACAAACTGTTCGTACATCGATATGTATATGTATGTACAATATATCCGCCAGGTGCCACTCTGCAGAAAGCAGTCAACCGTCCACGACTTATTTATGCTCGGCAAAATGGACATCGAGCCGAGTCAATCGGGACAATCTTCGTTCAATTTAAATTGTACAAGATGATTCGCAATAAGTTTGGTGGTAATCAGTATTGGTTTGTTACGATTCTTTGTGTCAAACTAAGAACGTTAATGATATTTTGTAAAATTTGGATTACTTTATGACGTGTTACATTTTTGACATTAATTCTCGACAAAGTGGGTTGCATATAAATGATGATTTGCAACAAATTTGACAGTAATCAGCATTGGTTTAACGCGATTCATTATGTTAGTTATAATCATTTGAAAAATCGACTTTCTCGCTAAAATGTACAAATTTTGTATGAAAGAATAACTCCTGATTTTCAAAACAGAAAAGTTTGCGTAAAAAATAAAACATCAAACTGTACGAATGACAATAACAGTGAATCATATGATACAGATTTTGTTTTCGAACAAAGTAATGCAAATTTTGTTGTTGAAGATATAAATTTGCTACCTTTTGAGAATCACCCAACTGTACACCGATTATCCGTCATTTATCAATTGCTAATGACCGGAGCTAACGAGGAAGAGCAATTTTCCCCATGAGCCTCTCGAATTCATCTTGGTGTGAACAAGCCGATTTGGATAAGTACGCCAACTGGGAAGATGAGTGGGAACGATCACCCTCGGGATTACAAGTTGCTAAAATAAATTCAGATAAAGGCTGTCCCGGGCGTGCGATGTTCGACGATCCGGCACTCCTCGTTTTGGGAGTGATGTAGCACAAGGGATGTTGAAGAGGCTTTCCCATTGGCACGATCGAAAAATACCTGTTCTTTTGGCATTTTTTCCAGAAAAACTATCGGAGTTATCAGACAGAAACCTGGCACGTGTGTTATTAGGATATTCAGGGTATACATATCCTTCTTTTTTATTACCAAATATAACATAGACTATATTTACTATGGATTGGTGATTCGTCGATTTTCAGAAAATAGTAATTTAGGAATTTTTGTAGCACAGTGTGATGAAAAGTGTGCAAAGTAAACAGTAATTTTACTTTAGTTTAGTTTACTTTATTCGAAAACTAATTATTTTACAATAGCCGTTATAATTTTACTTGAAAATACTCACCGAATAGTAGTTTTGCAAATTATTACAGATTTGTAAACAAAAGGATTAGCATTTGAAAGCTATTATTCTTAATTATCCACGGTAAAATAAAAATCACAAATATTAAAACAAAACAAAAACTTAAGACTGACTTTCATCGAGCATTTCAAAACTATATTTTAAAAATTAGTACTTTGGAGTATATATTCCAAAGTGTTTTTGCGAATTTACCCTTCTCGTCCTTTTTAACCCCCTTTTTTCTCCTGGCGAATGGCGGAACCCTAAACATACTTGTTGGAAAAATTACGGCAACAACTATATAACCCGGTAATTTCCGGCCTAGCAGAGAGCAACCCGTATAAATCTATAAATCTATATTGGGTGGGCGTGAGCGAGAGAAAAAGCGAGAAATGGGGTAAAGAGATGAAATGGGGCTTAGCGTGACTGCTAGCTGGTGTAACGCTCCGTCATTGCCTTCTCGTTAATCAGTACCCTCCCATTGATATCCTTCGGCTCCCGGAACCCATGGAAAATTTACTCGCTTGCTATCGCCTTCCTTTTTCATGGACCTCTTTCATCGGAAGAATTCGATTGCCGGATGCTTCAACCAGATTGTAATTGTGAAATTGGTTTGAAGTAATGGAAGCTCAGACCTCGGACAGCTCGTTGATTGCAACCAGTGTGCTTTTATACCGTGAATGGCAGACATCGGACTTCATGAGTTAAAGTATGTATGGGGTGATTCATTTACCTTTGAGTCACTATTATTAGATAAACGTTGTTGTGTGTTATTATAAGTTATCTAGTAATTTTAATTTGTTTCTTTGCAATTCTCCGGATTTTATATATTATATATATTACATTGTATTTATAATGTATAATGACAAAAAGTAAGGTTAGAAGTGCTGTCTGAAAGGCAAAGGCGTAACCCTGCACTTAGAATTGTTGCTGTGTATAATTCAAAATTATCTAGGAATTTTAATAGGAATTTGAAATAGTAAATTTAACTATCGTAATATAATATATGGGCAATCTATACAAGATAATATAGTAAAATATTTTCTTTCTCTACTATTTTACCTCTATTTTAACCCATTTATGTTACCTATGTGTGAGATCATTTGACATATGTATATTCGAGAAATCAGCAAGATATTTAGTAATCACAAAAAAACGAAATGATTTTCTACCTAATTCCAAAGTTATTTCAAAATCTTCCTAGAAGATATTTCTAAAGAACCCTTATTTTCCTACTGTTTCCATAGGAAACGCCCCTTAAGAGAATTGTTGGGATTACTCGAGATTATGCTCGTTTGCAGTTGCGCGTTGTTAATAATTGTGCAGCCAAGTAGCTGGCAGCTACTCCGCTGCTGTACAAGATTCGAATCAAGTTTACTCGGCAGGTCATGGCGTGTCAGGACCAGGCGGAAAGGGGGAAACATCAGTCTATAAACCGGTGTTCCTGCCGAGCAGGAACATGAGCTCCTTGACAATTACTCACGGCAAGCCATGAACTTCCTTAATTGGTATCGCGATAATTGCTTGGAATAATTGACGGACTTAGAGTCGAGCATACTTAACAAAAACTGTTTTACGATCAGTTGAGATTAGAGTTACTAATGGGAGCGCATATACCTGGAGCTTAAAATGTCAGGGTTAATTTTGACATTTTGAAAGAATATAAACAACATTTTTGTTTCAAGCTTATAAAATATATGTACAAATTCATTAATCTATTGGTCATAATTATAAAATTATTCTACAAATCACAATGTACGGTATTCATTCTAGGTCAGTGAATTTTGATCCAATATTACAGTGTTGTCACGTCTTACCTTTACAGAATGAATCGGATATCAACGTTATTAATATATAATATTTCTAATTCTTGTGTTTGTAATAGATAGTTACTATTTTTAGTCATCCATTAATCATTTTTAATACTTTGCACTGAGAAATAATGGTGTCGATTTTAAGCAACTTTTATATTACTAAGTTGGATGCAGGGCACTTTCATTTCCAAAAGTTTTGTCGAGAAAATCACAAAATTCATCAATTAATTCGAATCAATTAATCAATTACGAATAAATATGCAATCTTAGTTCTCATTCGTGCCATTTGTGCCTGTTTCCTGCACGTAGCGAGTAGATGTTTAAGGATTTCGAATTTCGGCTACTTTTGTCTACGTCCATACCTCCCAATAAAACAATAGGTTTTTGAACCTTAAAAGTTCCTATATTTTTATAACTATCTTCGAGTTAACTATTGCATCATGGGTTCACAATTATTCGTATCAAAATTACTATTTTTTCGAACTTGTAAAACAACGAGAATATTTACAGGCACATTTTGAACAAGTTACGAACAGGAAATGGTTGATCATGCTCGGGCGAACCTGCAATTCCGTAATCGATCTCCCCGATTTCTGATCGAGGAGCGTGAAAGTGATTGGTGGATTCGAAGCGAGAGTCATACTCTTAAGAAGTCCCAAGCGCAGCTTTTCGCATCGAGGTCAAAGTAGCAAGGAAGGTAACCGGAGAGAGAGCCGGTGCGATTGTATATGAAATCGATCAAACGCTATCTTGTTCCGAAGTCCTCGGCTCCGGCGAAGTAGCACTCGTCAAAATTCCTGTAGTGCATCTTGTTTCCATAAAGCACGTCATCCGGAAACTTCGTCGAATTATCGAACACTGACACGCGAAAGCCGGTTAACTAGGTCAATCTTGTACGAGCTTTTGCACTCTGATAAGAGTTATTATAATAATAGTCTAATAACTAAATAGATAACATCATAAATTAACAATTCTACCAACTAATGTTGTCACGGCTGAGCAGTCATAGAAAAAATATATCGATGTATAAAAGCAATTTTTAAATAAAGATTCTCTATAATGGGTACCGTAAATCACGATTTGTAAAAAAATGTTCATACATCCACGGCAATAATTTTGTAATTGTAGTTCATTGATTAATAAAATTAATAAATAATGTACTTTAAATCGTGTTCTTGCACATACATTTTATAAACTTAAAAGATCAATTTTGTTTATATTTTTTCAAAATGTTGAAGTTAACCTTCAATTTTTGAACCCGAAAAATACTATTTGATTTGGCTTTTAACAGTTATGTGCAAGCTCTCGACGAGTTAGACTCGTCAAAGTTTACAGTGGCACATGAAATGAATGACGACTCTAACTTGTCTTTGTATGTCAAGGGGTTAATGAAATGACTTACTCCGTGCAACTCGGACGATAGCCTGATTTAATTCGCCGTAGAACTTTTGGACATCTCTGGCGCACTGCAAGGAAGGTCAACGTCGAATTCCCAAAGAGAATCGGCAAGAAGGGTGGCTGATCTATAATTGATCGATGAGCAATCGGTAGCCCGCACCGGCCAATGTTCCCCGGTGCTTTCGAAACTTGCGCCAGCACTTCCGTCTGCTTCGCCGGAACTTGCTCGGACACTTCCTTGAACGGCGACCGACGAACTCCATCACCGCGATCGTACAACTCCGCCAGGACAATCGTCCAGAAAATGGAAAGGCACACCCAAACAACCATTTTTCACGGCTTGCCATGTGGAAAATACGAATAAAAACTAGACAACGGGAGAATCGTGTTCCGAACACGACGGCGGAATTCGTCGATTGCCTTTCACCGATCCAATGCTTCCCTTTCATGACTCCTTCGTAGATAGGAAGCATATTATAAATTGTTCCCTATGAAGAATCTGCTTATATTTACAGACACTGATCTTAGCGTGGCAGACACAATAAACATTCTTCAATGCATATTGTATGATCGTAGTTGTATTTAGAGTAACAAGTCGCTCCAGCGTGACACCTTTATACATAAACAAATAAGGAGAGTGTCAGACTTGTCAGTTTGAAACCTAAGCTCATTTTTTTTAAAGTTCGTAAACTAATATAGAACACTTGCCTAAAAATTTACCTGACATGATCAATTATAGATATTATTAAAAAACCACTAAAGCGCCAGACGTCTGATTTATTTAATTCCGCTTAAGAAAAACGTCCGTTAGTTTGAAGTGCCAGACTGGTCAGATCAAAACCCCCCATGATATTTTTGGTATTTGCTCATAATACAATGTAAAAAGCACTTGTAAAATATCAACTGTCATAATGTGTTTTATGGGTATAAAAATCTTAACTCATACTGGGCTAACCATGGTGAACGACGATATTGAACCAATAATGGAAAAAAAATATTCTACTGTTTCTAAATCATTTATGGATTATAACTAATTTGTTTCAATGATTTAGACTTCGTTTTCTACTGCGTGTATAGTTTTAAGTAGTGAAAAATTGGTTCTTGCTAAAGAAGTTTTGGCCAGCACGGACGGCTTATACAGGGGCATCACGGCGAACGATATTGGGCCAAGAGTGGCAAAAAGATTCCACTATTTCTAAATCATTCATGTACTAATAATTTAGACTCTACTTTACACGATATTTTGTACACATAATAGTAATGGCTAATGTTATACAAGCCTGTTCCAGTACTGGCGACTTATATTGGGTCAACATTGACAACCATATTCTTGTATTCCCAAACCATTTATGGATCATAATCAAACATTTTTCTCCTATAACAATCATTAATATTGAACAAATTCGAAAATCTCTAAGAACGGGACTATTCCAGCCACATCCTTTACAAACTAAAAAGTGTTTCATGCCGATAGGTCCATTCCTCGCGGAAATATCCTTAGACAACCGTGAAAACCCCTGAAATGTCTTGATACCCTGCTTCTTTTCGAAGCCGATTAAAACCTGTACCGACACAGTCGAATAATGGTGGTCCAGGTAAGGACGACTGGGAATAAATAAAGCTGAAAATAAATTGTCTTATCTTGGCGTCGCAGGCGCCGGGCACGCGCGAGTGTTTCCTGGCAGGAACAAGTGTGCGTCTACAGTTGCCTGGTAAGAGCAGTTTGTGAATACCTTCTTCCTGCGCACGCTATCACGAAAGGTGCAGTCATTTTTAAAGAGCTCTCAAAATCTTTTCTATGGATATTCTTGTCGGGATTTGGCGGATGGTATATACAAAAGAATCTGTAGGAGGGCTGCTTCTTCGCTGCTTCGTCCTTAAGGGCTCTTGTCTCTTATTGACCCTTGGCATCCCTTTTTACTCGGATTCTCTGCTTCTCTCCACCCCCCCACACCCCTTTCTACCCCCGTTTACCAAGCCCGCCTCTTTCACAATCTCTTCTATACCGTCAATTTTCGTGCTTGATATCGAAGCCTTTTATCGGCGCTCCTCGAGCGCATAACGAGAACAAGGACTAGTTTCCGCAAGCAAGAAAAAAAAAAGAATGTGGGAAGCCTGTTTTCGCTTTGCTCTGCCACCACGAGGGATCCTCGCCGACTTTCTTTCGAGCTAAGTGCCTCTTAGTAACATTTGCTCGATTTCGACCGTCTGCCTGATTACCGTTTCATTGTCAAACGCAGGTTGCCTGGTACAAGGCGATTCAATTGTCTTTGAAGTGCCACTGTTGGTCATTCGAAAAGGGAAACTTTTGCTATAGATGTGGAAAATTATTATTACTATGTTCAATAATATATATTTTATATAATATTGTATCGCATTCAGAATGTATACAATAAAAATTCATTAAAAATTGTTTAATAGTTTTAGTTATATGTACTTATTTTGTAAGTTTTTCCGATGCGCAATAATATATATTATAATATATAATATAAATTATCTAGTATCAGCTTGGCTTGTACACAGGGCGATACAAGTACCTTTGGATCACCACTGTTGAATATACTTTGTTGTACAGACAATTATTAAAAACTGTCTAATATTTTGTAGTATACACAAATATTTTCCAAGTCTTGTCTATGTCCAATAATAAATGTTAATTTTCTATTATACATATGTTTCTATTGGTTTTCGTTTAAATTGTTTTTGTCATGTTACATGCACTATTTATATTTTTAAGTAGTAGTATTTCGTTATTTTACCGTACTTACTTTTCTTACAGTAATGTTAAAGCAAATCATTATTTGTAAAATTTGCTAGCAGTTTGCTACCAGTTTTTGCAAAATAAATCACTAACAGAAATAACTGCAGCCAGGAAGGTATTACATGCATCGGACCGAAAAACAAACGTAAATTGGGGGCTTTTTGATTATTCAAACTACGCTGGATTCATATGACATCATTTTTCTATGCAAAGGTATATTTGACTACTATATGAATTGCCAGCTATGTTTGTTAAAAAATATTTGTAAACAACAGAGACATCGACAGCGCTTTGGAGGCCGTTTTCCGAAAAAGCCACCGGCTGTTGACATTCTACATGCTGAAGGGTATGTCTGACCGAGAAAAATCGGACTCTCGCTGGTGGCGTTTGTTCCTTTTAGATATTGCATTTTATTACTAAATGGTAGCCACTGGAAATTTTACACTGAGATTTTCGCAAAAAAATCTGTCTCAGGTTTTGCATTTACGAAAAGTAATATGAGAAATATACGAAAATTAATATATCACCATATTTCTATCAATATTCAGTGTAAACTATTATCGACCAATTATTTTTAAATATTTGAATCCGCTGGTTTTGAATATGCTTTGAAGAAAGCATATTTAAATAGAAGCAGAATAAAAAGAAATACTCACACTCCCGGTGTTTTTGGGAAAAATGTTCTTGAAGAAGAAATCTCTTCTCTCGAAATAGAAATTTATTTTCTTGAACACGAGAAAATGTTCTTATTAAAAAAAATATTTTCTTTCGAAGAAACTGTTTTCTATTTTAAGAAAATTTATTCTAAATATACTGAATGTCTCAATACGTTTTTTAGCCACTTCATTTTCAAATAATACGAGTCAGATGACAGTAGACTTTGGGCCATGTATACTCGAGCTATACACTTATACATGGAAGTATGTATCTACAATTATATATATTCCAAGAAACATAAATATAAAAACAGATGCATTATAGATATCCCTAACACTCAATTATGGATGCGACAATAAACCATTAAAAAAAATTAAAATCTACCTTAGGGGAACTCGAGGAGACGAAAACTAAAAAGCTACCACAGATGGGAGAAGGGCTCGAGACAATTCGAGGTAGGAGAAAGCAGGCATACAGGGGCAAAACGGGAGGGAGTGGAGCTAAATACGAAAATGGGTGCCGGTCGTGATCGGATTTGCAGACTCCCGTTTATCATCGCTGCGAGATCTACTGAAGGGCTATAATCATCTGGCCTTCTATCGCTCCCGTTTCCCGGTAATAACGAGCTACAGCCCACTCGGCATCGGGTGGGGTCGATCGAGGAAGCGAAAGCCGGAGGAGCGCCGCCGACGCCGCCGCCGACGCCGCCGCCTATCTAAGCCTTGCGGCAGAAGTAATTGCGAACGTAATCACACACGTTGCACTAGCCACCCTTCAACTGCCGTTAACCTACCACGAGTCCAAGACCGAGCAGGCCAGCTGAAGACTTGGCAAAGGGAGGGGGTGGTTTAGGGGTTGAACGTAGGTTAATTTATGTAGGAACAATTCTTTCTAGCAAAATTTTGTTAAACTCGTACTCTTCCAGTTCTCTGTCAGTTGACTAAAAAGAGTATTGTTCTTATTGATTGTTTCTTTGAATTAAATTAATTCAAGTACAAAAAAGCAGTACAATCATTTCTTATTGGTTGTTTGTCGAAAATATTGAAAAGAAGGTTCTTTTAATACAAAAAATTATAAATTGATCATCCAATAGGTAATTAACTGTTATGTTTCATATAACAGTTTAGACAATATAATATTAAAAATGTTGTATTATTATTTGCTCACCTAACGGTTTGTGCAAATAATAATACAACTGTATTGCGCGTTTAATGTATTAATATGTACACGAATGAGGACGGATGGGAATGTGTGTATCCGAGGGCTGCGAGGACGAAAGGATAGAGTTTTGTGTGTGCGTGAGAGCAGAGTGGGCAAAAGATGAGCGTCGCGTGGCAAAGCAGAAGGCCGTGGAGCGTATGTGCGAAGACTGTTTGTCGAAAAGAGCGTTTCCAGTGAAGAGAGCATTGAAACCATTGGAGCGTTTCACCGTAAAGTAAAGCGTCGAAAAGCATGACGTTGAACCTTGTAATCACTAATAAAACGTCTATGTTTGCACATGTGTGTTTTAAAGCACGAGGAGGGATCAAGCACAACCATTATATTCCTACACCACTCTAATACGCAGCAATAAATACGATAAAAGTGATTTATTTCGGCAAATTATCAATAATCATGGGAAAGTTCTTGCTAATTCTAAAGCACACAGTGCCGGTATTGTATAACATTAAAAGTATTAAAAAGCTGATCTACCATTTTATGCAATTAATTTTAACAGCAATAAATACGATAAAATTAATTTATCTCACAAAATTATTAATAAGTCAAAGAATTGACTGATATTATAAATATTAAAAACATATCAATGCTAATGTACCATTCTACCCAATTAATTTGGCAAAATTACTCCAGGATGAATGTACTTGCTGATTCTACTGCGAATATATCCTACACTCGGTAGGAGATGCTATTATCTCGAATCTGGTTTGTAATTGGCGGAAGGGTGTAGATTCTGTTTGTATATCCGCTATTGTTAGTTGTGAGGGGTATACATTATTGCATGTACCCTAACGGACCCTCGGAAATCCGAGCAAGTATGCGAAACTGCCGGCAACGAACACATGCGGCGCAACACTTTAAACAAGGTGGGAAGGCAGAAGAGGCCACAGCTGTGTTGATTCGAAGCAGCAATTGGAATGATGGGCGACATTTCGAGAATAATCCGATGGGAAAAAGTGGATACTTTGTCGCCGATCAGGAAGAATAACTGGCTTAAAGTATTAAATATTATTTGTACTGCCCTTAATTCAACATTGTGACTACTTCTAAATTAAAGCAAAAGTATTATTATTATTTTGCTTATTTCATCAACTGGAAAACAGCTGAACCGATTTAACACCAGTTTTTTCCAGGCAAACTATTTCAATATGATAATATAAAATATTCCAATATTTATTGCTTATTTAGAGTGCTTGAAAAAAATCCTTATTTTTCGAAAGGAAATTAAATTAAAATTGCTAGAAGACTCTGACAACAAAGATAGTTACAATAATCCATTATTCTTTAAATTAAATTATTGATTTGATTAATATGCTTCCTGTTATCGTTAGTTGTTCTAATTATCTTATTATATTAATTTGCAAAATACCGCCAGGATGAAATCGATTAAAGCATCATTAATAACATTTAAATTGTATAACAAGAAAAATCGTGTTCCAGCGCTTATATCCGATCATCACAGGGAGGACAGCAAAAGAAATTGATTTGGTATTAGCAGAAATCGATGCATAAGCGCGTCAACGGTGTCCGCTGATCAGGCGCAACCCTGCAAGTGACAACAGCTTTTCCCTTTGTAGTACACGCATATTAATCCACCAGTGTTTGATTATACTGTCAATCATTCTGTTTAACCGGCATTTCACGCTGCTAACGTAAAGCGGTCGAACTAAATTCATTAGCTGTCCAAAATCTGTTTAACGATTCCCTTTTCCTCCGAAACTATTTACATAGTTTTTTTTCGATTTCCAATATTTTTTTAGTTATTTCAGGTTGTTCTATGTTTGTTCAAAATGACTATCAAAAATGAATTAAAAAACAAACCCCGCGGGAAAATTAAAACAAAAACACTTTTTTGGCCGCCCCCCTGTTTTTTGAAAATGCTACTTTTTTGCTGTTCCTGGTTGTTCTAAGCATTGTTCCAAAGTATTAATTATCTACAGCAACATTTGGCAAAGTTATAGCAAAAGCAGTGTGAAGCATGGAAAGACGCTATATTATGATAACGGCTATAGTTATGAGCCGACTATAATAGTCCCAAATTATATATCTATATATTTAAAGTAAAATATTACGAAAGTCGGAAAGAGCTCAAACTGAAATCTTCGCAAAGTTTCAGTTTCTGACTTTTTGTGCTGACTTGTGGTCTCCATATCCATACAATATCTCTAAAAGTTGGATGATCGAAGTATACCCCATTTAAAATACTAATATTACTAACATTAACTGGTCCGGTATATTACGTACAATTCCGACATCTCATAGATGTAGACGAATATAGCTAATACATAGCATATACGTATAACAAACTGCAGATAATAGAACAAGCACTATTCTTGTATGTATCATTTTGACTTTATCTATAAGTAAAGTCATCCTGTGGATGGATAGATAGAACAGCGTCTGTTTACAGATTACAAATAGCTAGGACGCATTTAAATTGTAGAGTCGATAAGCTATATCATCATACGGACTCTAACTTTGGTGTATTTTGATCGACAAATGAGTAGCTCAGCGAGGAAGCGCGCAATCTAGAGTAATGAAATTTGCTAAACAAGTACTGATTAGCAATAGCTAGTATATCTCTAAATAACATATGATTCGTAATTATTGTTTGCTTACGTCATTTTAGCTTGTTAGTTGAAGCGTTCCTTAAACAACGAACTTGACAGTCAACTTTCAACTAAATTAGACTGTGTATGGTTATGGATATGTTTGGTTAATATCATAATTGTAAAACGTTAAGTCAAACAATAATTCAGATTAGCGAAAGAGAAATTACCAATAGCTAGAAGGTATTGAAACTGTAAATAATTCCACTTTACACTTTGCACTTCACTTAAGTGCCCAGCTAACGTAGCGTAAACTTAAAGTGCAGAAATTAGTTTGAGCACATACTAATTACTAATAGCATTTCCTTAAATTGTAAATAATTGCTAATTATTGCTTAAAAGATTCATATGCTACACACTTGACAAGTTTAACTATTGGTAATCACCACTCGTCTATCAAATACATCGGTTTGTAAGTTACGCACTTAACACTTTTGACACTTGATAATAATTTTCCATAATCACAAGATCACAGGGGCTAGAACAGTATACTCTTTTATTAACCCTTTCGTTAAATTCATGGTGGTCAGCGATGACCGCCAAGGCCCAAATGAAAAGACCACCGTGGCGGCGAAAGGGTTAACTAAATAAAGCATTGAACCGGAAATAAAATGTTAAAATCGGACTGTATCACATAACCGCTATGACATATAACCGGCTTGACCAATATGTCGATAACTTAAACACGACACAATCATATTCTCTCCACAGCATTTTGAAGTGGTGTCCACTCATGTGAGAGACGTGAAAGCCACATTTTTAGGAATTCTTGAATCTAATGAATCTTGCCGAATCAGATTTGCTTCTACCACGAAAAAAATAAGTAAAAGAAATTCATATCCCCTGAACGATTGAACCGATTCGCTTGATTCCTGGCTCATAGGATTCAGAAAAGTCAGCGATGAAATATCAAATTTAGAAACATATCCTTGGAGCTGTAACTTTTCATCAATCGAGGCGAAAGTTTTATAGCAGACGAAAACACTTCGGGATAAGTATCCTCGGCTATCGCGCGCTGTACTATATATGTATACTACTACTTGATTGGAGACTCTACCGAGTTTCCTGATATAGCATACAGATAGAGAAGGGGGGCGAAAGCAAGAGTGAGTTGGTGAATGAGCGTGAGTAAGCGGGGCAGAATGCATAGGGTGCGGGTAAGACAAATGATTACCAGTAATATTTTACTTATACTTGTACCAACTTCAAGAAAGTTGCAATATATTTCGGCTTAATGGGAGAAGGTTTGCAAAATTGCACATTACAGACATTGCGCGTTACGAGTGCAAATTTCTGTAAGCATGAAAACAGCATTTTTTTTTACTTTTCTGTAAGTTTTTTACTTTTTTACTTTACTTCAGAAAGCGCTATTTCTGTTCAACTAGTCTTGTTTCTTATTATAGTGTATTAGTACACCCTCTGCGAGAAAAGCGTGGTATTATGATAAATTTGGTCAAAGTGAATAGGGTATTTACTTTGCCCGATCCGCTTTGCTCGGCTTAAACACTGTAAATTATAATACTCGCAAGCAAACTTCTGGCCAACATAAAAAATATTTGCTATAGCCATAGCAATTCTAAAGAATAGTATTATCATATGAATTGATTGTAATTTGGTAATAGCAAACAACATGTACAAGTAAATGGGGACACTTTCCTTGTTAAAATGTTAAGAACTGAAAATTTCAATGTAAAATTGACATTTTTGCAATACTGACGCGTCTTTGTTTCGAAAACACTAATCGAAATGTCATGGCTTCTACAGCCGAAGTTCTCTATTGGAAAAGTCAAACGCCATGTCGCTTTTTGCGAGCCTTTTCTATACATTCTCCCTATTCCCTATAGTTTCAAATTTTCCTGGTGCATTCAGTTCAATCGATATTTTGTTAATATAAAAGCCGGAGTAGACGTGAATTCGGATTTTCTACAATCCAAAAGAGTAGCGCGTCAAGCTATATGTACTTACATAGATGGAAGGTTTTTACAACAAAGATAATGGCGACAAACTTATTCCTTTTTATTAAATGATTGTTAATCTGCATATTAAATGTTATAGTAAAATATATATATGTGGCATTTATAAACAACAACGATTATTACCCTTTAAGTTAAATTATTCTTACCATACTTATACAGGAAGTCTTATATAGTTATCCACAAAAGGATTTAGATCTTGAATTATTACCAGAGGTTTGAAACAAAGATAATTACAACAATCGACGACAGTTCGATCTTTGCTGTTTGTGAGCAACCGACTCGATTGCGATTACGGGCGGCGACTAATCAAACATCGGATAATTGTAATCCTGTTACAGGACAATTCGACAGTTCGCGCGCGCACGCAATGAAATTGAGAAGCAGTCATGGACGGCGGCGCACAAGGGCGGCCGGTGAGCGGTTGATTGACGGCGGCCAGAGTAGCATGAACAGTTGGCTAATGAAACTTCAGTATGCGCACACAATAGAGACGACTCAGCTCCACCGCCAGCTATTATATGGCCGTGTTTACATGTTGCGGGACGTCCCAGGAAGGAGGGTGCGGGTGTGACGAATGCGTCTCCGTGTAACCTGAGTCGGACAGGTTGTCGTCGGCCAATCCCCTGTCCGACCAGTCCGACCACCGCGCACCAGTTAAATGAAAGCAAAGTCAACTCTTTCACTCGCTTTTTATTTTTCGTGTATGTTACAAGAGCGCTTGAATGAAGATGTAGCATTAAGTAGTGACATTTCCATTATAGCAAATTGAAAATTGAACTATAATTTGCTATAGAACGTTATATCGGCGGACCAGTATTTTTATGCTTGTTACTTTTACTTTTTCATACATTTTATAATTGCATTTAAGTGAAGATGCTCCGTTAAGTAGTGAAGTTTTTAAATTAACGACTGTCTGAGAGTGTTACTTATACAGCAATTTAAAAATTAAGGTAAAAAATTACTATAAAAACTGATATCCACAGACCACCCACTTCACAATATTTTTATCCCTGTCAGTTTTAGGTTTCATATATTTTATAAGGGCTGAACTGAAATTGAAGAACTGAAATTGTTTAATTAACAACGCTCTATCATATGTTACTAATAAAGAAATTTGAAAATGAGAATTAAAATTTACCAATACTTTCATCTTTGTTATTTCTATTTTTTACATGTTTCGTAGATGTCTTTAAATGAAGATGCTCCAAATTGTTTAATTACCGGCGGCGCGAAGATTGTAACTTGAGTCGGCCAGGTTGTTGCAGGTCAATCCTCTTTCCGACCAGTGCACTGCCGGTTAAATGAAACCAAAGCCATCACGCGCGTCGGAGATTGCTTCCTTTCTTCCTTTGTGTAAAAATTTGCGCCACCATTCAAAAGTGCAAAGCGATGCAGTAGACACGTTGTTATTATTTAGATTCTAAATAATTAGAAGGGTGTTTATGGTTAATAAACCCTTTGTTTCTAATGACACTTGCAACAGGCTACTTAGTGAAGACTGATTAACGAATGATAGGTCCTTTGTGTCTCATTGTCAGTCCTGATATGTACGCGTGCCCAAAGACAATAGATAATAGACGATAGCTGATTAGGCGATAAATCCGTCGAATCTCATCGCACGTCACAGGAATGGTAATATAACGGGTGGATGCTTACCGGCGTGTAGAGTGATGTATTTGTCCGGGAATCAACGGTGACTGTTTAGTGTAGCATATTACAAATAACAAAAACATGGAGGTTGGAAATGGCCATTTGACAATTTGCACAAGTAGTACAATTAACAGGCAGCAACAAATTTGATGAAATTGTTTCGTTTGGAAATTAATAGCAGCTGAAGATATTTACTGATTTTGCGGTAGACGCATCAACCCTGTACAGTGGATACAAAATTATTCGCACGTACCCTTTTTTATGAAGGTTCTGTTTTGCGAATCAAATCGTGTTTTAAGAGGAAATATATGCGTTTCACATAGAATGTTTTATTCTTTGAAAAAATTTACTTTGGAAAATTTAGATGCGGAAATCCCTTTTTTATCCACTGTATGTAATTATATGTGTATACGTGTGTGCGATGTATATGTGAGCAACACAATTACACGGCACTGAGGGAGCGTTGCATTATTTATAAATAAATATAGTACATGGGTGGCCTACAATTCCGTGTCATCCAAAAAGCTATTTGGACGAATTGGGAATTTACTTCATTTCCGAAGTTAATCAAAAAGTCATTCTGACTTTGATAGTAATTCCCGTCAATTGACCGGTTTTAAATTTCGATTCAACGATGCACATGCTTCTTTCGTTTTTAAACATAAAAATGTACATTTATACCTCTTTTATTATTATCGAAATGTTAGTTTGTGTATTTATTTTTGGATTAAATAACAATTGGCTATACTTGAATTGGACGAACATAAGTTTCATTTCATAACCGGTTATTTGACCGTTTAGGGTAGAAATAGCTTTATAGAAACAGCCGGTACGGTTAGCGTTAAGCTAGCACATGGTCAATGGGCAGGAGTGGGTGGTTGGCGATATTTCAGAATTATTACCGGCATTATCATATATATTAGCAGGAGTGAGCAATGGAATTGCAGGGCGCTAACGCCCTTGATTTACTGTTAATAAATAACGATTATTTAATGGTCCTTGTATCTGGGATCGATGCCCTACAATTTCGTGTTGTCCAACAAGCTGTTTAAACGAATTAAGAATTTCCCTTTTAAAGTCAGTTAACAAGTGGTTTTCACTCCTCCAGTACTACGAGTAGTATTAAGCCAGCACATGATCAATGAATAGGAGTGGCTAGGCGATATGTCAGGATTACTACCGACAATATCTACACTAATATGCATAATACGTATAAAGACACAAGTTGTTTGTTTTGATGAAAGAAATAATCTCTGATAGTACTCAACAGATTTAAAAAAATTCTTTTACTATGTAGAAGCCTATTTTTTTCTTAGTAACACGTAGGCTATACATTATAGTGCTATATATCAGTACAATATAGAGCGCAAGTATAGATATGTTTTGCAAAGGCTCCTATACCGTTCAACATATTCCCGCTATATTCGACAAGAGTATTCTTCGATACCTTACAAAAAATACTATGATGATCCCAACCACACAACCACCCCTAAAGCCGAGGTAGTGCAGCTAGTACTAGAAATAACAATAGAGATTACTATCAGGAGACTCGATAGAGTTTCCCGCCGAGTAGTAGTATATGTATATAGTACGAAGTACGACAGCCGAGGATACTTATTCCAAACTCTAGCGGTTTTCGATCGATACCAATAGATTACTGCTCAACCCTAAACTTTTAATCAAGATATTCCCGCGCTCATGATATATTTTGCGCAAACGGTGACATCAATGCGAAAGTTTAACAAAACTCCTAAGTTAGGATGGAATAACTTATTATACGTTAACTTAAATTATTGGTACCGTCGACATGAATTTCCACTAGAGTGAAGTCGAATAGAACAGCTGTCATATACTACATATGTTGTGGAACAAGTTAAGAACCACCCCTTTGAAATTGGTTACAAGTCAGTTTGCTATTAATATATATAAATCCGCCCAAAAACATTAAAATGTCTAATTAACAATAAATTAGCGATTAACAATAAAAAATACATGTAGTGTACGCGCTTCATTGCGAGGTCAAATACCAATGGGAAATTGACTTAAACCTAACACTGACTATACTACAATTTAATTTCTTTAAAAGTTTGTATCAATATTACCAGAGCAAGTGCCTCGAATGAAGCGCGCACACGCCAAGTTACTACTACTACTTGGCGCGAGACTCTATCGAGTCTCCTGACATAGTACGAACATGAATATATGCACATACTCTATCAGATGCTCTAGAATTCCGTATTATCCAAAAAGCTATTCAGACGAATTAAGAATTTCTTTTCCGAAATTTACAACTTCGACTTCGTCAGTAGTTCAAGTATTAATTCGGCACATGGTGAGCTGACGATATTTCGAAATGATTACCGCCATTATCATATATATTAGCAGCTTGAGCATCGAAATCGCAGGACGCCAGTGCGTTTGATTTACTGTTAATAAATAACGATTATTTGACGGTCCTTGTATCTGGGATCGCGTATGTCGGCAGGGTGGGCGGTTGCCAGGTACCCGAGGGAGAGAAAATAGAATCGACGACGTAGTTTCCATTATTGCGCCCGATAAGGGGATTGGCTCGTGAGGGTTCAACGGGCGAGTACGTGTGCCGGCCCCGGTTTCCCGTACGTGTGGATAGGGTTGATTGCACCACGATAATAACCTGCCAAGAACGCACCAGATGGCTCAGACCGCCCAAGTCGCAGTGCCACTGCAAAAAGCTAAGGCCAATTGCCAGAATGAACGTTAACATCTCTTTGCGAACCTCCACAGCTATTCTAAAGAATTATTAGCCCGCACAGGTGAATGAGAGTAGCGCGGATCTCTTCGGATCCTACCCTTGTTTTAGTAAATTCTTATAGTATCTGTTAATAATTAAGAGTATTTGAATAAGAGCGCATGTTTTAATTGTTTGATAGATTGCATGATTTATTTTAAAACTGGTAATATTTTTATTCAATAATATCACCCTGAAAAGAATCACCCTGTAAAAAGACTTGTTCAATAAGAATCCAATACTAGTAGAAAAGTAGTTTATATATTAAAATATTTTTTAAATTACGTAAATGGCTTTGTTATAATATGTGTAAACAAATGTTAAACAAGACACTGTCACTCAGGTGTTTAATGTTAAACATAAAAAACGAGATAAAAAAATAAATCATTTTATGTGCTCCAAATCCAAAGCTTTCGAGAAAGAGTGTCGCTTTAAGTCCACATAAATACAAGACGACACTTGCTTTCGTCCATTTCCTTACCCGATTCCCTTTGCCCACTGTAGAAATATATGACTGGCGAGTTTCCTCCGAACACGATAGTAGAGGTTCGAAACCCTCCTGATGGCAGATAATTCAATCTTGGGTCACCCTTGGACCACCACTTAATGGAGCGACGCCTCCAATAGAGAGATTTTTCGATGCACTTTCTTCCTTTTGGAAATTCCGAAAGTATTCTGGGTTACAGCGAGGGACAAAACTATTTTTGCAGTAAAAGCGTAAAAATATAATAGACTAGTACTGTAATTAAGTGCTTTCTGATTTAATTGCTGGTATTAATTTTGGATTCAATACAGTAATCACTTTTAAAAAATATGCTTTTATATTAAACATGTGCTCCAAATATTTAGCGCAATGATGACTGCAACGAATTACAGCCATTGATAAAATCCCATAATAGTAGTTAATAAAAGCTCAAATGCGATACTTTATTAGCAATAACTTTTAAAAACATGCTTTTATATTAATTACGCGTACTAAGTATCTAGCAAATATTTAGAATGTTGAAAATAACAACCTACGCTTGTTTTTATTAACAAAAAAATGCTTCTATTAGTTACTATTAGTAATTTTATACTTAGCCGTAATTCGATATATTCAAAATTGCACTAAATACTTGGGACACTTGTTTAATAGAAAAGCATATTTTTAAAAAGTGACTTTATAATACTTATTTTTTTACGTTCTCCCTGTACGAAAACTTTTTACTTTCACCGTCCGAGGGTTTAAGATTTCCCGGAAGGAGTCGAGGTTAAGCCCAAAGAGGTAATTAATTCAGCGTGGATGGAAGTCGTCGTATCACTTAAAAGGTATGCCCTTCGCTATGCTGGAAATAATTCAAGAAAATTGTTGGAATTTGCCATATAGGGTGTCCTATAAATATAGATGCAGTTGTTTGTAGAGAATGGTGTGATGGTGACGAAGATTATTTACAAAATTCGCATTGGAGCTTTCTCTTGTACGAACAAATATATTTAGAAAACGTGAGCCGACTTTGAAAATAGGTAATACAAAAATACTTCTATATTGGAAACGCATAACAAAAATAATGTACAAAAATGTTGAAAATGATGAAATACAGCTCGGAAGAAAATAATACAACGCTAATACATAAAAGCATTTACGGGCTGCTTTGGAGAATTGTTGAAAACAAACATCTAACGCCTTTACGAACTAGCATTATGTAATTTTCCCTCCAACTGTATTTCAGTATTTGCAACAGTCCGATCGACCATTTTCGTATATGGAATTCTAATACAAAAACATTTGTTTACTATTAAATACTACAACTTGGATATAACTTATTATAAATTTAACACAAAATATCAGTAAGATAATAATAAAAAATTATACATTGTCATTTTTACTTCGAACAACAAATAAAATAGTGCATACATTTAATATTAATAATATGATTATTTACAATATTTATGAGACACCCTGTATAAGCTTTCCGATTCTAAGTCCGAATTCTCCGCCGCGAGCTGCACCTGTTTCCTTTCCCGACGGTCCTCTTCCATTTCCTTCATTCGGATTTGCCTTCTTTTTAGATATACCGCGCGTGCCAGTTGCAGGGTTGCCGACACCCATACATATGTATGCGGAGGGCAAAGTGTCACGTTCTTCCCTTAACCTTTACGCAGCGATATTCGACTAGAGTCGAATGTTCTCGTTCCCCCTTGCTCACTGCAGAAATATATGACTAGGCGGGCAGTAGCTTTCGCCGGGACTTTCTTCGAACATGATAGTAAAGGTTAGAAAGCCCCCTCTGATGGAAGATAATTCAATCTTGGGCGACCCCTGCGGGTGGGGAGAAGTCGATGGTCACTAGGAGCCTATTATCTTCCTAGGATATGTATCCGCTTGTGTACAGGGTGATGTGCTTTCTTTGGAATCAGCAAATATTTTTTTCTGACTAGTAATTTTGAGAAATAAGTCAGTGTCGTCGTAAATAAATCAGCGAGCAAGTCCATTTAGAAAAGAGTACTAATACCCATTTTTTCGACAGGTATAGTTGAAATGTAATGAATTAGTCGATTTTGCAGTCAACGTGTTGGAGGTTAGTCCCATTTGCCAGGTTCATTTTTACATTTTTACTATTAAAAACAGAAAGGAACTGTTGGAAGAAAGAATTTGAAATTTTTCATACGTATTTGTCGAAATCCACTCTTTTTACTTAATCTTAGCAGGAAGGATAACTGTACACTCATACAGTTTAAAATCGCACTTGTGTTTCCTATTTTGAATGATGCGTTCATTCTCAATCATGGCAGCCAACGTTTCATCTCACATGCCAAAGAATATTTCATAATTCTTTTAATATCAAAGGGTCATACAAATTGTCAAATTTTCTCAACCAGTAATAGTTCCTTATTGTTTGTAATCTTAAAAATTATCAAAAAATATTGCCTCCGGACGAGAATACTCCCTTAATAATAATCCCTCCTGATGACAATTCAATCTTGGATGACCCCTGTGGCTTGGTAAATCCGATGGTCAGTGCGACCCCATTATCACCCTAGTCTTAAGCCATGTATCCGGTAGTGTACGACGATCTCCGCTTTTGTCTCTCTTTCCCTCAGCCGCCGGACATGCGGATCCACAATTGAGGACGGTTATCGAAGGTGACCATACACTACGTTAAACAGCAGCCGCTTCGGCCCCACTACCCGATGATGTGATGATAAACGCTCGCTAACTAGATTTCCCTAGGGCGGATCGGCGGACCCTCCGCACTATAGCATGTATACACCACGCACCGCGTGCCATCTTTAGTGATGCTAAATCAACTCCTTTCAACGCTTAACCCATTCGCTGCGGCGAAATCTGATGTAGAGCGCTAATTTCTAGCGACAGGATTTTAGTTGTAACAAATACTATTATAACGCAATTTTGACGCGAAATTTTGAACTAAATTGAGGCGTCGATAGCAGTGACAGAATTGAATTTATTTACAACGAGAGAATGTACTAAAGTTGAATCCTTTTATATTTTGAAGAAGTTTGGAGTTCTGAATCATGGTTTATTGTATTTTGAATTCATCAGGGTTTAATTAAGATCTCAATTATAAAATTGGTAACATCCTTACTTAATCGGAAATTCGATCATTTCTAATTCTTGTCAGGTTTAGTGTGATTCAATAGCCTGTAAATTGCACCATTCATTCCTCAGCATCCACTTCTACAAATCGAAGTCTCTCACCGCATCAATTTTTCCCGAAGATCTCAGTTGACAATATTCCCGAAAATCTTTTCTTTGCTGCGCCCGGCGTGATCGAGTAAAACTTGTCGCACGGTCCCAGCGGTTTACAGTTCGATCACGCGAGTGCTGAAGTGCCAATGAATAAAACATGCGAAATAAGCTGTGAGTGAAGTTACGGTCAGTACCTTAGAAATCGCGCTAATACCGGGTGTCACGCGCCGCCGGATATTTACTGCGGATCGAGTCGCATGAAAATCGTATTACAACTGAATTAAACATGATATAGCAATAACAGGACTTATTGGGGTGCTGGCTATCAATTGTTATCTATTATTTCATGCACAAAGTATACAAATAATAGGCAGTTTTTTAGTTATAATTATTAAGTATTAAATATAGTTATGCAGTTAAAAAAACAAGGCTGTCATGATTTCTTGATAATAAACTCCGTAGTTAGCTTCAAGTTTTAAATACTATAAATTAAACCCATTTTTTCGTATCAAAAGTAAAAAAAGTTCAATATTACTTGAAAAAATAAGTGTTTTTGTTTCACATAATTATACTCGTATATCTACTCGTTATCTACTCGTTCGTGCAAACAATAATAGGCAGTAATAGATGTGATCAAACTTTTCTGTTTTTCACGTACAATTTTTATATACTTATTAAATATCATTTCATATTTACCAATGATTTGATTTATTTGACAGTCCCAACAGTCGAAAGTTTCACAATAAAATCAATATTATTACTTCACACGACAGTCAATTTGTCCAAATAAATTCTATTCATTTTCTGTCCTTAGGAACAATAACTATCTTCGTCTAGTTGAAGGCCGCATTTGTCGCAGAGATCAGGCCGTACGAAACGTGTATTACAGCTGAATTAAACATGACCCAGAAGCGGCAGGAATTAGGCCAGTCTTTTAGAGAGTAGCGTCGACATTCGCCCTGATAGGAAAGAGAGAGCGAGAGCGAGAGCGAGAGAGAGAGAGAGAGAGAGAGAGAGAGAGAGAGAGAGAGAGAGAGAAATTCGAGGGGTGCGGTTGGATCGATTAGCCCGTATCAACGCGCTCCGTGGGACCTGTCGATTCCAGGTGGGAGCAGATATCCATTCCGCAAGAACAAAACCCCCCACTTCCCCAGCGCCCCCCTCCACCGCCCCCCAACCCCCCCCAATCCAATGCGGGGGGACTACAACTGTGGGGTGCCGGATTGCACGAACCCATGGATTCGTATGCCCGCCGTGTAGATGTTTCACTCTCGGCAGGGCTCCGCTCCGATATACCGGTTGCCAGCAATCTCCGTGCTAGTGTGCGCCGAAATAAATTCGAGAATGTATTTTGCTGAAACGATGCTGCAGCCAGCCGAGTATGGTGTTGGGGAAAGTTCTGCTGGAGTGGGTAACTCGGCCGAAGTGAATAAAGGCTAATTCAAAGGAAGGATATCGGATGGTACGAAATTGTTGGAGTTTTTTTATTTTTTTAGAAGTATAACTGACAGTTTTAGTTGACTTTATCCGGATAACAATTTTGTATGTATGTTAATTAATAATTTCATTTAGAGAATGTATTATGGTTGTGTTGGAGCATGAAAGTAAGAGTGAACGAGAACTATGTATGAGAGAAGGGATTGATTGCATAGAATGTACGGGAAGCGAGAGAATGTAGAGTGATTTCCGAGAATGCACGTGGAGCGACTGATGCTCGTGTGTGTATGACTGTGCGTATGAGAGGGCAAGGATGTGTGTGTAAAACGGGAGAAAGGATAGGGTGGCTGGGACATCGAGTGACCGTTATCGAACACGAGTGGTGTGACTGCTTCTAAGAATGACTGAACAAAGCGGTGCGAGATTGAGGAGTGAAAGAGGTATGAATCTGTGTGTGAGATATAATGTCTCGATTTTCACAGTAGATTTAATATTTTATTTTGGTTAGTTTGTATTTATTATTCATACTTGAGCAAAATAATTAAGAAAATTCGAATTTGCGAATGTGATGCTATTGAACAGAAGGATGAATGTATGATGATCTCGAAAAGATAGTTTTAAAATTTCACACTTAGGAATGCGGATATATTTTTTTACACTTATCCAACTATAAATATTAAATGTCATAATATAATATAATAAATACGAATGCAAATACAAGATTATAATTTTTGCCTTTGCTTACTACAAACAAAGACTACGGTCAACAAATACAAAAATAAAAGTGTTAGGGCCTCGAAAAGACAAACTCTAAAACGTCACACTATCGCGACATAATATCGCCTTTTGAAATTAGTTGGTATTCACTTTGCTCTGAGTGTTCCCTCCCAGCACGTTGCACCCTGAATCGAAACAAAAATCCAGGCGCACATGCTTACGTTTCCCCTAAAGGCTTAGAATATCCGAACTGTATGGCGCTGGTACTAAAGGAAAGAGGATTCGCATTGCTCGCTCCTGCTTCTCTTGACTTTACTTTCTCCCCCTCACACTCTCTCTCTCTCTCTCTCTCTCTCTCTTCAACTATTGTGTGTTTCTTATTGCATGCCAGCTGTTCCGATTGTGCTTCGAGTGTTGGCTACAAATACGCAGCAAAATCTGTCACCCGCGGATTTGGTATGCATTGCCCGCGCGCGTTTTATCTTCTTCATCCACCCAATCGGTTCCCGCACGATCCTGTTGCTCTGAGTTTCCTTGCCCCTCGCGCTACGAGGGAATAATGCGGAGAGCGAAATACATACCATCTGCTGCCGAGCAAGTGGGATAAATATGGACTTGTTTAAACAAATATTTAATCGGTCGGAGAATATGCATGTATAAATCAACTTTTGGACGTTGGTTGAAAGACAGATATGTAATATCTAATATGTTAATAATTATTAGTTATTAGTTCACTGTTGTTTTATTTGATGTATTGTTGTATGTAGTTTTATATTTTGTTTTATATATATCATAAATTAATGTAATAATATAGTTCATAATAACGATTCAGTTATATTTTTAAACATTTCACTACGAAATAGCATTAAGTATTACCATTACCTGTGTGTTCGGAAAGAATGTTCTAAATATGTAGAATTAGAAATCTATCAGATGGACAAACTTTTTTAAGTAATAAAAAACTTAGTATAATCTCGAGAATCATTGAACCAATTTTAATACTGCTTTCTCATCTCTATAGACTGACAATATTGCATTGTATAAGATATTGCAATATTTATTACTAATACAAAGAGGTTCAAGAATAATTCTAAAATTTCCAAAGGAATTACGTGTCGATACTATTAGACGATTTGTACAATCAAGATAATTGCAACAATCTATTATTCTACAAATTAAATACAAACATATACAATAAATAAAAAAACACAGGTTTATAGAAGAGTGTGAGAAAAATATTAGAAAAAATATTCAAAATTATTCATGGTCTTGTTATAGACATTTGTCTCTGAAATGCATATTGTTTTCCTACGAAACATATATAAATAATGCTATTGTACAATATATTTGAAATTTACAAATAACAATCGTTATATTTTTGTAACAAAAATAGTTGGGACAACCCATTATTCACTAAATTGAGATATTGTTAAATAGTAGTAATTTTGTTATTAATTATTAACGTAAAATGCCTAATTATCGAGTTTTTGCAAATGCAAAAATTCATAACTTTGCGCCAGCAAACAAAAGATATCAATACAAATGATCAAAAATTTTCAGAGAATGCAGGTATAAATAATAATAACATATAAAGATGAATATTATAACGCTTACGGTTCGTAGAACAAAGTACCGCTAGATCGCGAAAATATCACCCGGTGGGGCGGCGCGATGGCAACGAGACCGAATGTATGGGAAGCAAATTTGATTCGTTCGGTGAAGCGTGCACGTTCAGAGCACGTCCCACTTGGCAGCGCTGCCGCGGTTATTGTACTAGCAACCGCGCCAGCGGCATGGACCGAAAAATCAAAATTTGACTAATCAGAGGAAAATAGGAAAAATCCGAAAACACGTATCTGCCAGATTGGAGGGTCGCTTGGGCGCCTCAAATTCCGTGGTAGTTCATTCGTTCTAGCAGTTAAATCGACGAATGATGCGCTAGTAAACCTCAAGCGCCGAGTTCGTTTTTTTCAATGACGAGTTCTGAATTCTCATGACTTGGAGTGTTTTTGGAATTATGATACAAAAAATGCATGTAAGTGTGCCTTTCATTTATGCATTCCTATAGTTCAGAAAGTTAGTTGGTAACTTTGCGATTAATTGGATTGTCAAATACACGTAAATCTGTAGACGTTTTCTTATGTTTGTTTGTGTTACATTCTCAAATGTTCAAGAGAATATACGAAAATTAATTACTATATCAAATATAAACAATAGTACCACGTTTTTAATATGTCATATTTTAGAGTCAAACCCGATCCTTCGTAAAATTGATATTATTGATATCAAAGCAAGTGGATAATTTTTTACCTAAACTTTTCACTTCATAAAATTCTTTTCTTATTTCTTTATTTTTTGAGAGTTGATTAGACAACATTCTACATCCCACGTTTGAAATATGTTTAATATTTTAGAGTCATGTCATGCTTTGTAAAACTGATATCATTGTCACCAAGTGAAGTGAGTCAGCCGGTGCATAAACTTGTTAATTGATAAAATACTTTATTTCTTAGAGAATCAAGTAGAGGTTAATATTCGAACGTCCGTCCTAGTAACGTTCTAACGATCCAGAACAAAGTTGATGGGATGAAGGTTAGAACGATGCTATCACCTTCTGGCGCATACTACGAAACTGGCCATTATGGCTCGCAGCTGATGCCTAACAAAGTTTACACGGGAGGACGAATAAACAGTAATTTAACCCCCCATTAAACTTAAATTAAAGTAGCACAGAGGCCGCTGTATAACAACGGGCGAAAGGCCCACCGCCGGGCGACATGACCTCTTTCACGACAGCAGCGCCATCCATCAAGTTCTGGCAGGTCTACATCGCGCGTCAAGATTCCCATGCGCGCCGCTTGCTAACCCGCAATCTGATAGGATGTCAGCGACTTCCTGAATATACATGCCCTTTTCGGCTTTTAATACCGCTAACCGATATATCACAAGATTGTCTGTTATCTAACTAGCTTCGAAATTTCCTCTCGAAGCGAGAGCGCGCCGGCGGGATCATCGATCACAGCGCCACGCTTGCGTAGCGCCGCAGCCGTAATCCCGCGGCAAAAGTCATCGATACACATCCGCACAGCTTTGCGTAATAAAAAGCCGGCCCAGATTTTGCGCTTTTGTTATGGAGAATCGGGCCATTTTGTTGCCAGTCATGCTGCAGTTGTTAAGCTACTTCTATAGATGGCGCGATGAACTGGTGTTCTACCTTTTATCGACGCTAATTTCGCTTTCATTCATGTATTTGTAGGGAAAATGGGTTTCGTGATTATTTTAGCAAGGTGAACGGCTCAATTTCTTTTTTCTTGCTAACTAATTCGTAGTTGGTAGACGAAAATAAATGAAAAAGGCGGTTCAGAGTTTCCGCTATTATTATGGAAAAACCGGGAATTTTGTACCTTCATCCATTTTAATCGGTTTCTTGTTTCGCTTAATTTTAAACATTTTGTTAGTTTTTGCACTTTATATTTCATGAGAAATTTAGTGTAATATTGCAGAGTTAAGCTACTTATATACACAATGTTATTAGTGCCATGAAGGCGAAACTAATGCTGTAAAAACATGCATACTTTTTATCACATTTTTTTGCGCAATTTATTAATGCATTATATCTAGATTATAAATTATAGTATAGTAACTTTATCAATCCAGACGTAATCCGTTAATGAATTACGCTAATAACTTTCAAAAATATAAAAGCCATACAGGTGCATTTCGAAAAGGTACGTATTCAAAACTAAACTACTAAATAATTACTAACTAACAAGTTTCGTACTGTCAATGTATTTCTTGTACTGCTACACTAATCTATAATCTGTAGACTAAAGTTCGGGTTTCTAAACAACAATAACTATGAAAGCGCCTGCAAGCAGACAATATCAACATACCACGCTAGAGCAGTAAATAGCATTAGAGAGAATAGTTTTAGTTTGGCAATGAGGTCGGTGGAGCGATAGCTTTCTTTCATGATGGCCAGGATTTACATCTCGTCAGGGCTGTCCGGTTCCGAGAGAAAAGGGGTCTCCCTCGGTTTCAGTTGGTGCACGCACGCAGAACCAACACACTCACACACATACATACGCACATACACACACGTCTCTGTCTGCGCGCGCGTGTGCCCTTGTGCAACCCCAAGAGAATAAACCGGCGGATGCTCCTGCAAGCCCCGACCATCTTTATTCCGGGTTGGACAGGACGAGCAGAGGGTAGGCATCGGACCGTGGTAACTGGCAGCCCTAGAGGGAGCAGTTAAAACTCGTCCCCGGCCGCTCCACCTAACCTCGCTTTTCCTCCTGATATACAGTCCTCTCCATGCCAGCGCGACCACTCTGCTCATTCGAACCTGAACTTCACCGCTTCACCGCTTCACCGCTGATTTCGCACGAAAACCGGGCGAGAAATCACCGATGAGAAGAAAAGGTGTGATATTCGATGTTGGCAGTCAGTAAACACTGTCCGAACTTCTTTGTTGTTTTAAACTGCTGTTTTATGATATTATAATAATGGCTTTTATATCATGAATACAGTCGGAACTGTAAAATTTGTCGTTTTAATTTTTTGTCGATTAAAATATATTGATGAAAGTGCTATAATTTTGTATGGGAAATAAGTATACTAATATGTTGAGGTTCTTTTACTCTAAATGTGTTGTTTGGTAATATATAATATCCAAGAACGCTGGACCAACTAGAACATTCCCAATTCGGCAAGTAAACTTTGAAACAGTAAACTCTTATTTTATGATTAACGATGCTGTCTGCGCTTATTTTGCTCGAAGATCCGTCGAAAAATCACCCATGAAAAGAAAAGGTGTAATATTCAACGCGTAGAAAATAAATATATATGTAATTTAGGCTGCTTATTTACTGTTGTAAAGTACTATTCTCGAATTTTATGTAAATGTCTTTCGCTTCAAATATGTAGTTACGTAACACATGTCACGGAAGCACATGGGCCTACAATTCGAAAATTTGTATGTGATAGCGCCATATTATTGTTTGGAAAACGTTTGCAATACTACAAAATATATTACAACATTTATCGCTTATAGAGAGTTCTAAATAAGTGCCCAGTCACAAAAGCAATAAAATATTGAGCTATTAAAAGATATTTGCAACGCATATATTTACAACAATTTATTCTTCATTAAACTAAATTAATGTTACTTCATACACAAAATACTACCGAAGTGAACCAAAATCGAACAGCCAGCATATTATAACGGGTTGTTATAGCAGCATATATCATTCTAAAATAGAATCTACTAAAATATTGAACAAATCTCTCCACCAGTAGAAGCGTGGCAGGCGGTCAGGAAATACGAGTTTTTATAAAAGCATACAATATCATCTACTAATAATGAGCGCTTAAGTCGATTGCCGCTAACGGACAAGCCAAGTGTTGATCAAAGCCGAGGATGCACAGGAAACGTGCAGATTATCGGGTCGAATGACAGGGAGGCGCTTTATCCGGGAAATCAAGATGATCCCGGCAGCCTCGGAGCCGATGGAAAGGAATTTCGGCGCAAGTTCGACCCGATTTGTAATCCCCGGCAGCTTGCAACAGGAAAGATACCCCCTATTGCCGATAAATCACAGCAGTTATCAGTGGAACGAGATCATTTATTGCATTAAGAACTGCGGGCCAAGCAGGGGTCGAATTTTGTATACGGGAAACCTTCGGATAAGGCGGACGCCAACCCCGGATTGCTTGTTTTCCCTCTCCTTTCTTCCCTTACACTTTCATCTTTCCCGGGATTCATCGCTTGAGAACCTCACCAAAAGCTCTGCTTCTGGCGTTTCTATCTTTCGCCGGTCAGCATTCACGATTCTCGAATAGAGGCTTCCCTTCCTTTCCAGCTGGACCACTTCTGGCCCAGGCAAATGATATATATGCTATAAAATATAGCAATATTTATCACTTATAGAGGCTATTTCAAAAGCAAATACAATCGTACAAAAGGAATGCGATATTGAGCTAGTGAAAGATATTTCCAACGACGACACTTAAAACATAAAATATCGTCTAAAGTAAATGTATAGAGTTGTAATTCGAGCAAACTCTAAGCTATATAAAATATAGCAGTATTTACCACTTATACAGGATGCGTCAAGAATAATTCCAACATTTCAAGAGGATGAATCTCGTGTCTACCTACACATTATTACAAGATATTTACCACGAAGATAATTAGAACAACCTATTATTCCTTAAATTAAGTCATTGTTAATCCGGCATTCATCGCTCGAGAACCCCGCTTCTGACATTTCTATATCTTTTGCAGGCCAGCATCCACGAATTCTCGAGTTTAGCCTTCCCTGCCTTTGTTTCATCCCTCCGAGTCTCTCCTTCACTGACTCGGTTTTCTTCCCCCTTCTCGATGGGCCGATTCATCTACGTTTGATTCCTCCACCCCCCCCCCCCCCTCTCTCTCTCTCTCTCTCTCTCTCTCTCTCTCTCTCTCTCTCTCCCTCTCTCTTCCTTTCTTTCTCTCGTTGGTTCTCCCGTTCCGGACCCTTTAAGCTTAATCGATTCTATTTTTCAAACGGCGAAACAAATAACCTACTTATACTTCTTTCGTAGTGAAGGGTGCTCCGACTTGAATGCCAATTCGATCGAGGCTCGCAGCGACTATAATTATTTTGGTGGTTGTTCGGCTTTCCGGAAGTGGCGGTGCTTCGATTTGACAGATAATTGACATGAGAGATTTAATGTTTGAGATTGCACGATTGATGCTGTACTATTTCGATTGTCTTGTTATTTAAAATTCTGCTTTTAATATTGCATACTGTGTTTTGTTTGGTTTGTGCGCATACTTTTTTGTATTCACTATAAAGAAATATTGTTACCTACAAACATAGTTGCAATAACGCATTATTCTTTAAATTAAGTTATTGTTAATATACACATGAAATATCACCTAAGTGAAGCTGGATTGGATAGCTAGTGTTGATGCAAAATTGAGTTCTCCCGTCCAAGAAATTACATAAAAAAATAGGTATTTAAGGTTTTCGAGATATTCACAGTGTAATTAAAAAAATCGGAAAAATAAAAAAAACGATTCTCTATATACAAATATAATTTTCTTTAATAAGAATATGTTTTAAGAGACTTTGCGTTTACTTCTTTGAGAACATTTTTCAAAAAATATTGACCAATCATATATGTAAGGATTTTGTTTTATTTTTACAGCAAAAACAAATTTCCTTATGAGACAATTTTCTAGTCAAAGCAAATGTATTCTAAAAATACTGTTTCTGCGAATACTTTTTTTATCCACTGCATAAAGGTATTCTCTGCCACTAAAATAGCGCAAGATTGCGTCCAGTGCCGTGCATAGGAATTACTGGTTAATTCACTTTGTTCAGGTTGTTCGCTTTGCACAGACTTCCTTTACGTTTCCAAACTAAACTCAAGTTTCAGGCGACCCTAATCAGTATAGTAACATCCGGCCCTTAACTTTCACTGGTCCGATTCCGCATCAGTCCAGTGGACGATCTTTCTTCTACATTCGTAATGTTGCACCTTACAGCATAAATAATTAAGCAATTATAAAAGAAATATGCAAATGAATAGATGTCCCGCAAAGGTGTGACAAAGCGTATGATTTAAAATCATATGCTTGTATGAAAATTAGATATATTTATTATACTAGGAGATTATAAATGCAAAAAGTGGTTATGTAAAAAAAAGTCGCAATGTTATTTACTAAAGATATTTCCAGTCACAGTAAAGTACACTGGCCATTAGCAAACACATTATTAAAAACATCAATTTCAATGTCGACGAGCAATGTAATTAAATACTAATTTTTAGCTTTATTCACTTTGCTCGAAACAGTCTGGAAAGTGAATGACAGATTCTTAGTTTTTGCCTAAATTCTAAATTTTCGTTTCTATAATTCGCATTTCTTAATGATGTTTAAATTGTACGGTGTAAAATATTGCAATCTTTATTGCTTATACAGTGCCTTTCATATTTAATTCCTACATTTTCGAAAGGAATAGCTGTCTTAAGCTATATGTATATCGTTAGAATATATTTGCAACAAAAATAATTCCAACAACCTATTATTCTTAATATTAATATTATTTTTAATGTGCAGACATACGCATTTTCCCTTCAAAGGAATCGTTAACCCGAAAGCAACAAGATTCAAAACAGTGTTGGCCAGAGCAAAGGAGATGCAAAGGAGATTCTCATGAGTAGAAAATGAAGGCGTGCTATGGAAACCAGACGAGAAAGCAATAATGCGAATGAGAGAGGGTAGAGAAAGCAATGTCGCAGAGACGCGCGTTGAGATTTTGCTTCGATATACATACAGCTGTAACACTGAGGCCTTTTGAATATGCATGATGTATGGGCGCTAGAGCCTCCCTAAAACTCGGCAAGCCCGACCAGACGCGCTAATAGAAACCCGCCGTGAGCGTTATCCCCTCGCCTTTCGACGCTAAGCAATCGTCTCCCCTTTGCCCCGTTTCTAACCTGAAAAATCAGGTGGGAGTGTTCCGCCAAGCATTTACACTGTATCGATCATGGCTTTAGGGGGACGCCTACCTAGAAGCTCTTAAAACAGAAGCATTTTCGGATTTCCTCACTCCACTAAAATTCTACGTATGTGATCGATCAATATTTTTTTTTTCTTTTCAAGTGGCATCCTTTGCGGTAATTTTAGTAATTCTTTGATTCATATATAATGAAAACTGTGAGTGCCACTAATTAATTCATTGTAAAACCTTTTATCATTGATTAATGTACTCCTTGAAAAGAATCAGCACGAGAACACATTTATACATTTATACATCAAATATAAAAATGACAAACTGTCACGTAACGCGTTAATAAAACCGAAATGGGTTTTTAATTAGAGAGTTTCAGGAAAGTCACGTTTGTCAGTAATACGTCAAATGATTCTCCCGCAAAATTAAATATCGGACGGAATCATTTTTCCTGAAATTATCTCTGATTCGTTCGTACAACGCCGGCCACGTCAGGTCACGTCCAATTTCAATTGTAACTATATTAGTTGATTAAAGCCACGTTCAGCAAAGCTCATTTCCGCGCGAGAGCTACAAGAACTGAATGCTTCATCAGAAATCGATAAAGAAATTTCGTGATATAGAATCAGCTTGAACTAATTCATGCAATTCTCCCTTTGCTGGTGAATCTTGTCAACCCTCATTTAAAATATACTGCTAAAACTTGTTTAACAGTAACAGGTTCTATTAATACCAGCAGGTTAATTTTATTTATTATACAATATTAACTAGAACTTCGAAAAATGTAATTAAATTATATGTTACTGGTAAATATATTTCTGCATAACATTAAATAGTTCAACGTAACAGTTTTGAAAATATTCCTTTCTACAAAATAATAATATTAATTTAGAAATAAACAATACTTCAATGCTCGGCCAAGATCGCCCAATGTTAAATATCTTAAGATCTTAGTAAATAAACATACTAATTATTAATCGTTTGTCGGCAATTACATTAAAGGCGTCAGGATATTTTAATTATCTTTCTTTAAAAACTGTAATTATTCTACACAAAAATTACAACATTTAATAAAAGGAACTTGGAAAAAGTAAACTTGTTAATTGTTTTCACATTATTACCCGTGCTTTCAGTAAATCCCACACTTAAATTCCACGAATGCGTGCCATTTTGAGTGTAATTATCTCATTTTATTCGTTCTAATTTAACACGAAGGAAGCCGGCATATGCCCCGAAATTAGCTGACAATTGGCCGCGCCGACGGCGCAGCGTAAAAGGAACACATCGCCGAGTTGTTGCCGGAATAGAAACGCGAGGAAAAGCAGCGCGCACCATTCTAATTGGAGGAAAACATTCATTCGGCTATGTAAGTTTCGTACAGTCTGTGTTTTGTTTGCTCGTCTGTGGTTGTAAATAAAATTAGCCGAATATATTCGGCCAAATTCAGCAACCGATTATACTAAACTAGAATAAAAATGACTTGTTTGGAATTTTATAAATAAATTATATTATATTTTCAATCAACGCATTAAACTCAACAGCTAAAATAACAAAATATTTTATTAAAACAAGTCATTGAAAAACATGTCAAAATGAGTTAAAATGTTTCGTTAGCAAAAATGTCTATTTTTAGAATCTAAATCTAACAGTATTGTAACTATTACTAGTTTTAGCAAGCATTAGTCTTTGTCTGATCTTTTTTACAAAACAGTAACAATGTCATAACAAGCAAGAAAATCGCACCGGTGTAGGTGCGATTTATGAAACCTACCAACACTGTAGTTTTTTCTATTTTTACTGACTTCGAAAAGGAGGAGGTACTCATTTAACCTAGAAACATTGGTGTGAACAAAATTGAACGCATCAATCTGAATGTAACAGTTTGGCACTAATTACTACTTCTCACAAACACGAGCATTTGCCTTACCATTTCTACAATTCGGCTACAAATAATGTGTCAAAAAATAGTATCAATGTAACGACTATTCTGTAAACATTAATAATATCACTGTTTTTGGCGGGAAATGTTTAAAGACAATTCAAGCATTAGTGCTATACTCTGATTGTGCAAAATAATTTAATAAAAAGCCAGATGGTGGTAAGTGTGAATTTTAAGACAGGAAGTGCGATTTAGGCAATCATAACCTATACATATATAATTGTATTTTGTATTTTACCTTTGTATTTTATCATGATTCAATAATTACAAGATCGAGCAGACACATTCGGTCAAATCCTACTAGCCGATTATGCTGCCGGTTGATTTATATCGCGCGTTACCTTGTTACGCGGTGACAATACGCTAATTGGCTTGTTAGCGACGCACAATTGCGAAAGCAAATTGTTCCGCGCGCATCTAATCACGTACAGCAGGACTCCGAAATTAATTGGACCGTCGCGATAAACATGCGATTCTGTAATGTGAACTTATGATTCTTGCTGTGACGGTAATTCACGCGGGGAATGATTTGGAAGGAAGCGGATTGGACAGCGACATGATTAATTACTGTTTATTGGCTGTCCTGCATGCTTTCGCTTAGCTGACATATTTCGCACGGAAATACCAACTTAAAACTAACGCTACTGGCTATTTATGAATAGCTATTTCTATCCAATTAATTTAAAGGATGCAACTGTTGAAGAATAATATTATTTGACTTGCAAATTAAACATAAGTGAATCAAATCGTATACATTCAAAAATCTTGTAAGAGTAAAATGTCTATAACAGAATAGCAATAATTTGGAATATTCTTTCTAGTACTTGTTTCACATTCTTCTAAAAACCTGTGATTCTTTATTGAAATCCTAAAATCCATTTTGATGCCAAAATTAAAATTAAAAGTAATGGAATCTGGTATGCACAATTAAATACGTGTAAATAAATGGCTAGCGTTCACTTAATGAAACCTCTTTTAGTTTTTTCCTAAAACAGCTAATCGTAGCTGTCAAATAACAAAAAATTTCGTCAATTAACACCCTTTGTTACTGTTCTTACACACACACACACCAAAAAAACTCATATTTACCGTGTAACATAAATGTTGTTTGTCAGCCAATTCTACTTACAATAAACCGGAAGTAATAAAATGCCACAAGTGCACCATACGCTTACCTGAAACAAAAATAAAACAATTTTGAGAAATCGTAGCAAATTCAGAAGAATTTTGTCCTTAAACACCAAAAGTTTCTACAACCAGAATTACCTCCGAGAATATAACAATTTTTATTTCAAATCTTTTAAACACCTAAAACAATCTCACCGATAATGATTTTCTACCCACGAAAATATTTTGGAAAAAGTGAGTCAAATGAATATGTGCATATGTGCGGGATTAATACAGCGTTAAGTACGATCGTGCCCACCTTAGTTAGAGGTAGCAGAGTGTATGCATAATTGCAGCCATCTAAAAAAGTCCGGTTCAAACGGTCAGGTGAGGCACGAAAGTGTAAGCCGGAGAAAGAAGGAGGTAGTCTCTGCTTTGTTGCTCTAGCAAACAGAATAGGAAGGCAGGTACGTGCTGGGGCGCGCAACAAATAGTCTCGAAAGCACGCATCCCCTGGAAAAGGATGTATGTCTCGAGTGTGTATTCACTTCTCGGAAGAGACTGGGACTCCGCTCGTGTCGCCCCCCCCGCTCCGCCCCGCTTTTCGCCCCACCAACCGACGCCGCCACCCTCCTTCACCAGGCGTACTCGACACAGCCCGATAGTCTGCTGGTGCCGAGGAAACAGATAGCGCACTATAGCCTTCTCCCACAGCTGAAAATGCCCACTTTGCGCGAGCGATTGCACCCGCCATCTGACGTTTGTCGAGGTTATATTGATCCGCTTCAAATGGAACATTCTTCGGATTCAGATTTCGATCCCGCCACCGCCACGTGCCTTCTGCATAATGCGATCGAGCCAATCGATCAAGGACAAGTGTATTATAGTCGTCATCCGATGGGTACAACTTGTATTTCGTACCTTTTTATTTTGGGTTGTTGTAGAAATGCAAGGTAATTTACTTGATTTCCAATTATTACTGTTTATGTATAAGCTGTCTTGTATATATAGTTATAATTAAAATATAATTGCAATTCTGATTATATTATACGCGGTTGTTATAATTATATAGTTATAAATCATATATATAATAAAACTGTAGAATCGAGTACATTATCTTATGTATAATTATTATTATGGTTCAATGAACTGTGCCTCAAGGTTATTGAAGGTCATCTGACCAAATGCAAGATCACAATACGGTCTGCTGGGAGACATTAACTTCCATGTCAGGTTCTCTCTTGCCTCCGGCGTCCATCGCCTGGATCATGTACATAGCACCGACGGACGCCCTCAACTTTGACCACACGATGTCCCCGATAGTCTTGATGAGGAAGCATTCGGTCTTAGGTGGAACTAACTTCAGACCCCTGGCAAGATTCTGATCAGGCGAAACTATAACGCGTTCAACCTATCATTTATACCTAATTTATTCATACAACTCCCATTAAATGATCTTCTTGGACATTTAAAGTCTCGTTGCCTTTCTCGAAGTTGTCAAGTGATAATAATTTATTTATTTATTTCTGACGTATTCATAGAATTTCTATTAAATAATTTTAACAGAACATTTATTAAGCTGACGTTTCTCACAATCAGTCATCACATTTTTACCGTACAGGTAAAACAAGTTATTAGGATTCGTCGTGGAATCATTGATGATTGCAATGCCACAGCTGGCTATCATGTTAGTGGTACACCTTCCGAAGTAATCGTTCACGTCCAAGAACTTCCGCCCCTCGGGCAGTTGGACTATCTGATCGGCTAAGTTCCCGGCGCACTGGGACAACATTTCCAATGTGTTCTTGAGCTTGCTGATCAAGTAGAACACGGTGTGAGGAGGTTCTTGTCCCTTGTTTCCACTTGCCGGCCCGCAGGAAGAAGAGGTTGCTACCGGAGAAAAGCTCTAGTTTGTCGTCCACGTATCCACGATAATTCGAGAAGTCTCCGAAGTGGTTGAACTGCCGATCAGGATCTCGAAGCAGAATTCTTGGCTTTGTAAAGTCAAGCACTTGTTTGATAACGTATTTTTTAGTTACTGAAAAATGTTTATTGCTGAACAGATAAATGAATACAAAAATAGTAGGTGTTGGGTTGGATGATTTGTAGTAGTTGAATGGTACAACTCCCAACTCGCTACAATATACAACTGTCGCTTCAAACAACGAAAAACGCGGTGTGATTCAATAATTCTATGTTTAATCGAGCAGAAACTATCTTCCTTGAATACAACCATTGAATTAAGAATTAAGAAGATAAATACAATGAATTCCGAGTGATTCAGAAGTTACTTTTGATCCGTTACAAATTATACAACACACTGGGACGTCAGTTTGAACGTGTTCTTGAGTTTGTTGACCGAGTAGAATAGCTTGAGGAGGTTCCGCATGCTTTTCCACTTGAGAAAGGTTCCAGGTTATTATCCATGTATCCACAATGATTCGAAAAGCCCTCGAAGTGGTTGATACCGATTGCCTTCATCAGCTCGGAATCTCGAAGTAGAATTACCGGTTTCATGAAGTCAAACATCCTTATGTACTTCGTTTCCCGGTGCAGGAAATCCATTCGGTCTACGATGTTCCATGCGGACTACTTCCCCATTACCATCAGTAGCATCTTTCCAAAGGCTTCAGCTTCGAGTCGGTCACGCCATGCTTCTTGTAGAAATTGCAAAATCAAGAGACCCTTTAGAATCTTGCGCCAACTAGTAGTATACATATGGCGCCCGACAGCCGAGGATACTTATCCTGAACTGTAGCGGATTTCGTCGGCTATATGTAGAACTGTCACCGTGATTTTCGAACAAGTTACAGATCCAAGGATCTATTTCTGAATGTCTTATTTGATCGCTGGTTTTTCAGAATCCAATGAGCCAAGAATCAAGCGAATCGGTTCAGTTGTTCAAGAAATATGAATTTCTTCAGCTTATTTTTCAAGTGGGCAAAGTAAGGCGGGTTAAGAGCCATTGTTATGTCCAAGAATTGCTAAAAGTGTGGTTTTCACTTTTCCCACACAAATTGACGCCACTCCGAAATACTGCGGCGCCAATATGGTTATGTCGAGTTTACATAACCACAACTATAGGAGTCATCCTTTGACAATCAAGATGTCCTACCCTTAGATATGATTCACAGTGATGTAGAGGGTGTTCCACCGAACACCGAACTACAACACCAACCATTGTATTCAGAACCAGGGAGTGCGACCGTCGTGTTTCCGACAAAGGTTGTAACGCTTTAACACGTTCATGACAGATTGAACCACCGGTTATATGTGAACTATAACCGTGTCATAGTAAGTAAAAAATTGATTACTGTAATTAACAAATTTATTTACATTTTTATATATATATATATATAAGACAACTATTTATCTTTGTGAATTTCTTTAGAACATTGTTAGCCGAAAGATGGCAGATTGTTGCAAAGAGAGCAAACTGACAGAAACAATAAGGTGTTTTTATTTTCGTTGTTTTACGTTCACAAAAAATGGACAATGTTAAAATAAGGAGCATATGATTTAGTTCAGATCAGCGTCACGAGATGAAAGAAAGTAAAATCAGGCAGTAAATTGAGAACCCGTCACAAATGTTTTAAATGAATGCACGTTTTTGGTTATGAGTTGAGCTTCCTAAGAAAGTCCAATCGTTGGAAGAAGAGGTGGTAGATTTTATATGCGATAGCAACGTTCGTTGTCAACTATGTCCACGAATCCATTGTGTCTTTGTTCGACAAGTGTAACTGTAACTGTGGCTCTCGATGACGTGTTCTCGAGCGTGTCCTACGCTCGATTGATCGTATCGGAGTTGGCGCTCCGTTTATATAGCCACTGAAATGAGTTTGAGCTAGGGTCGATGTATCATTTGTGGCCACTCAAAGAATTCCAACGCCGTTAACTGATACATAATTTAAGATAAAATGCATGTACGGCGTAATTATTTAAAACTCAATCGCATTATCGCAGGGGACGTTTCTGCTCTATTTGCGGCCACTTATAAAATTGTAATACAAAAGTATTAATAGTTAATGTTTCTTTCCTTCTTTATAGTAATAGATTTTCCCATTTCTGCATTTTTACTTCATTCTTCTATTTTTATAGCTGTACCCTTTTGATTTTCTTGAATGTTTGCTAATCTTTTCTTTATTGCTGTCGGTTCGCACGGATTGTTTCAATTTGCAAAGCAAATAAAAGTTGCACCAAAATCGTTTCGGTCCTGATTGACAATTGATTGATAATTCATTCGCTAATTCTTATGCTACTTCATTATGAAATCGAGTACTGAGAATCATCCTACCGTCTTTGAATATTGCGAAACAACATCTGCGTCGAATCCGCACTATGTCACAGTTTCCGGTTCCGTATCAGCTGTCCATAGATTAAAGTTTAAATTTGATAGCACGCCCGACTTACCGAATAGGTTCGTTCTATAACAAACTAGCCGGACTTTCTATTATCGGCACTCTTAACATTTTCTTTATTAATTTATTGCTAATTTACTAATACAACTATCATTAAATTATCTTTCTTGGACATTTGAAATCTTGTTGCCTTTCTTGAAATTGTGAACTGAAAATAATTATTTTGCAATGTGTAGTACTGATTCGCCACATTTTGTTTCTTTATTTATTACTTATTTACTCATAGAATTCCTATTAATTGATCCATCCTAGACATTTGTTAAGCTGTTAGATAACACAGTAAATCGTACTGATTATTAAAATTCATTGGCAATTACATTTGCAGCAGTGGGTGTAGTGTTCTAACGAATCGCAATTTGTTTATTTGTTTGTTGAATCTCGATCATTGCCGCTCTCGAAACTAATGGCAGCGCCACAGTGAAGCGTACTAATCATTAACAAACGAATTGCCAATAATCGTTTATCGGTTTTTAAAATTAAATACTGCAAAATTTACATTCACTGGAAAGGTTTATTTGTCTCTACATTTACAATCCTTTGTCATCTCCGAACTGACGAGCCGAATTCGATGGAAAGTCGAGGAATGTTCGGCGTGCAATTATTGCAGTATAGAAATGTATGCGTGGCGAAACAATATTTCCTCCGGCATAAATAACATTGCACGTTTGTTTACCCACGAAAATTAAACATTCGCATTCGCTGTGTGTAATGAACCCGTTAAACAAAGGGCTAATGGGAATTCGCAAATCATTACAACGCGGTTTACCAACAACAATAGCTGCAAGCCGTATATCCAACGTCATTATTGTTCATCGCTTTTACCGCTATTCCCCTTCGCAAGGGTAGCGCACGCCTTCCAATTCTGCCGAGAAACCATCAGTCAGCTCCGGCATCCCTTTCAAGAGATGCCCGTTTTGTTCCTATGGGATTTCCTATGGGAAGTGGGGAAAACGATAATGCGATCTTATAAGAGGATCGTTGGAACCTGGTAGAGTGTCGGATGTTAATTTTTGATCGGTTCATTTCCAATTCCTTTGATAATAAGAGTATCAATGGGGTCAATCGGGTATTACTCGTCTGTCCAATCATAAAGTCTAGGTAATTCTTGAGAACATTTACATTTCACAGATTTTTTGCAAATCTTCAGAATTTCTCCAGATTTGATGAAATCATCGAATTATAATTTAGAATAATGATCTGATTTTCACGAAATTAATCTGTATATGCATACAAATGTAAAATCGTTTCTTAAATAGGACGTTTGTATGAAAGCATTTCATTTGGACCCTTTGGGTAGAAATAATTTAAAAATAATGAGAAATGCATATTTAGTGGTTGCCTTTGAAGAATTCTTATAAAAGAAATTAGTGAAACGATATTTGTGGTCGCAGGAGAATCTTTCATTAAGCAGTACAATGAAACAGTGAAGAGAAATGCGCAATATTGTCAACATGATGACGTTAATCATAATTAAACCAACTTTAGAATATTTAATACATATATCAGAATAAACAAAACAACAACCACAAATGATATATGTTTACTTTCTCTTTTGCGTAATTACTTTGTGAGTTCTATTTTAATCTTAATTTTAGTAAGTAATGACTTCGAGCAAATTCCGCAACGAGTTGGAACAATCAAAATTGGAGCAACTGGAACCTCTCCAGATTCAGTTACGCTCGGTTCAATTATGCAATGGAGTGTTTGTGACTAGGTCATGTTGACAAGAGCCAAAGCTACGACTGTTTGTACGGTGGCACCCTCAGCGCAGTATCCGCCCTAATTATCACGGCGCGTAATGGAAGACGATGACTCATCCAAGTAGTTACACTCGAGCCATGTGGGTTTTTTGAAAGCCCTGCGTCACCCGGCTCGCAGGAACAAAGGACGCCGACCACCGGAAAACTATCATTATCTGATCCAGTTTGTCCGACACATTTACATGGATATTATCCCCCTTTTAGAAATATTGAGTTTTCGAAGGAGAGATTTACTGTTGTACTTAAGTTGTACAATGAAGAATATATTAATAGGTAAGAGTTTGTTTTTAGATTTTAGATATATTTTTCAAGAATATTATGTATGGCTATTGTTTGAATAATTATATAGTTTTATGAATATTTTTGTGCATAATATATTAAAAATTAGCTAGGCATAAATGAGAGATTTGTCGAGTCAAAATTATACAGTGTATAAATAGGTGCAAATACTTTATGAAATTTAACTGAAATTATATACTGTTTATAAATTTCAGATATATTTTTATAAACTGTTGTACTACAGTTCATCGGCGCTGCTTATTACTTAAACAACCATACAGTTCTATAAATATTTTTGTCAAAAATGTGTTAATATCAATTTAGAAATAAGTAGTACATATTTATCATATTTGAATACTAAACCAAAATCGACAGATTATAAATGGCTCATTTTTTTTAGAAATATTGCATCTTTTTTAATACCATTTTGAAGCTACAAGAGTAAAATGGATCCCTCCAACATTTTGGTCTTACTTTTCTATCATATATTCTGAATCAAATTGGATCGAAAATTAGACTTCTCAGTACAATTTTGAAAATATACCAACAAAATGAATTCCTCGCCTTTTTTAGCCTTCCTGTTATCGATTTCTGGACTTTTAGTGCAGATTTACGTAGAAGGCATTAGCGCTCGGCTGCTGGCCGCCGCAGTGACACGAGTGTATCTTTATAAAACGTTTAATTAAACGCTTCATAAATCACGGGGACCACGAGGGGCCGATGGAACGAGGGGACAAATTAATAAGATTAATTGGCTGACAGTTTTGGAAACATTCTCCGGGCTGAGCGCTGAGGCCGTGGTCGCAGAGTTCGACCTCGCCCAAATCACTCAAAGGGTCGGACTCCTGCGATGAATATTAATTTTTAGCATGGGGTCTTTACTAAATACGCTTCTCAGCCAAGCTTTCCTTATCAGCGCTCTAACATCAAAGACAAATTCCACTGCTACCGGATATCTTAATATTGATCTTAATATTTCCTAGAGAATTTAATCTTAATAAATTCTAATTGCAAAACGTAATTATAATAACTTTGCAATCAAAATCATACTTATTGATGTAAAGTGCATTTTTTGCAAAACTTTTTGTTTGATAATTCTATCCTTTGGTTAGAATTTTGATAGAATTTTTGTCTAATATCAGAGATAAATGTCACTGCTGTATGCCGGGTGCCTTAATCTTCGATGAATTGATCTTAATATTTCCCAGAGTAATTAATCTTAGAAATTTGTAATTAAATAATTTAGTAATCAAAGTCATAATTATAAATGTGGAATCAATTTTGTGCAAAGTCTTGATTTAACAGTTTTATCCTTTAATTGTAATTTTGTTAAAATCTATAAACGGTTTTCGTAAGCCACGTTTTCCTTATCAGGCCTCCAGTAACAAATACAAATGTTACTGATACCAGATGCTTGGAAATACTGATATCAGCATTTCTAGAGAAATTCTCGAGTTTTATGAAAATCGGCGTATGTATGCACTGGATAATTAAAAAACCCTTGTTAGTCTTAGTTAAAAACTAAAACCGGTTAAAAAAGCGATCACAATGAAACGTTCCACTTTCTGAAAGCCTGTTGTGGCCTTTCCGCTATCATTGACTCTATTTCAAAACAGTCTCTCGACAAATATTGTTTTCATTTTCAAATTTTTCTCATTTCTTGTGTCGAAACGAACCCTGCTTCAATATTTACTCCCCCTTTTATTGCGTACAAATTTTGTTGAAAAATACTCCTAAGTGATATACATATAGTTGAGTATATTTTGCGGTTTAAAAAGATTAAAAGCACGATAGTAATACGCGAATCGAATAAAACTCGATTACACGGAAGAATCAATTATCAATTCGATCATTGTGCCATTGAATCGATAATTGCATGTTGGGTACACAGCCGCGTGCAATTAGCTAGCTCGCAATTATTCATTGAATTGTTCTGGCTGCAAAAGCCTGTAGCAGTAACCACAAAACGTTATGTCAGAACCTCAAAATTGATACATTTCTCGCTTTGGTGTATATACGCCGCTATTTCTGTTTAATCGGCCGGAACTACAAAATATGACCCTCAGTGGATTGTGTCATCCAGCTGTCATTTATACAACTATTTGAATGTAATAATCATTTTAGTATTGAACCGAAATGACATTGAACACGAACACACAGCCTCTATGAAGTTAGCCACCCATTTTCCGATTTTCAATATTTATTTAGTTGTTTCAAGTTGTTCTATGTTTGTTCTAAATTATTCCAAAGTAACAAGTAAAAAAAACGTGTTGGAACAGCAAAAAATATTGAAATTTAAAAAATGGGTGGCTAAATTCATAGACGCCAATACACATTTATTTGGAATCCATTTGCTGAAGGAGGGCTCTTTAATAGTGGGTATTTTTTTATGTATAAATAAGTAAGTGTTCAAAAAAACTCTATTGAGAGAATTTGTTTTTGATTCAGAATAATCCAAATATTTACTTCCGGACGTCGACCTAACAACTTATAAACGGCAATAAATGTGATAAAATAGTTTTATTTCAGAAAATGACTAGTTAATATCTGTCAATAAATAAAAGTATTACAAAAAATTGTATTGAAACAATTTTCTGATTCATGTGAAACGACCTGTTTCATTTCGGACGTTGACCTCAAATGGTAGGCTTTGCGGACAGTTTGCTATACGCCACGAGTTTAACTTGACGTCATTCCTGACGGTGGTAGACGACTCATTTGATTGATTCTCGAATGACGTCGCATGGGTATCTTGTGCATTATTAACCGGCACGCGGAGTGTATACCCACTGCAATGATAGTTACGCTTTTAACACAATATCGAGCCCACTATCACGTGCTTGCACTTGGCGTTCAATGATTCTAGTACATCCGCGGATCATCGCTCGGCATTCCCCATGACAACATCGATTTATTAATAAGATTGAAATCAGCACGCAACCGCACTTGAAGGTAACTCGAACGTATCTTTAGCAACAAACAGGAGAAACGCGGGAAATATATCTTTCTAGAAGTGCTTTCGCTAATAAAAGAAATATTTTTCGGAATGAAGGAAATTTTAAAAAATGTCAACTAACTTCGAAAAATATGTGACACAAAAATGCACAATAAAGCACAAATTACCCACTTATTTTTTTGATTAGTTGATGTTATTATAAACTAATACACACGAAAATAGACTCTCCAACACGAGAACTCCCAAACATTAATGTAAGTCATTTTACAATTTTCATATTTCTTAATATTGCGTTAATTTACCTCTGCTATTTTTTTCATTTATTCGCGATTCGGAAATTTAGAGGTTAAATAGTAATTGTTAATTAACTGCTCCAACTCAATTTCTATCAGATATACTTTATGTCTCCTTAAATCACATGTATCTGAATTAACTAAAAAATAATCAGCTAAACTCATGATAAACAACAGTACGCAATACAAAATATACACGAACTGAAATCTTCCTTCTTGGGAAAATCGCTTAAAAAGTCGACAATTTTCAAACGAATTTCTCTCATCTTAGCTGACAGCGACTAGGTTAACTCAAGGAAAACTTTGCAAGTTCTCCGCGGACTCTCTTTTGCAGACTTTGCTCGTCAATTTAGTGAAGCAAAATATGTGAGCAACTATTTCGCGAGAGACAAAAGTTGCCGCGGCATTTCTCGCATACGTGCATGAAATATTGGCGCGTCTATAGAAATTTCTGGCCGATCGGTGCGTCGGTGGCGACAGTAGCGCACTTCCTCCGGCGCGGCGGATATCCGCTCCGAGATTAAAGTCGACGTGGTGCGAGCCACCACCCAATCCAAATGCAGCGCACCATTTGTTCTCCGGCATCGGAGCAAAAAGCCATCACTGGCGGACATTGAAAATGCCTGTCACCGGGAATCAGTGGTGAAGACTACTTTTCTGTCGCCGGCAGAATTGATGGGTTCATTATGCAAGCGACTAGTAAAGACTATAAGTTTGTATGAATCGCATTATGTTCACATTGGACCTTATTGTTTGGAAAAGAAAAGGAGTATATTAGCATTGTTGTATTTATTGCTAACTATTAGACAAATTGCTTTTATTGTATATTACATACTATATATTGTATGTATATTAAACAAATTAGAATAATTAGATGATGATTAATAGTCCTTACATTTGAATATTTATAATGTTAATAAGAATTATCATCCACTAGTAATTTTGCGATGTAAATCAGTATTAATGAATTTGTAGCTATTTACTGCGGAAACTGCTAGACGATTATTGATAGTACCCGTCTATTTAATATTATTCAAGAACTTATTATATAGAACTTATTATTCAAGATTAAAGAATATTTATACATTTTTCACACGGTAACAAATTCTTTTCATAATTTTTAATTTCAATTTTTGTATAGTTTTAATACGCAGGTACTGAATCGCAGGTTGCCAAAATGGGACTACAATGTCAAATTATTACTTAAATAAAGATTTTGCAGATAGAGCAGAAATAAAGAAATAATTCCTATGTATAGGAATTCTGTGAAGTCCATATTAATATTTATAATGACATGATCTAATAAAAATATGTTTAATAGTACATAATTATTTGAGAAGTAAAAATACAACAAACGTGATTTGTGGTTCTAATGTTTCGCTGTGTTTGCATATATTTTGTTAATATATCCGATTTGCTCTATTCTTTGAGTTTTTGTGTCTCATATGTATTTTATTGTGGGAACCTTAGTGCTAAATTATTTTAGATCGACATTTATACCGCACAGTGCCTTGATTATATCAATAAATACCAAATCTTAATTTCATTTTCTACTCTTTGTATTTTTTTAATGTAGGATTATGTAAGAAACAAAATGCAATAATAGTAGTTCGTAGTTCTAATATTTTGTTATTTTTCATCTATTCCGTTATAATATCTCCTTTGGCAGAGTTTTCTTTCCATCTGGTGACATTTATCGAGAACGTCACAATTACGGTGCTGTCCCATCGGGCCATTTATCGACTAATTATCGGGATGGTATCAAATTTGCCGTACTACACTGAAATGGGAAATAGCATCCTGTCGGCAAGCAGCGAAATGTTTCCCTTGAATGTGGTTGGTTCGAGCCTAGCAAACTAGAATCATTGCATGAACACGGTTTATACACACACATGTCCAGTATTGAAGCAAACCACTCGACTAATATACGAAGACTATTCAAGCAACTACTAAATGCAGTTCCGCAGTCCCCTGGAAATGGGATAGTTCTGAACTTCTCCGGTCAACGTCGCTTTCGAGCTTAAATCTATACCAACACATAAAGAGAGAAAGTTCGCGTGTATGTGTCCGCGATAATTTTCAAAACCACCCAACCTATTCACTAAAGTATATCTTTTGCAAATTGAAACAGGCCAGATTCGCAAGGCTAAACTACTTTTCTATGCATTGCAATTTGTCACGTAAAAAAGAACTAATGATGGAGGCCAAATTCTGTACAGGGTCAATCATTTGTCTAGGAAACATCATTGCTATGTGTAAGACAATTATAACTTATAATAATGAAAGAGCTATTGTATAAGCGTTTTAGTCACATTTAATCCTAGTTTCAAACATTTTTTTTTAATTTGTACACTTGGTACTTGAATTAAGAGAAAAAGTTGAAATAATGTTGCAAGGCTAAGCTGCTTTTATTCACAGTGCTATTGTCGCATAAAAAATATATTATACATAGTGCTTCATTTGTCTTCCAAGCATAATTATCATTGTACCAGCATTTTATTATAGTATGTTATAGTGTAAAAAATATTGAAGAAACTACAAAAGTTATTGCTAGAAAACTGCATAAATGGAATGAAAAAAACCGAGTATCAAAATCTAATACTACAAAGCAGGACAAAAATATTCACTATTAATACTTTTGTATTACAAATACAAATATAATACGACAATTTAACATCGCAATTTATAATATGACAGTGGTGATTCAAAGTGAACTAAATCACCCTGTATAAGTGTGTTTAACGGCACATCTTCGCAGAGCTGTCAAACACTTCGCCGGATTCAAGAGTTTTCCGAGATGATCTGCCACTGCTTTGCAGTGCAAACTCGCCTTTAGTGCCGTAACTACACCTGTTCATACTGCGATCCTTCGCAATATTATCAAACTTTCTATGCGATTCCAAACAAACGCAGCAATCTGCAAATCAATACTACGAAAAATGGGCTACTTTTCAGTAGAAATCACTTTCGGCCTTCTAATGTTTCATTTTTATTTCAGTTTCATTTACTCTGATTTCTCTGATTGATTTCAGCTTCATTTTCTCTGAGCAAAGTATACTGTTTTTTGTAGTCAATGCCACTTTTGATTCCACCTTTGTAATTTTTCATTTGCTTTATATTTTTTCGTATTTTACGGGAGTGCTTAAATGAGAATGCTCTTTTAATCAGGGAAATCTTTTAATTAACAACGCGGAGCGGAGTGTTACTAATATGGCAAATTGAAAATTAAAGTAGACTTCGCTCAAAAGAGTGATATTCACAGAGCGCGCACATTACGCAGTCGTGTGGACTGTAAAAAGCTCCGTTCTTTTTTCATTCTCTTAAGGGCGGTTTGTCCGCTATGCTTTCGATTTTCCCCATTAAAATTTTATTCGTGCATTATCCGACGGATATGTTTAACGCTGCAGTAAACACCCGCGATATTCTGTTATGTGTACTCACGCGCCAACTCCGCGCATGAGACAGTCAACCAGCTTACCTGAAAAGAGAGCAAATTTGAATTATAGTATTGAATGTTTGCTAAAATCAGCTTTTACAGACAACTTACAAGTGCTTGAAATGTTTACTTTCAACAAGTAAGAAAGTATTCGCATACACCTTTTTGGAATAAATGTTGATATAGAAGAAAGTTTGCTTTTTAAGAAAAAATCATTGTTTTAAAGACAATAGTTTGTGTCTCAAGTACAAATGAATGTTTGCGAAAGTAAACGTTGCAAGCCTTTTAAATAATAGACATACTTTGTGTCTTTTGAAAATTCATCGTAGTTTTACGAATATTTAGAATTAAAAACCTAAGCTTTTTATGAAAACTGTTTACGGTGACGATACTGCCAATTTATAACTGGCAGATTAAGAAACATTAGTTTCAACATATTTATTAACATTACTTAATAAAATTACAAACAAAAAGTAAAGTCATTGAGTTTAACAAATCGAGAAATTCAAAGTTCAAATGATAACTTCAAAATGCTGTCAGTTACACGAAAAAGCTCTCACAAGACAAATTAATCAGTTCAGACAAAAAATAAATCATTCTACAATGGAATAACAAAGCAAGAAAAATGACTATCATAAAAACAGTGCAAACGTGACTACAATGTTTTGGGTGGGGCGCAATAATTCTTGCTAATATTTTGCACGGCCACCCATAAATACATGCACGCATATATCTCACGCAGTAAGCTCTTCCGGTCAATTGCAATGCGCGCGCGCTTTTACTTCCTTTGTGTTGGCTTCATTGTCACCTACCGCCGGCACTCTGCACCATCCGGATTAGATTATAAATAAAAAGAACACTCGCCCGCAGCATTTTTCCCGGCGTGCATTTGAGAGACGACCGAGCGAACTCGGACTGTCGATAAATGTTAAGTGTGATTTATAACAAAGGTTATTGATTTCTGGATTGTGTTAATAATCTAATTGCAGTTGTTAAAGAAGCTTATTTACATGCAGAAAATGCTATATGAAACGTATGTTTTTTACACATTTTGTAGCTGAATTATGGAAAATGTGAGATAAATAGTCATTTTTTAGGTTATTAGGTTTTAGGTTAACAAGTTAAAATTAGAATATTGCCTACTATTCGCACATTGTAGACCTTCGCAACAATAATCATTATTCTTAAGAAAATATTTAAAGCCGCTTTTACGGGTTTTCCAATCTACTTTTATTATAGACTTTTATATATAGAATCGATTGGAAATATTGGACTGTTTAGTGTGCCGTTCGTAAAGATAGAAATAATTTTTTTAATTCTGCTCTACGTGGTGAATCTTTATTACAATGATCATTTTAAATTGGGGTGCGATTTTGGCAACTTTGGGGCCATTTAGGATACCCGTTGCCTAAATTGCACCACTTAGAAGGTTTGAGGTATGATGCCTGAGTGACTTCTGAATGAAAAGATTTCTGATTTCTAGATTGTATTATTAATCAGATTCCAGTTGTTTGCCAAAATGATTTACCCGCAGAAGACAATAAATAAAATTACTTTCAACATACGCAATTAAAAAATTGCGGGGAAGAAATTAAAATTTTTCAATTACAAATCAATTTACAAATACATTATAAATTGTATTGACAAACAAGGCATTTGTGTATTTATATATTTACGCACTGAAAATATACGGTGAATAAAATGAAATTTTCAACTACAATTATTTATACAAACAACACATTTCTTAGTAACATTCAATAATCTAAAGAAACAAGGGTCAAAAATCACATTGTTTATCCACTGGCGGCGGATGAATCCATCGAAGAAGACACGAAGAATGGTCGAGACGAATAAGAATAGGAGTTCGCAACAAATCAAGAGGCTATTCTCTCGAATCCGAACTCGTTCGTTAATGCCAGCCGCACGCTATTGCGGACTGCCGACTATGCTTCCTTTTGCACTCTCGAGAACAATATGTAGACAAAGTTCGCGTGAACTTTCCCGTCGAACCCATCCTCGCAACCGTCACCACGGCAGCCCCGCGCGCAACCATCCCCGTCGGAAGGGCGTCGTCGCTGCAAGAACCAAAGGGAACAACCACGAGAAAGAGCTAGGAACAAGAGAGCGACGGCATACTGACGCAGGCCGAGTCTCAGCTTCTTGCGGCAGAGTTGAGAGGTTCAAGCAAGGCGTTAAATAGCTCGCAAGTTCCACGCAACAAAACAATGAGCCCTCGCGGTGTAAACCCCTCCAGCCACTTCGTGGTAAAGTGTATTTAACGCTGGAACTACCGATGATTAATCTACGCTCGCTTTCTAATGAAGGAGTTGGAATGGATAGTTTTGGAAGGAACACGCCGATTATAATTATTTTGTTTGTTTGTGAAATTGATGAAAAATTGGTTCATATGTATGATGTGCGCAAAATATGCGTATAATGTATGGTTTTCGGAAAAACTATTCAACTATGAGAAATGTAATAATACGTGTGATATACATAAAATGATTTGTTACCAAAAAAACACACCATTTCGAGAAACAAATTTAATATTATAGTATGTATATAGTTTTGCAATGATATAGTGGAAATGCGAAGTAAAATTGCTTTCTTAAAAAATAAATTGTACATAAAATCCACCATACTAAGAAACGTACTACTTTTCAGATTAAGGTTTATTACTCAGAAATGGATAATCATATTTTTATATTCTTTCATGATGATCATTTTGAAAATAATTAGATTTTCAAACCTTCTAACTCGCGCGATTTCGTCATAATTCGTCATAAACAAATATTGTATTAAAGTAAGCTATTGAAGAACACGTAAAAATGGGTTGAGATGTTTGGTTAGTCAAAATGCATATTTTGTAGATCTAAATCTAATAGTATTGTTCTCATTACCGTTTCTGCTATATTCGATTACAAAATGTGTCAAAAAAATCTCATCAATGATAAAATTGGAACAACACTGCTATAAACTATGCTACTATACTATATACTATGCTATATGCTGACACAGGAGTGCGAGTACCTAACCTAGAGCAATCCAAATGCAAATGAATCACCCTATACACTCAATCGCCTATATGCCTGCCCAATAAACGAAAGCTGCGGGAGTTTTCCTATTTCTAATTGATACAGATTTCCATTGAACGACCATCCAATATTCAATGTCGAAGGAACAATCCGCATTAATGCGAAAGTGTGAGGCAAGTCACGACAGGGGCTAGTCGGTTATCTGTTGGGGGCAGACTGCGCATTATATCCAATGCTCTAAATGCTGACTGCTGCAATTGAATAAACTATGCTACTATACTATATGCTAGAAACTAATTTAATAAAAACAGAGATAGCAGCATGTGTACATTTTTCGACACTGGAGTGCGAGTACCTAACCTCCAAAGGCATATGAATCACCCTATACACTCGTTCGCCTATGTCTGCCTAACAAACGAAAGCTGGGGGGGTTTTCTTATTTCTAATTGATACAGATTTCCGTTGAACGACCATCAAATATTCAATGTCGAAGGAACAATCCGCATTAATGCGAAAGTGTGAGGCAAGTCACGATAGGGGCTAGTCGGTTATCTGTTGGGGGCTGACGGCGCATTATATCCACATGCTCTACATGCTGACTGCTGCAATTGAATCGTTCACCAGATTAGCCAATGATGCATAATGTCCTGCCGACGGGGATGTGGACGCTAGCGCCGCCGCCGCCACCACCACCACTACCACCATCCCCGGAGCGACGCCAGCAGGTTATGCAAGTTCGTGGACCATTGTGGCGCTAGTAGTAATTCCGGACACGTAAAAGCAATTCCCGGAACCCTGCTCATTGTTATGCAATCACGGCCGGCCGCCGGTGCAAACCGAACGGGATCATAATTTTGTCGAGAAGTCGGCAGTGCGACGCGCGCGCTACCACCCGCACGCGAAGTGTTCCTCGCCTTGCGCGCCCTGTCTGGCTGGAACACCGCAGCACTACGCCCGACTTCAGCAATCGGAATGATTTTCATGGAAGGAATAAGGAAAACGTACCTCGTCTTAATTCACCCTTCGATAATAATGTTCTCCGAGTCTTTCAAGAAATTATGCTTATGTAAGTATTTATGGTTGGTATGGCGGAATAAACTGCAAAACACCAATATTGGCAAAGTCGGGAAACATCACTCGAATAAGATTAATTGTTTCTATTGTGAAAATATTATAATACAATCGTATAATATGTATATTAGTGTCAATCAACAAGAAGGTAGAAAATCTTTATATTTTACTGTTTTTATGGCTTTTCTTGATGTTTGTGTGGTTATTTATGGCAAGAATGGTGAAACGGGCGGAACACCCATATTGGCAAACTGAAGATGGTAAAAAATCTTTACATTTTTCTATTTTAATGGATCTTCTTCATGCTAGTATAAAAGTAGTATAACAGACCGTTCGAATAGTAGAAAATTCCAAGAAAATGATTAAGCCAAGATTAATTGCTTCCACTGTAAAAGCATCACAACAAAAGCCTATAATAAATCCGGTACAATCAAGTCGAATCTGGAAAACGTTCGCTTCAAACGAGAGCGCAATTCCCTCGCAGACGTCTAAATGAAGCATCGCACTCTTTTAAGAAACGTTCCTTTCTCATCGGCGCGAAGTCCACTCCTTTTATTGCACTTCCTTTTGTACCCTTCCGCGCCGGGAATCTTCGCCCTCTCCAAACGCTAGTGGATGAAAACGGATTGGCTTGCGTCCGGCGATACTCCCGGTTTCTAAATCCAAAGTGATATTAATGGAGCGTAAACGCCGGCGCTCTTGCGAGCCATCTTTCGTTCGCGTTCCGCACGTGTAAATGCCACTCGTATGTAAGTATGTGCACGTATGCGTGCGTCCATGTGTACGATCTACAGGGTGATGCATTTACTTTGGAATCAATGACGATGATTTTCTAGCGTCACGATGTAAATTGGTTTATATTTTTAGAGTATAATAGTTTTAATTGTTTCTAAACTATTTCTGCAAAAATCAGACTTACTTATGTTTACAGGGAAGTCGTTATATTTTTACTATTTGCTTAATAAACTGCTTTGTCATATTTGCGATAGTGTTATATTTAGATTAATGGATTAAATTCGTTGTTTTAACTCGCGATTCTATGTTAATTGATTACAAATTTACAGTATTGCCTGCTTTACGATTAAGAGTGCTCGTTGCCTAAATCGCTTTACTTATACGAATCTTTGCAAAATTACTTATTTCTAAATACAAATTAGAAAAATTACATAAAAAAGGGACAATATTGCTGTTTATTATGACGCAAAAAGTGTATAAATATTTTTAAGCAATAATTTCTGCAATAGAGTTAATAATAAATATGATAATACTGTATCATTTAAAAAATTAATAGTAAGTGGAAATTTTTATCAACATAATAAGTACTAAAAATGTCAGAACTATCAATACTTATTTAACACTTGATGCAACAGGCAGCAATAAATAAATTCTTGGTAATCCCAATGCAAACGCGGCACCCTGTACGAAGCGCAGCTACTCATACTTGCCAACTGCCAAGAGACACGAAAGTAGTCACTGAACGGACAAGAAGGGGGAAGTATTTCATCCTTTACTCGAGGACTGCAGAGATAACGTCTCGACGATTTCGCACCCTCTGTTTCCACTCGTGTCTATTACCGCCACTATTTACCCTTCTTTCTCTGCCCTACGCTTCGGTGGTTGCATCATTTGTGACCACTGTCTTATTTAATGTCTGGGAAGCTAGCATATCACTTCGTGGAATATCATAAATGATTAACACGTTCACGATGGTCTGAATTACCAATGGTACATTCATGTGTGTCCTAAGGGACGAGTTGCGCTATTGTGTATATACCACCGGTAATTATTGCCGCAAATCCCGGATTGAGTATATGAACTATTGCCGCTTAACAGCAATTAAAAAATGGGTTAATGTGATTCGCAAATTTATTTACATCTTTATATACATCGAAGAACTATTTATCTCTATAAATTTCTTTAAAACGTTGTAAGCAGAAAGGCGGGAAAAAACGCCCATCGGTAAGGACAGTAAATTGCTGCCCCGTCGCGAACGTATTAACAGTTCTAGTTTTGTTTGTATAAGTTCTAGAGTTCTCGATAGTTTAAATAACTAATCGTGTCAATTAAAGAGAGAAAACTTCACGCAGCATATCATTTTGCTTCACAGACATTCTTATTATATGCTCTTTTTTCAGATTTCGGAATGATCTTTCAACATTTTAATATGCTATATTTTAGTATGATATAAAATCATATATTAAAAAATTATTTAAGTACATCCAAGTGATATTTTGTGTGCGTGTTGATAATAATTTAATTTCAAGAGTTATCAGTTAAAACGCATTACATTTCAACAGAAAAATCATTAAATCATAAATAAATAATTTTCAAATTTAAGTTACGAACTTCTCGAAAAATCTTCTTTCATTCACTACTTCATCAAAGAAAAACACAAGTAAGTACAGTCGAGCGTCGAAGTAATAAATTACAGACTACTGACTTTGCCATGCAGGTAGTGATCTCTCCTTAAAAAAAAAAAGCTTCTTTCGTCCGATAGGTGCCGAGCAGTTGAAAAGGTCTGCTTAAATCAATACTGACGCTGGCAGGCCCGAGAGCGCGTACACTCCAAGCCCAGCTATTGTTGTCGCGCCGATCTCGGTACAAAAGTTCAAATCGATCGGTGCTCACACTCACGCACGGCGAGCAAGCAAGCAAGCATCCGGCTGGCGGGCGTGCAGTGCGCGCACAAAAGTGGGACAATATTGGCAAATGAGACGGTACATTTGCCGAGCATTGTCAAGAGGCGTCAGAGCAGACGGTTCAACCAGGCGAAGAGAATCCGTGATAATTGCATGCATTGTTTGACACCGAACGCGACGCATGCGTCGATCGGCAACAAGGCGCCTTCTTCCAGCCGAAAATCCTCCCCGCGAATGTATGTGGCCATGTCTGTGAGGACAATGTTTGTTTCCAATCTCCCCTCGGGCGATTGCCAATGCGAGAGCGCGCCATCCAAAAGGAAGGCACAACAAAAGTTTTATTCACATACAGTTCATGCTAATTTTACCTACACTGAAACTTGAAATCGTCGACGCCCACGACGCCCTGACCACGCGTCCGCACATCTTTAACGCTCGCTCAACTCCGATGTCGCATCGTTCGATATTTTTCTACTAGCAAAATTCCTTTTTTTTAATATTGCATTGTTATTATTTTATTTCTGTATTTTTATTCTGCTTTGTATTCTCAGCGGAATTAAGTTATTTTGTTAATATTCAAAATGTTTCACAAGGTTCGGTATTTTTGTTTGCAAGCAACTCTTCGATTTTACATTTCGTTTTAAAGTTAGACATATTTAAAGGTGGTTCTTATAGTATATCCCAGGTAATCGTAACGTAAATCGTATGGTAAATATAGACGTGGTCCCAACCAACCCAGACTCAGTCTGGCTCAGACCTCATTCTGTCAACAGCTCAATATGCTACAGTACAGTGATTTTGTACTTTGTAATTCTATATGTATATTTGTCGCAGTCTGGATTTTGAGTTTGTATTACATGTGTATTAGGTCTCTATAAGTATTTGGAATGCTGTCACAAAATCTCAGCTACGTTTACGTTGCGATTTGTGTTGATTGTTTGACCATTCGGTATGCTAACTCGCGACTTTAAGTGTGTCTAACTTTTTTTCTATAAGTGTGCCCCATATATATATATATGTATATGAAAATGATCAGCTTAAACCACTTCATAACATACATCAAAATCATTGAAATCGATGATGAACCATTTTTCTAAATAATTACCCCTAAATTATATGAATTCTTATTTTTAATAACGCACTCGCTGTTCTCATTGTATTTTATCGAGAATCTCGCATATATTTTTATTGCTTGATTAATTGTTCCATATTCTGGATGTTCTTCCACAGACGACAAGTCTGCGCGTTTGACATCAGGGGGAGACAGACATCCTTGGGGCATGTTTCCTTTATCTCTATTCGTTGCCCGAGGCTCCTCGAAGATCATAATTTGTCTGGTCGCCCAGTGAGCCGCGCTACCACTCCATCACATCAAATCTCTGTTTTCCACTCTACTGCCCCGTCACACTTCTATCATGGACCGTTCGTCCTCATATCGTCGCGTCCATCTCGCTATTTCCAAGTTCGTAATTGTCCCAACTAATAAGCGAGACTAAAGTAATCGCCAAAATAAAAAGACAATAAAAAATGTTTATGTTGGACGGTTTTATTGGAATGTGCTAAAAAGGAAAACATAATTTGTTTAGCTGTCACAACATACGTGACTAAGAAGAACGTATAAAATAATAATAGATTATATTTATAGCACCCAATTGTCTCAACTAATAAGCAACACTAAAAAGTCATCAGAGAAATAAAAGACTGTATTTTTATTTAATATTGTAGATTCGATTTCCTTTTCCTCTTACTTTTCTAAAATTTATATTTCCCTGATTGGAGTAGGTGCGTACGTTAATTGACGATAATTCTATTGTTAAATTTCGCCGATAGCAGTGCTAATTAATAGTTGAAAATGCATTCGACCACACAGGTATTTCTCAACCGAATTAAATAAACATTTAAGAACCGAACTTGACTTTTATATAAATTTCATCAGAACCACTCCGGCCATTTCACCGGTATTTATGGGCGCACTCACACTCGCGGGCATACATACAAAATTTCGTTACGATTTCGATAAATCACTCTGTGCCATTTTACCGAGTGTACAACTCATTGTCATTTTGACAAACGCGCGTGAAAATCAACGCGTGCTAGTGACACCGACATGTGCCGGTTGTGTCCAGCTCGGACGTAGAACTGCAACTGACAATGAGCGGGAAAAGCACCGGGAATGAAGTGGCCGGCATGATATCATGTTGCAGTTTCCATTGCTTAAAGGGTTTCATATGGCAAATATGTCGAAAAAGAGAGAAATATGTCATGACTGTTTTTAAGAGTATAAATAAATCTATTATGCGAAAATTATTAGGTGTGTATGAGAGAAGTCAATGTAAAGTAAGTTGTGTATAAATCTTGAGTTGTATGTACAGTATTGTGAATGAAACAATTGCGTTATATGAAAGCTGTTAAAGAGTTTCGAATGTCAGATACAATGAAATGGAGGCAAAAATCTTATCATTTTGTTAGTACAATTTAGTACATGGGTAATACAACGTAGTACAAGGTTAGTATAACCTAGTACAGCGCAGTACAACGCTAGTGTTGTCTAGTACAACTTTATACAACGTAACATAGTACAAAGTTAGTACAAAGTAATACAAGATTAGTAGAATCTAGTAGAACTTAATACAACCTGATACACGGTTAGTAGAACTTAATATAACGTAATACAACATAGTACAAGGTTACTAGAACTTAGTGCAATACAGTAGAGCGCGATATAAGGTTAGAACAATCTAGTTAAATATAATACGAGATGAGTCGGAGCTGGTAGAACTTAATAAAACATAATACAAGATCAGTATAACTTAGTACAATGTTATAGATCTACTAGAATTTAGTACAGCCTAGTACAAGACTTGGTTAATATTACTGATACCAAAAGGATCGATATCTGTGATTATGAAAGCAAAAACATTAAATAAAGAACTATCGGATTTCTGAATTTGCAAGCTAACCAGCTTGAGCGATTTTGTCACTATAATCGCTGTCGGCTCGCAAACTGAAGTGTGCAACTATTTGCTAACTTTACGGCAACTTGGTTCGAGTTTCACCAAAGGAATCTCGCATACTTGAGGGGACAACTCGGCAGACCAGACATCCCTACGAAGACCGTTAAAAAGGGAGCTTGGTTAAGCTTCACCATTTTCCAATTAATGCTTTAATTAAATCCCCTGGCCGCATGCATGGCCAGCTTCGAACCCGCAAATTGTCGGCGAAAAAGAGCAAAAATGACGACACTCGCAATCGGAATTAGTCTGGTAACATAGCCGCTCTTGACGATGCCAGAGATGGCAACTTTCCGCACATTGTGTACTGGTAAAAGTCGATTCACACCACGAGCGTTCCACACCCTGTCGAACGAGCCGATAACAAAACAAAAGTAGGCCAAAATATTGTATAATTTAATGTCATTTTAACTAGAATTAAATTCTTATAAGCACTTGAAATGATATCTTTAAATAAAATTGACGCTATTATTATAATTATAGGGAAAATTAGTAATTACAAGACTTGTAAGAACACGTTGAAGGGATTTTTGTAAGTGCAAGGATGTCAATTAACATCGCACTCACATTTTAAATAAACTTTACACTGTTATTATATTTATAGTAGAAAATAAATATTAAACTGAAAGGATGTTACCAATTGAAATTGGTACTTTATCTTGAATATTTCAATAACAAATCGAACGTATCATTCTTCATTTAATCAACTAACTCGTTTCAAATACTAAATTCGTTTTCGCTCCAAATAGCACCCACAAAATAGCACGACGAGCAATAGAAACAGACAAAGACAATTTCTTATTCCTGCGTCGTGCTCAGGATTTATTGCGATGATTTTCTCTTTACAGCAGCCAACTCGTGTTTATACACGCAGGAATATTTTTCATGCTGCTAGATTCAGGTGGCTGATAGCATCATCGAATAAAGTGTCACGTTATGCTTCACGCTTATTCCCCTATCAACGAGACTAGTAAAGTACAGTCCTGTGCATACAGCATGTAAATGCAAATGCTTCCGAAAATTTAACTGAAATTACTCATTTTTTGTATGCTTCACATATATTTTCACAGAAATTATTCCCCAATATTTAATATTTGCGATTAATTTTGTTTGGATCTGTTGTTAAATCAGAGTTGTACAGTGTCAAGCATATAAATAAAAATAAATAGTTTGGGAAAACTTAACAGAACTATTTATTGTTTGTAAATTTCAGGTATATCTTTATAGAATGTATTCGGTAATATTTAATATAAAAAACGCCAAGTAGCATCCCCCACCCCAGCCTCTAACCACCAACGCACCAACCTCCCCAAAATGATTTCTTCATTCAAAGTTCATAAAAAATAGAAATGGGTATCATTGGAAAATGAAAGCCAAGTCATGATGCAGACATAATCAACATACAATAAAGACAAGTTTCTATTGAATGGTAGTTAGATTTAACTTGCAGATCTAACATTGAGACAAACTTGGCGTGTGCGCGCATCAGCGAATACAGAAAACAAATAACAGAAAAATAAATTAGGCTGTGTTCAATTCGTAAGTTCTGTCTGCGAGCTGTAACTTTTTCGCAACAATTTTACGAATATTTCCTCCAAGAAAAAATAAATCATCTTAGAGGTTACGATTTTCTTTTCGACGAAATATTATTCTAAAAATCCTGGATGTGCCAATACTTTTTTCACCCACTGTATATTTATACTATGTATAGATGGATTAAATTTGTTGTTGTATTTACTAGTACCGATGTTGTATCCGATACACTTTAGATAAATGCAAATGAATAAATATTACTAATGTTGCTGTATGATGGCGATCCAATATCATGTATCAATCTAATTAATTGTAAATCAACTATATTTTTTGTTATTTTTTGTTACCACGTTCCCCACTGTATATTATATTACACACATTGTACGTACAATATAACTTTAGTACATTTAATATAATATTGCCCAAAACAGTATTGATCTACAAAATATTTAATAAACCTTAAATACACAAATATACAAACCAAAATCTGTCAAATACATACCGTTTGAACCAAATCAATCGAAAGGCAAAGGAGACGCTCTATGTATACATTCTAACCTCTATTTTTGCACAACAAAACAACAAAAACAAAAGCTGCGGAGCTTTTCCTATCACTAATTGATACAGATTTTGTCGGTGAAAAAACTGTCCGTTGGCATAGTATGCACAGTGGGTGGGTTGCGAGAGCCTATCACGAGCGCCGATAGCGTTGCATAGTGATTGATACACGTGTGCTGAACACATGGCGTGATTGATGCTACCAATCGACGTCAATATGCTGTCGGTTTATCTGCCGCAAGCATCAAGTGCGCCGTGCTGGTCTACTTAGGCCGGTGTGATATGGCTGCATGCGAATCTATTAGAACCAGCGCGCGACCGCCGCCACCGGAAACTGGTGGCAACGATATAAGCTGGTTAGGGTGTCTCATGCAAATAACAATCGGAAAAGAAGCTATGTTTTGGTAGCTTCATCTGTATGCGAAATGCTATAACGATATTTGTAGAGTCACATCCATTTGATTAAAAGTAGACTTTGAAAAATACATAATTATTTCTATCTTATTTATATTTACTAAATTATATTTACTAATAATATCTCCTTTTTTGGATTATAAATTAGTTTGCACTTTGTATCGCTCTTTTCTGCTACCTATTTTTGAAGTTTGTTCACTTTTTTTCTTAGAAAACTTCGCTCGACAAGTTACCTCTTATAAAGGACTAAACACATAGACATTTTTTTTACTGCTCAATATTTTTTTATCGCATATGTACTATGCAAATTGGAGCATCGTCAAGACCGGTTTCGGGGAACGCAAGCATCGATGAAACTTCAAATATTTAACTACAAGTCGTTTGCTGGCGCATCAGTGACTAACGCTTATGCCGAATTCCCGGTTGCACAGCTCTGTTGCAAATAGATACGCGCGTGCCGCGTTCACTCGGTCGCGCATCATTGATCCTCGCGGTGTATGCGTACAGAAAAGCGCATTTTCAGTACACAACCGCATCCGAAATGTTGATCGTTTCCGTGGCGGCATCACGATGACACGGATTAACAGTCGAAATCTCTGCACTCTGCATTAATCTCATTAGCGATTGCGCGCACAACGACAATGATTGCATGACTGCTGCAACGATATTAACAAAGTGTCACTGGAAATGCATTCCGTCTCTCTGAGTTGTGTTTAAACTATTTGAGTGAACAAGATAATTTAGACCACAAAATTTCGTGAGTTGCAATGAACAGTGCAACCATACTTAGTACAAGTTAGTACAAGGTTTCTACAACCTAGTACAACCTAGTACAAAGTAGTACGAGCAGGTTAGAATAATGTAGCATAACTTAGCAAAATCTAGTACAAGGTTAGTATAACCAGTATAAGACGCGTACAATCTAGTATACAATTATACTTAGTACAAAGTAGTACAAAGTTACTAAAATGTAATAGAAGGTTTGTATAACGCAGTACAATTTAGTACAATCTAGCAGGACTCAGTACATCGAAGTACAAAGTTGGTACAACTTACTACAAGAATAGCACAAATCTTGTTCAGCGTAGAACAGGGTTAGTACAACATAGTACAACGTAATTGTACCGGTTGATCAATGAGTTATAACTTAAGATTTATTCAGAAATGTTAACCAAAGCTTATGTCTCTGTGAAGTTTTTTTAATTTTTCCAGGTTGTTCTATGTTTGTTCTAAATTGTTCCAAAGTAACGAATCAAAAAAAAAGAAAAATGTGTCGTAGAATACAATTTTTTTAGACTGGCTCCCCCTTTTTTGAAAATTCAATTTTTGACGTTCTAGATTGTTTCAAAAAATTAATTACCTACAGCAACATTTGTGAAGATTATAGCAAAAACTATTTTAGAACACGGAAAGATGTAATCTTTTGTTTACGGTGATAATTGTGAGCTAATACGTTCCAAATTGTATGTCTTAACTAAATATTCATAGAACAACCTAAAACAACTTTACTCTTGGACGACTACAGTTCTTCAACGTTTCCGGCTGATACAATTGTACTCGTTCAAGACTAACGTACCCTTTGTATGATTTTTCCGTTTTTGATTTTTTTGACCCATTAGCATGGAACAGTTTAGAGCAAACATAGGACAACCTGGAATATTATAGAGGTAAAGCTTATTGACTGCAGGAATAGCGTCAACTTACAACCAACAAACAAACTTTTCAAAGAATCGTTTCATCAGATTTTTGTTCATTTTCAATAATATAACATTCTTGTAATATTGTAACGATGGAATGTTACTATTTGTATGCTCACCACCGTACATGTTTGAGAAGAAATGGGTTATGACAGCTCCGATTGAAAGACAATTGGTTCACTCTAGTGGACATGATTGCATTTAGCATACTCGATTAGGACTAGCAGCAATTTAGGTTCGCTTGTCATTTCTAGTGCGTATCGCAACTTGTTCAGCAATTGCCGGGGCTTCGCATGTGAGGGATTACACCGAACAAATAGAATTTCAGAACAGGATAAGCTGACGCACCGAAACCAATAAGTTGTCTCTGCCAGCGAATACGACTGAAATTAATGATTTAATAATGGCAGCCAATGTAATTGTTTGTACGAATACACTTTGATGAGGTGTTTGTCAGATACAGCTGAATAATCCCCGATTGGAATGTGGTTCTAGAACATGGTCCCATAAATTGTCATGAAATCAACAATATGTTCACGTTGCAGACGCGGCTTTGATATTTGCACGCAAGCGTCAATATGCTAGCCTATTGACAACTATGCGTGCTGAATTATGCAGGATATCAGGGCTATTTTGACTGACAATTGCGTTCGGAAAGAGCAGTGCGTAGAACCGCCAAACAAAGTGAATCCCCTAAAAAATATTAAAAATGTACAAATCGTTAAATTGATAAGCTTGTGCAGTTTCATTATGTGTATGAAAAGGTACGAAAATGAGGCGCTGATTCTTCAAATTGTGAAAAAACATACATGGTGTTTCCATTTTAATAACGCTTGAATATCTCCGAAACCAAGCGAGCGATTCCAATGTTGGTTTTTCTGTTTATATATTTTCGAGAGGGCCATCTTTTGATTTTAAAAAAATAACCTGGGGCAAAGAAGGATCAAACGACGGTTAATAAATTTTTTGTAAGGGGAACCTTAGTTTTTTAAACAGCTACGTTTGTACTGTTTGTAGCCCTTCTCATTAGGAGTTCAACGAACTTTCACTCAAGGTGAACGAACGAAGTATTACAAGTTTAAACGGAGCTTCGCCTTATATTGAACACAAACGAAAACTGTATAACTGCGATCATATTTGTATTATCGTTTTATTCTTATTATAATACAAGATAATACGTTAACCTTGGGATCAACGATATCGTTATTGTATAACAATTCTGCAAACATTAAACACGTGGGCATTGCCAATGGTTATTCAACAGTTTGTGCAAACAATAACACAACCAATAGGCGGCAATAAACAAGATAAAACCAATTTTTTTCGCAAAATTAATAGTGGAAAGAAATTTATATTGATTCTAACGCTATACGTGTCACTGTACATATCATTTTATTATTAATCTAATATTGTCTACGCAATCACGAAACGTAAGGCAAAAGTAGACAATGCAAAGTACTGTGCAGTAGATTGCGGATATCGGTTGGTGGATATTGTGGTCGTTAAAAAAACACTGTGGCTGCACAGCAGCTTAAAATAAACAGACAAACAAAAAATATTTGGTGCGCTCGGTTCTATACGAATCGAATTCCGAGCCGACAAATAAACACATACGCACAGAAGTGATGTGATTAATACATGTATTGTTTACCGGACGCGTTTCTGAATAACTGGGGTAAAATGAATAAAGGTTAACTCCCACATACGATATTTGATAAAGCAACACAGTGATATTTTACAATTAGGATTATAGCTATTTCTAGTCAATTTAATACAAAAATTAATGCAGAAACAAAGATTTAGATAATAATCAAAAAATGTATACATATAATTTTATTCCAACTTTTACGAAAGAACGAAAAAAGAGATATAATTGAATTGAATTTTAAAACCAGTCATTTGACCGCGCATGGTACAGTTTCAAATTGGATTACTTTTTCCCACCCCAATGTTACTTTCATTCACGTATTTATAGCAACGATTAATTCGGTCGCAATAAGTGAATTCAAATTTATCAGTGTTTTCCTATTATCTCGAATCGGAGAGTGCATACATTTATTTTTACTTGGTCAGCAATTCCAAATTATATTATTTGAAATAATGTTTCAAATAATATAATTCTAAAAGTGTTGCGTTTATTTAGGATATAATACAGTTAATATTATATAACATATTACACATATTAAACACGTTGAGACTATTACTGATCATCCACCAGTTTGTCCAAACTATCATACAACTAATAGGAAGCAATAAATGAAATTAAATTGATTTATTTCGCAAAACTAGTAGTAGGCAAATTTTTTTACTGATTCTGACACAAGCATGACAGAATGTTATAGTTTGCAGCAAAGGCATCATATTTTCAGCATAAGGTCCGTCGATGATTTCTCAGTTTTGTTTCAAAATTAGCAACGCTAAATAGTATCCGAAAGACTGGGTTACTTTATCGAATTATACAAATGATCATTTTTGGTTTTTTCAAAACTGGCGCTACTTTCTCCAGAGACACGCGCTTCCATCGCGCTTCGTTGGTATCGATCAGTTCCTCAAAGGAGAAAAGCGCCTCCTTCCAGCCGACGGACAGTAGGCCGGACTCCACATCGCAATGTTCCGCAAAATTTGTTTATAAGTTTTCATTGCCACTGCAGACATTTCTCAAAGATCAATAATCTTCGGTGGGCGGCTCTTATTGTTATTAATCGGTGTTTACACCGTTCGATTTGACGATATAAATGTTGACAAATCGAGTAATGACGTCATCGCGATGTCAATTATTATCGTTATATAGAAACACTCATTTACGGTTTTTTTAAGATAGCAAAGGCTGGTTGTGTTCACTGTTACCTTCAAAGTGTTGAATTTCGTCATTCTCACGTCTATAATTGTTACAATTTTATATATAATTGTCGGTAATTGAGTTGCTCGTTCATTTTTAAATAAGGTGCGTTAAAAGAATCTCAAAAATCGTAAAAGGAACGACAATTTGGAAGCGTTAAACACTGACAAATCAAATTAAGGTATTTCACACGAGTAGAGTAGCAAAAAGGGTATGAAATTTGGCAATCTTTTCTGTACACAATATTTTTATTGACAGCTTGATAAACATTTTTTAAAGTATTTATCATTATATTTGTAATAACTAGCAGCCTAAGTTACAGACAATTATGGATAAAATACTGGGAATTCTAGAAACGTATCAAAATATCAAAATGTAACACATTAAATGTAACTGTGTAGTTTGAGTGAAAAATTGAAATGAAATTTACAAGATAATTAAGCCAAACAATCTACTTTAGTAAATATATGGTAAACTTTAAAACACAAATATTGTGTGCAAAGGAAAAGTATTCAAATTTTCCATCCTAAACAAACTTTTCAAAGAATCGTTTCATCTGATTTTCGTTGATTTTCAATAATATAACATTCTTGTAATATTGTAAAGATGGAATGTTACTATTTGTATGCTCACCACCGTACATGTTTGAGAAGAAATGGGCTACGACAGTTCCGATTGAAAGACAATTGGTTCACTCTAGTGGACATGATTGCATTTAGCATACTCGATTAGGACTAGCAGCAATTTAGGTTCGCTTGTCATTTCTTCAAATTTACCATCCTTTTTATCGATTGTATATCCACGAGGTGATTTAAGCGCAATCAAGGAAACAGATTCGATTTTACCCAGCGTTTAATGTGCCGAAATTTATGAAGGGTGCGTCGTTCAAAACGTCGATATCGATAACCGTCTCGGTTTAATCGGCCCGCGAAGGGGTCACTCGTGGCCAAAGCACAGGAAAGCTGCAGTCAAGATACGTCGATCCTTTGATAACCAGCAATTAAAATTCCGAATTCCCTTCATAACCTTCATAATCTGTTAAAGTGAATGTCGGATCGTTAATCAGAACAGAGGCCAGCAGCAATCTTGGCATTGGTGTTGGCTTTATTGGTTTTGCGCTTGATACATTCAGAGACTTTACGTGCGTGCCTTGTATAAAATATTGAGCTTTTAAAACCGTCGGATTACTCTTATCATAAGCCGGTGTGTCCACAAAAATTAAGCTTATTAATCCTTTCCGTCAATACGGCTGGGGTTGCTCTGACAATTTCTGTTAACACTTCCGCAGTGGACGCTTCCGGGTACGATTTCCAAAAATTTCAACTTCCCTGCCGCGGACTTCTGTTGTTAAGTTGAAGGGAAAAGTCGAATATAGAAAATAACATGCACAAAGTATATCAGTATTATAATCGAGAGCAAATACTAAATAAATAAAATAACAATAAATGCACTATTCAAATTTTACCTGATATTTGTTCTACATTTGTCAGAGAACTTTTACAATTTTTGTCACATACAAACATTGTATAATAAATACAGCAACACTACATTGTAGTTACAATCGGTGTAATACTTTTTACACTGACTGTATCGATTTTTAAAAACATCAAATTACTACAATCTTTAACTCTTTGAATTTTATATTTGCTAGCAAACGTTCGTCTTGATAAATTTAGAATCAACTTGCAGTTACAGCAGTTGCTGCAATAATAAAAACAAATAAAAAATCGTTTAAAAATAGGGCTGCGAATTTTTTGATGAGATCTCATTTTCTCATAATTGCTTACACGAATATTTATAATGTAACTCATAAATGAGCAATCACAAATCTAATTCTTTAAACAAATCGCATTAAATTTTGCAGATACATACAATACTTGAGAAAGTAATAGAATTTCAAAGATTCTTTGAACAAAAGAATGCAAAACGCATAAGAAGGTTGATTATGGATGCAGTGAGTAAAAAGTTGGAGCATGCATTTTCTTTGAAAAGTAGCACACGCTTGCCAAAGTGTGCTTTAAATAAGGCTACACAAACGCGAACATGGGAAAAGAGAGAGCGGAATAACAGGAGGAAATATAGAAGGAAACGAGAGACGACTGGAGGGAATTGACGATGACCTTTTTATGTCTCTCTAAGAAGCTCTCACCACAAAGAAAAGCATAAATCGGACTGAATAAGCGAGAGAATTCACCACCAACGCCATAATCAGGGCGAAGACAAATTCTTTGCACGTCTGTACTGCAAAGAATTTAAGACAGTTCACTCTGAATGCTGTGCACGATGTTAAAAGAACAGGCACAGTGCTGAACAGGTAAATGGAAAGGTTAACTAAAATTATTTTCTGCTCGTAAATTGGAGATATACTTGTACGTAACTTTAAATAGTTCAATAAATAGAGATAAAGTTTCAATTTAGACAATTCATTGGAGGAACCAGGAAGTTTTTGCTATAATTTGTTTCTTGGAAAAGTTGTTGATTCTTACCGAAAATTCTATTGCTCATAAACAAACGGTAGTGGAAAGAAAATTAATAATAGAAAGCTCCTTTATACAGTAATGTCACAATTTAATGACTAGCATTGTTTAAAATATCACACAGAACTCAATAATCCTTGTTATCATATTCTTCCTTCTTTTTTGTTATGTACTTTTTACAATAAAATTGTAAATAACCATCTTTGGTAATCGCATTCATTCATTTCAGCAACTTTTGAATGTATTTGTTTACATTTATACATTGTTTTAATATTTTCAGTTTCACGCAAAAATTGTTCCTATGGTAAATTTCTAAATTTCTCATTCATTCACTTTCTAGAAAAATTTTGATATATTTATTAAATAATGTCACCATCGAAGGAAGAACAAGAAACTTTTAGTTAACATTTCCAGTTTTTCCCGAAAGCTACCGGTTTTTACTGAAAACTTCTCAAAGCTCCTTGAAGTTTAAATTGAAATAAGAAAAATACTCATAACTCAACTGCAGAGAAAATGCTCCGAAACCGAAGTAATGTCATAGTTTTTGCAATATTCAGTTTTAAGAAATTTACTTTTACGGCACAAGAAAGAAGGCAAATCGTTCACAATGCAACACAGCAATTGTTTTTTGCCCTTAGAAAAATGGTGGGCTAACTTCAGTGACACAGAGAAAATGCCAATGCGGGTAATATCGAAGCTTTCAGCAAACAATGAGGAGCAAGAAGCTCCTCGGTGTTCCTCCAGCAAGGACACAGAGCTTAACAAGCGAAGAAATCTCGGTTGCTTGGCTCCTTTTTTCATTCTTGGACGAAGAAAGACGACTGTCCTGTTACATTAGAGAGCTGGTAGAAGACAACGCTCGAAGATTCTGGCTGGTTGCCAACCAGCGTTCGGTTCCGAAACCAGACCAGAAAGAATCAGGCTGCGACTCACTCAGATTTCGGAATAATGCGCTATAATTTCTCTCGTAATATTACTGCGATGTGTCTTCGTAAGTCCTGCGTCCATTCTTCTGGCATGAATTACTACTACAGCCCTTGAAAAGCTTTGCGAATGATACAGTGGCGCTCTCTCGTGCCCGAATTTGCTACACATATGTACTATGTTGACTATCCGGAGAGAGGTCTCGCAAGGAGACCCCAAATCGAAATAGATCTTAACCGCTTTCCCATTAGACGTTTATTTCCATTGTTTTTTGTACTTGAAGATTTGTAAGAAACAGCAAATTTGTACAACTTTTTCCTAATATACAAAATGGTTCAAGTACTTAATTAATTTAATTATTTTCACTGAGGTTTTCTATGTTTAAAGATTCGCAAAAAAAGATAGTGGAATTCGACATCTTTTTTCTAACATGTTATAATATTATTAAAATATCATTGAACATTTCATTGTATCATTGAATGTTTGTTGACATTAAAGTTTGACAACTTTTCCTTAACACGCAAGATTATTGAAATACGTAATTTAATTAATGTACTTTAATAATCGAAAATAATTGAATTTAGTATTAATGCAAAGTACATAAGTCAGATTATCAATCCCGTAAATTCCATTTCAATATTCGCAATGATCAATACGCTGTAGAAATATTGGTGGAACCGCCGTTGTTGAAGTGACCGCATTATTAAGGGAATTCGGAATTTTAATTGTCGACTATCAAAGGATTAACGTTACATCTTGAATGCAACTTTTCTCCGATTAATTATTAACGAGTTCCTTTCACAGGCGGATTAAACAAGAGCGGTAATTGATATCGACATTTTGAACGACGCACCCTTAATAAATTTCGATACATTAAACACAAGCAGAGGTAAAATGTATTTAATTAAATATGCTTAAGGTATTTCGTACAAGTAGAATCGCAAAATTTAATCATTTTCTCCTTACACACAATATTTTTTTGTTGAAAATATATTTTGCTTTTACCTCGCACAGACTACTCAGTTATACATATGTATGTAGTAATTTTAGTATTAGTGATCACAGTCATCATTGATAAAACGCAAACATTTCTTACAAGAGTCATACAGGCTGCGTCATAAATATCGTAAATGACCATTACCGCTTTGTAGACAAATGGGAGGAAAAAAAGATGACGACTATCAGAATTCTCACTCGGTTTCTTTTTGCAAGAGAATCACAAATATTCGATATTAATAAGATATTAAGAACTAACTATCATTCAATAACAATTTACCTCTATAAGATTATTTTAATCCTAATATTAATGCATCAATGCAAAACTAGAGTTACTACAAAATAAATAAGTCGGCTCTCAAGTATTTAATAGTTACTTTATTGTATAGTGAACTCTTTTTATCAGTATTACCTTACTGTTATTGAAAATCATTGATCAGAGCTCTCATTTCTTTTCCCGACTAGAAAAATCCGTTCATTCACTTTAGCGATATTACGTACAACTCGCGTTTCGCTCAGACTATACAACACAGTCATACTCTATGCTAGTATAGTCATCTGACACAGTGGAGTGCAGTCGGATAGGCCAAGCTTCGGTGAGTAATGGCGGTGTGCCACCAGGTTAAAGTCGGCATGAATTCGGTGCACGCGGGACTCGTTTTCGCATCGGATTTTACAGCCCGGCAAGATGTAGCTACAGGGTGATTCACTTCCCTTTGAATTGGTACTGTCAAACGACTTTTTTTTTATCTACGACTAAATATTCTACTCAGCCTCCAGCCGGCTTACTTTTCATGTGCAGGTTAACAATTACATAACAGAAAGAAAAGTTGGTTTTAATTTTAATATATAAAATGAAATATATCTGTATTAAATTCGGTACGAGTCATGCTTCGATATATTTAAAAAAAATATTACCATACATTAGGCCCGAAACAATCTTGTAAATCAGTTAAATATGCGTTATTATGTACACTAATATTAATTGTGTATTATTTATGTATGATATTATGTTGTATGTACAATGTTCAATAGATTGTAAAAAAGGAAGTGAAAAACAATGAACGAATTTCATTGCAGATTAATTTTGCCACTCTAAAACATTTCTCGAGGAAGGTTTTAATGTATAAAACATTACTGTATATTCTCTACTAATATAAAGAACTACGTTTCTCTGTCTGTATGTTCGTGATAAACTTTAAGTGGTCAAATCGAATTTAATCCAGGCAAACTATACGCTATAAAATATTGCAATATTTATCACTTATGCAAGGTATTCTAAAAATAATTACAAAATTTTATAAGTCGAACTACTTAATGTTAGAAAATATTTAAATCAACCTAATATTTCTTTACCCAGTTAGTATTAAATGTAAAGAGTGTCTTCTATTTTATATAATGAAATCTGTCGATTCGAAGGGTATCAGTTGGTACACGTGTCGTCTGAGCTGTACAATCCGGAGACAAACAACACCATCGTGGCCAATGGTGGCGGCTCTCGGGCGGTGCAATTTCGACTTTCGGCTCCGGCGAAAGGGCTGCCAATAAATAAGCGGAAACCACGATAAATTAAGCACCACCGGCGAATTGGCTTCCTCCTTCGAGGAAAGCAAGCAGGATGAGCGAATTCCAGGTGGAGAACAGCAGCGCCGCCGGCCGCTCAGTGCGCCCTTCTCAATTTCGCGCCTTCACGCCGAGCGATTGCACGCAATATTTATAGCTCGTAATCCAACACCCTTCTCCTACTAAAGTGGCCAAGGCTGCAGCTCTATATTGCCGCATTGTTGCTCTGATTTATGACACGACGCCGCGCCGTTGCTCCTTCCGGTCAATTTTGAGAGCTCCTCGACCAGCTGCATGCCAGAAGACACGATTCCATTTGGCCCTCTTAGATCAAAGTAAAAGTTAACTGGTGCATCGTGCAACAGTTCGTCTGTGTACAACTCTTTTATAATCGTACTTCCGGTTGTGAATGTAGAGGAATTTAGAACGAAATGAATAAAGGCTAATTCCGAAAAATTTTTACAGGATACTCCAAAAGTAATTGCAAAGTTTCAAAATTAGAAATCTAGTAATACATTATCAACAGATTTTTTCAACGAAAGTTGATGTAACAATGCATTATTCTTTAAGTTGAATTATTGTTAACCTATAAACAAAATGTCATTAGAATGTACACAGTTATGATTCAGTCAAACTATGGAATATAAAATATTACAATATTTATCAATTTAGGAAATTTGGAAAAGAAATAAAGCGTTGAATTTTTAAAAGATATTTACAACAAAGATAGCTGCAATAACTGATTATTTATTAAATTAAGCTATTTTTAAGTTGCGCAAGAAAGGTCACGAGGGTGAAAACCGACTAAAACAGCTTTTTACTGCTAAAATGACACTGCACCGCGCTATCCAATGTCGTGTTTCGAAATTAACCCTCATTCACTTCGCCCGGGGCTTCTTTCGCATACAAAACCGGAAGTACGGCGATGAAAGAGCTGTACAAATATGGACTGTTGCGTTCATAACCAGCTAGGTGGAATTCACGCCGAATCAAAGGGCGTTTTCCTCACGGACAAAGCCGCTGTTTAGCTTTTAATCATGCGCATGTCGATACGTAATATTTACACACCCCAAAAGCTGGCAGACTTAAACGCACACAATGCCGATTGAAAGCATGAGCTCAACTTACCTATATAAAGCAATAAAACGAACCTATTCCGGAAATATTCTAATTTTCAAAGGGATTTAATGAAATCGCTAAAGTACAAATTGCGTATAAATAGAAAAATACGAATAGAAATCATGTACTTATATTTGTCTGTATTGTAGGAGTGTGAAAATAGAGCGAATGAGAACTATATGTATATGAGAAAAAGGAATGATTGGATAGTATGTATGGGAAGCGTGAAAATGTAGCGATTGATGAGCGTACATACATATGACTGCGTGTATGAGAGGGCGAGTATGCGTGCGTAATTCAGGCGACAAAACAGGGTAGCGGCGACGGTGAGTGTTAAAGCACCACATAAAAGTCAAATGTTGAAAAAGGGTTCAAAATGTCGCATTTTCCTTACACATCAATTTTTTCTAAAAAATGTATTGAATGCATATTTAACTACACCTTACAAGCTATATATCCTGGAAATTTCATTACGATATTTTCAGTAGTTAGCGCGCCACATTAACTTTCGTGATGTCATAGTGAGTAAAATATGCCTTGCGGTGACCGGTCTAAATCCACCATTTTCTTATCTGAAGTGAATCCCAATTTTTTTAATTTAGAAGGCAGAAAACCCTACTGCACTACGGAGCGTTTTTTTGAATACCCATCCCAGTTTTTTTTCTGCATCAATATATAGTGTTTAATTTTATAACAAAATTTGACCTGATGATTCTAAACAGTGATATTTCGGCAGTGCAGTAGAGTTATCTGTCTTCTAAATAAAATAAATTATGATTCCTTTCAGACCAAAAATGGTGGAGTTAGACCGATCACCGCAAGGCATGTTTCACTGACTATGACATCACAAAAGTTAATGTGGCGCGCTGCCTACTGCAAATATCGTAATGAAATTTACAGGATATATAGGTTGCAATGTGTACTTCAATATGTATATAATAAATTTTTGAGAAAAGAATTGATGTGTAAGAAAAAAATACGACATTTTAAACCCTTTTTCAACATTTTACTTGTACGTGATACCTTGAAGAGCGAATGGTAAGACGAATTTATGCAATATCGAGTGGCTGTTATCGAACGCGAGTGGTGTGACTGTTTCTAAGAATGACTCAAGAAAGCGGTGCGAGACTGTGGAGTGAAAGAGGTGTGGATCTGTGTGTGCCATATAAGGTCTCGATATTCGGGACGATGCATCAATAGTTAGTATAAAAGTCAGTTAAGCAGAGTAAAGATTCATTATAGTCTACAAAGCCTGAAAGAGAATAAAAGAATTTATTCTTAGTAATATATAGATTATAGAGTAGAAGTATTCTTCGCTCTAAACACTCCAACTTTCCAGCTAAATCCCTTCAGTATTAATATATAAAAAGACACAAAAAAGTGATGAATATTCAAAAGAAATATTTGAAGTTAACAATTGATTTATTGAAGACTAACACGAGTTTCACCTGCCCGCTTCGCGGTCCCCAGGAGAATAGACAAAGAATATCATTGTTTGTGCAAGTGATATGTTTCGACAAAGTCAATTAAATCTTATTATTCTATATCTTTTTTATTTCTACAATATCTATCTCTTACTTGAATTCGAAACATTGAATGTTTATATGCTCATTGTCTAGATTTGTTATTGTGATAATAGCCTATAACCTTCCCTGAGACTCATGCTATATTTTAGAGTAAACCGCTTTAAAATCGGTTCAGTAGTTCTCGAAGTATAAGCGAACAAACGAAAAATGTATAGAAAAAAAGGAAGAGATTTTATCCCCAAAAGAATATTATATCGTTCTTAAACTTAGCTTGCAGCGTTGCACGACTCTAGCGGCACTATGAGATGATGATAATCTCCTCTTTTTCGAAGTTAGTTAAGAATTTCGATTAGAGAACACATTAAAGATACAATAGCGAGTCAAAACTTGTGAAGATCAAGAGTTACCTAAGACACAAGAAGCTTTAATTCTATAATTAAGTCGATTTAAACTATAAGATTTCTTATTAACATTTATGAGAAGTCCGGGCAAAGCGGATCTGTTAACGAAAAATGAGGGAAAAGTTCTAAACTATCAGAATGATGGACAACTTTATATTGTTTTTCTACTCGGTACGTCGGTGTCTAGAAATAAACTAATTAAAAATAAATAAAATAAAATGTTAAGACTAATTATTTAATTGAAAACTAAGACAGTACCAGATTGAACCCTACCATCTTGGATAAAGTAAATAGTGCTTAAAGTAAAGAACAAAATACAATTACATAAAATAAAAAAATTATTAATCGTCAATTCAGTCTAGAAATAGCTTTTATAGCTCCTGTATGCAACGTGTCATATGGAATCCCGTATTGGTTTGCGATTGATTTGATTGAGTCTCCCTTTTCTTTGACAGCGACGAAAGCATTTTTTAAAACGTAACTTCTATCTAACTAATCTGATTACTTACTTTAGTATATTGATACACCATCTGCAAGAAAAACTTGATATGATTATAGATCCGACCAAAGTGGATAGGGTATTTACTTTGCCCGGCTTACACACTTCAAATTAAAATACTCACAAACAAACTTTTAGCCAACATAAAAAATATTTGCCATACGCACAGCAATTCTAAAGAGTAGTATTATCATATGATATGATTGCAATATAGTAATGGCGAACAATAAGTACAAATAATAAATAGGGACACTTACCTTGTTAAAGTGTTAAGAAAACAATCTAGAATTGAAATTTTCGCATAAAACACTTATTTGATAAGTAACATACAATAGTCTGCCGTATAAGTTATTCTGACACACAAAAAGTGACAAAAAATCTGTTTTTAATTTTTTTAACTACGGCGCACCTAACCGAAAAATTTAAAAAAATCAGAGTATAAATATGACTAATATATACTTATTCAAAAAATATAAACGTGAATCCGCGACTCCGTCAATATGAAATGATATATCTTTCCAGCCCGTTGTGAGCGTGGATTTTCAATTTGTAAATGTGACAAAATTATATAGCTTAAAGTTGGCTCAAACTATTTTTCCTTGATATGCCATCAAATGAGCCGTCGCAAGTCGAATTTGGTTTAAGAGCACTTTTGAGTCCTTATACGGCTATATCGTTTCAAGAAAAATGACACAATAAAATATAGACCTGCAAAAACCCGTATAATAATAATAAAGAATATCACAAGGAATCGAGTACAGTGTTATTGCAAAATGAAAAACGAAGTCGCAACAAATGGTTCATTTAAATCCGCTTGATATCCCGATCATCAATTTTCGAGTCAATGAGTCCTTTTATTGTTATCAGTCCTTGCCGCAGATGAACAGAAGGTACGCACTTATTAAAGTGAGTATTTTTACCGGTTGCAGAACATGTTTGACAATGTCGTATGTCGTAACGGTAATGTGTGAATACAGGACTTTTTTTCTACATACATAAATTAAACTGGCAAGCGGCACTGCTATCAAGCAGCACACACGCAGCCGATCTCTGACGATAGGAAAGAGGCATGGCTAAACGGAATATTTATGGAGGCATTAGGTGCCCAGCCCGGCACAACTGAACGCTGCTGATAGTGCATACTTATATGCTCCTCTATGCATGTATCTGTCTGCGTACACTTTTCACAGTTGATCTAGCAATTGTAATGGAACCATGCTTCGTTCCAGTGTTCGAGCAACGCGCTGTTAACACTGAAAGTACCGCGTCTGGTTTTAAAATTCGATTCGGCTATGAGCTTGTCAAAAATTGAAATGAAAGTACAGCGGATAAAAAAAACTATTGGCACAACCGGTGTTCTTGGCAAACATATTCTTAGAGAACAAGTTTCTTCTCTGTGAATACTTTTTATAGCCACTGTAGGTGTATATAATTTTTTGTATTAATATCGCATTCTTATCTGTTAACAATAAGAATTAAAATATGCAATTCTGTTGTTACCAATTGAATGTTATTTTGTGCATTGTTGTTTTTTATGTACACTTTTCAGGATTGATTCAGCGATTGTAATGCAACAATGCTTGGTTTGACTGTTTGAACAGTGCAATGTTAACATTAAATGTGTCAGTATAATTACTACGAAACAGAGTTTCCGAAATATTGCCGCATTCTGTACAATTGATTGAATTTTGATTGTTTTAATTATTAATTCAAATAAATTAATTGTACCCTTATACAGATAAATTATTATTAAATAACAAGAACTCATTAGTACTTTATTATTATAAATATCATTGGCATATAATTATCATGATTTTCTACCACAAGGAAACTCGGATGTGAATTTTGAAACTAGCCATCTTCATTCTTGTCCTATTCTCTACACGGATATTGCAACATTTATGACACACCCTGTATGTATCAAGGACTTCCTTATTTAATAAGCTACTATAAGTAATCACTGCAATAAAGGTGCCCGAATATCTGGCCTGTTCTAGGAATATGTGTATGGTGTAGAGGTTTATCTAGACTCTTGAAAGGTATTACATTCCCATAAGGATTACACGGAATCTACTACCTTTCGTGGGTCCTAGATAAAGCTTTCCACGCTTAACATACCGAAAGCTTAACAAATATTCATAACAAACGAAGTCTGAGAAGCAGACAAGGTAACATTCTTCCAAATTCTTCGATCTCAAGAAAACGAGATCATTCCATTCACGAAGATACTCTTTAGTTCACTTATAACGTTTCATCTTATAGGAATTGTTACATTATTTTACAACAAAAAGAAGCAGCACAATAATTATTTTTTATTTCTTTCTCATGCCCAATCACCTCAAAATCATACTAAAATGTAAAGAATGCCAAGTATTTTTACCCCAGAATGAAATAAAACAGTAATTTCTTTAAGTTCCCCAAAAGCAAAAATATGTCGTGTGTAAAGGCAAAGTATTTATTTAAACATGTGAAAAAAATGCTGTATTAAAATTATGGTACCAATGTGGAGCAACAACATTATTTATCCAATGAACTTTATCAAATTTCTCTGAAGCACAAACGAATATCGATGAAAAATGGAAAAAATGATTTCATACATGTTTTTGGAAAGATTTGAAAAACGTACGTCCTAAAGATGAATAAAATTTTCAACATTTATAAAGCATAATTATAATAAAGGGATGAACAAACAGTGCTGTGTATACCGACAACCGAGGTATAAAAGGTTGTTACTCCACTAATTGATATAAATAATACAACACTCATCTCGAATGCATAAATCATACGACTGATTTTATGTTTCGCAGTTTGTTTAATCACTTTTTTTGCAGCATTTTATTTATATATGCTTCAGAGCCACCGATAGAATGGTTGGCTTTACCTTGCTTCGAAACAATCTATTGCGTACCACAGCGAAATCACCCGACGGTAAGGATTAGCACTCGTGAATACTTTCATTGGAATTCGGAGTGAAGTACTCAAAATTAGCGGGAAATTAAGCGCATTAAAATGAAACTAGCAATCACAATCAAGTGGATACGAAATGTGGAAAGCGTCTATGTAAATAAATGAGTGCAAAGCTTGATTGAGGACACTTCAGTTGTGGACCGTCGGTTTGTTGAGTTGTTCACTGTTACTGAATATTTTAATACTATTCGTATTACAATTTTGTTAGCATCACCATCGACATATGAACATACAGCAATTTTTGTTGCTCACTACAAAAGTATTAGGGAACTTTAAGAAAATTGTAATAAATACCGACGCATTTTGAAGGAAATATGAAGTACTAACAAAAAGTTATTCAACAAAAGTATGTTTCTCTTTCAAAAAATTGCTTATTAACACAAGTTTAAATTCAATCGACACTCGCCAATCGCACATAATTTCCATGAGAAACATTGCTTTTGTACGCGTTCTCTAAACCAACCAAATGCAGATGGCTCACAGTTTTAATTTTAGTGCTCAAGTGGATCTTACGTATCAGAGAAAAAAAGAAGTATATTATTATACAAGAGCATGCTACGAATACTAGGAAAAATATTCAAAATTACAGACAGTTTTGTGAAAGAGTTCTCGCACCGAAAAGAACGTCATTCTCTGATGAAACTGAAACTGCAGCGCTGCCACGATTACCGCGCCACTTAGTCCATATTATACGGCTCTATTCATATATGAGAAGCTTCCATGCGTAAAGCTAAGTGTCCATTTGAAAGTAGAATTTTCGAGAGTAACTCCCGAGAGTGATATTTCTCAATATAGCAGCTGAAGATACTTTAAAAGAGTTTCTCTTTGACGTCTCAGGTGCGTATACAATCACAAATATAATCTGCAAGTTACTCTTGAGATTTTTACTTTTAAATTAACACTTCGCTCTAACATATACAAACTTATACAAAGGTGTCAAGTAACGAGGATATTCAACTACATAAGTGCCTTGAACAGTATCGATAATTTAGCCGCTGTATATTGTGCTACGGCATTCGGTCGCGAGTTCATTCGATACCGATTTTGAAGGTTTTCCTCTCAACACGTGAAATTCCAATATGAAATAGTAGCACTTCTACAGCTTTTCACGCTGAAATTGAAGTGTCATAATTCAAACCGATACGAACAGAATTAAACCAGCGCGTTACATAATATTTGTCGCATTTGCAGCGTTACGTACAATGTTTGTCAATCTAAACGGACCTTTTTAACTCTTCAACTTTTTAAAATAGAACATTCGTTACTTCTTCGACACGTAAAATTCCTATAAAACTAGTTTTTTTACACCTTTTTACGACAACATTTAAATGCTGTAAATCAAACCCATAAGAAAAGCATTGAGCTAACGCGGGCTTAGACTTTTGTATGAAAAGATACCTTTAAACAAACTTATCGGGTTTGCGACGCTACGCGGAGTGTTTGTAAATCAAAACAGTACTTTAACTATATGTAGAAAGCGTAGCAGTTGTGAACTAACCTTTATGATGTCTAAGATGCGAGCGACCACAGCAAGGCTGTTCAAAATATGCGTGACCGGGGTGAGCACCGGTAAGTCGGTTAGCCAGACAGGGTCCTAGTAAGTGTCCCAGACAAACTAGGAAAATTGCTGGCTTCACAAGCACCATGGCGCCCAATAGTCTGCGGCACAGCATGCTTCCAAAAGCTTCTTTCGGAATCGCTCGAATTCACTCCCGCACTCGACTATTCACGTGGACTTCCACCGGAGTTTCCTCGCGAGTCTTAACCTTACCAGTTACGTACGTTCACAAAAGCCACGAGGGATTTAACAAATATCTCGGCGATCAACGACTCCGATCTTATCCCATAATAATGTAGTCTCAAACAGTAATCGAAGCTTGTATAGCAGCGAATGTCTCTTTCTTGATTATTACCGATACTGTTGGTTTTCCTTTTGCTCTTCGATACCTGACTGGAATACTACTTCACAAGGTATACGCCAAGGTGAAATCTCAACCGCGTCCTGCTATACAGCTCGGGCCTTCCTTCCCCCTGGCCTTTCGCCTGCTGTCGTCCGACGAAGACAAAGGAATTCTTCCCTCACCAGTCACTCGCTAGAGCAGGTAAGCGTGCCCCCTCCAACCGACCAGGACTAGAGCGGTGACTGCCAATCGGACACGCAGAGACCGCAGTATACCTCGACACGCGTCGCTTCACTCTTATTTTGCACCTGGCACCTTCCGATCCTACAGTCCACGCACGCCAAACGGGAAAGGGAAGAGCACACGGAGCACGTGTATTATCTGCGCGAGTGAAACGCGTTTATCAGAAGTACGTTTCCGGAGATGATTTCCAAGTTGTGATTATCCGAGTTGGATGGAATCGAGAGAGAAAGAACGAGCGAGGGAATACCTAGGAAGCATGGAAAGAATTCGGAGATGTTTCCGACTGTTAAGAAAAAGGTTCGATCCCTTCTGACACATCTGTTGCACCCAAATGGGTGCGAGTATCTGTGTCGCAGGGATTTGTCGTAATAACGACTAGATAAGTCTTGGCGATCGACACTGATTTATAGCATAATGTTTTCGTGGTTATGTCAGTCCGGCCCGAAGGCGCGCAGAGAAATATAGCGTGAGAGCGTCACGCGCACTCGAAAGCACCAACACCTTCCTCCTCGAGAACCACGGCACGACTGTGCCATCGCTCTCGGATTGCCGCGTTCCCAGCTCCAACCGCGTCGATTTCGCTCGGTCGTCTTCGGCTGTCCTCGGCGCTACTTGCTACAGTTACAGTCGCATCCCGCAACTCTTTGATCCGCCGACGCAAGTTCTTTGCGACTCCAGTTTATACTTCTTCAACGAGACTCTTGTTGGTCGTCGATCCTTTTCTTGTAGCATTCCTGGCAATATTTCATTGTTAATTATGAAGATTCATCATTGTTACGTAACTGCCTACAAATCGGTGGAAATTCTTACGAAAATTTAAACAATCCTGTCTTTTGTTCCTAAATTGCAGATTCTTTTCATGACTTTATGATATTCAAGAAAGGAACAAGTCAGTGTGTCATGTTTTATTGGAAGGAATAAGCAGGAATTTTTTAAAGCTCTTTAACATTTCTCATACGATGATAATGTAATGTTCAGGAACAATGTGGAATAAAATGTTCTTTGTTATTCCTGGTGGCAAAAAAATAAATATTAGAACCTTACACTGTTATTTAATGGAACCTAAACTGAATGCCATCAAAATGACCCGTAAGTGTCTACTTCGTAATAATATACTTTTATGAGAATACATTTATATGTATATATGTATATTTTTGCCTCTTGTTATATCATTTTATTTGGTCTTTTCTTTGCTACTTTCTGTAAAAAGACCACTGCATCTACGTTATGAGCCTAAGATTTCCTTGTTAAAGTATTCCAATAATATTCCAATAATAAATCAATACGAAAAAAAATATAGCGGTCGAATTAAGTACCTCCTCCTTTTCGAAGTTGCTAATAAAAGTATTATATTCGGTAATTAAATGCCCCGTCTGAAGAATTTTTCTCTTTTGCAAATTGATAAATAAATATTTTCAGCGATATTAGAACGCATAATTAATTTCTCCAATTTTAAAATACTCAGAAACTGTCACTTATAGAGATAACCAAATACTTTAGCCTTCAATTTTCTAAGCATTTCTCACATTTTCATCGCATGTATCGAGGTTTCTTTCCGTTTTTGTTAACTTAGTCATGATTGGAAAATTAGACAAGTCAAATATCATTGCGTAAAAGTGAAAAGGGCGATAGGCTTTTCCTTACGTGACTTTCACCGATCTCTCATTATGTAATACTATTCAATATATAAATACAAACTATTTTCTATTTTCAAACTAACTTTTGCATTATTTATTCGATACAAGACGGTGAAATATAGATATGAGATGATTCCCCTTGCTTTAGAAACACTACGGTCAAATAGACTTTACTATGTATAAAACAACTAAAAATCACCTAGTCATTTTAATTACATATAAATGTCTTCTAATTCTTCTGTACCTAATTTATTTTATAGTGATCGTCAAAATTATCACAGTAAGAGTGTGAAATTATAAACAAGTGCAAAGTATTTATTGCAGCATTCATTACATTGTTTCGCATTTTTTACCGTACAAATGCTTGTATTACTCTCTGTATGTAATAGCATCACATTATATACACATAAGAAAATAAGAGTTTCGATAGTGTAATTCAAAAGCAAGTACATCACCCTGTAGATATTGTAGTACTGAAGCAGTAAACCCTTCGATCATTTCGAATTATCTTGAAAGCTAGTTGCTTGGAGATTCAAAAACTCATCTAGAAAGGTATAGTGAAATAGAATTATTAATGTTGCATTTGTGTCTGGTTGGCCAAGATGAAATGGAATTACCAAGGAAATATATTTCGAATATTATTGTTACCCTTTGCATTGTGCAAGATATTTAAAATTATATTAATAGAATTAATATAAGAATGTTGAAGTCAGATAAAAAAATGACTTTTATACAGTTGCATAATGAAAATGATAATCACTATTGACGAGAGTTTCTTGACAACTTATCTATCATTCATTCATATTTCTTGAAAAATATTTATATAATCTGTACCCCATTTCTTCACATTTCACGATTTTATAATAATATTTTAATATTGTTATATTACTTAAACTTAATGGGTTATGATGTGATACACTTCGAATTCTTTATAACATATTTTCACTCAAATTAAATCAAATACACGTTACGTTACATCCACAATAATAAAATAACAAAAAAATCTTTGCGACCTAAAATCTTGCAAATACTCATTCTAATATTTCATATTTAACAAACCCATTTGAATTCAATTTCACGGTTTAATTGGAGACTTTCCGAGTATAAAAATTCCACGTTAATCTCTGTGCCAGAGATGAAGTAGATGAGCGGTTCGCCCTCTTCGAATTAATTTAATTCACCCTAGGACAGCATATTTTAAACGCCCCAGCAGAGAACGGTGCTGCCACCTGTGTTCACCTACGTATGTCACCGGCATGTTTAAAGCTATACATACTTACATACATATATGCATAATCAGAGTTCAGAACATTGCACAGTGTTCCAGATACTGCCCAAAATGTGCTAAAAGTCGATATTTCAAGTTTCACAATATTTTTTTGCATAATTTTCTCTTGAAAGAGAAATGCCCAAAGCACTCAAAATCACTTTTGATTGGTGAATTCTTTGCAGCGTCACTCTTACAGAATTAGTGAAAGTTAGGACTTGGAAATCGATACTGCACATTTTTCGTATCAAATTTGTTTAAAAGTTGTAAAAAAAAGTCCCACCGAGTCCCATCTTCTAACTTACATTTTCTGAAAGGTAAAAGTACAGACTTGAAGGCTATAATAATAAGAATTGAACATACTTGCACATTTTTTATTGGGGGTCAATAAAAAGGCACTGTACGCAGTATAATTTTAAAACAAATCTGTATTTGGAGTTATACAAAAACAACCATATGTTCTGCCTTGCAACTTACATTTTCTGAAAGGTAAATGTATGACTTAAAGACTATAACTATAAGAATTACACATATTTGCTCCTTTTTGAATGTTATAAAAGGACATGCAGAATGACTGCATTCAACATTGTCCGTTTTACATGTTGCTGCACTAGGTTTATTTTCATAAACATGAGGCACATATTTATTTTCAATAAAACGAAAGGTACTCCTGAAATTTTCCTTACTTTTATTGTTTCATTCCAATTCATTTAAATAATCATACGGAAAACAGCCTATGAAGAAGTTTTCTATTTATGGTGCAGTTTCGAGGGTCGCTGAACCACTTGCGTTGCTTTGAAGTCCGTATTTCGATTTACCAGCAAGGTTTGATAGCTCTATTAACATGTTGAGGAACACGTGAAATCGTGTTTTGCATTGCATTGCATTAATGATATATCAAAGCACAAAATTATGCAACCAACCGGTGCAGTATTGTGTATGCTAAATTGTAGATTACTAGCATGAGTTTCACTCGCCCGGTTCGCGGGCTCAGAGAAAATCCTACCCGATGCCACTCGACGAATGTAACGGCTTCCAGTTTATTTCCAGGACCTTCTGCTTTCGAAGAGTGCAAATTCCATACAAATCGGTTCAGTAATTTTCGTGCCAAATTCGAACAATCGAATATACAGAAAACATTTAGAGGAAACGTAACAGCCCAAACATTTACATATGTAGAGAAGAGAAGAGATATATAAATAAAAATATTGAAATGTATTTTTATTTGAGCATTTTTTATTTAATTATGGAAATAACTGGTGGAATCAAATAGTTTCTGGACCAAGTTGCTGGTTGACACGTGTTTAAATTATATTAATGAAATAGAAATGTTGAATGTAATGTAAATTGCAAAAGCGTTCAAGGTATTATCTTGAACAATTGACAATTGATAGTATCTTGAATATCTTGAATAATTTCTTGAAAGGATTTTGCGTAGCACTGATGCACTATCGAACGGGACGCGGTTAAGTTATCTCTACGAAAAATCATACTGCACAGAATGCAGTATAAAATAAGAGGAACATAAACTGAACAGCATACCCAATGCATTTAATTTCCAATATAATTCAATTATTTCAATTGTGTGTAATAATTATCTTGATACAATTTCATACTGTCTGTCATACAAAATGGATTGTATAACATATAAAAAGATGAACAAGCACACCTAATTATATTTTGTATTATATTCATCTTATGCTAAAGCTTTTCATATCCGTAGATTTTTTCATAACTTTGGATCCGCATGTGTCAGTGTGATAAACATACATTTAATAAATAACACGTAACTATCATCAAACACTATTAGATATAGGAATTCCAATCAATTAAAAATACAAAAAACAGTTGAAATAAGGAACCACCGAATTCTATCGATTATAATATAATCGACGAAAAAATCTACGAATATGAAAAGCTTTAGCATAAAATGAATATAATACAATATATAATCAGGAGTGTTTGTTCATCTTTTTATATGTCACACAATCCATCCTTATGACAATAGCGATGACATTTTGTATGACAGATAGTATGAAATTGTGCTAAGAGAATTATTACACACAATTGAAATAATTGAATTATATTGGAAATTAAATACATTGGGTATGCTGTTCAGTTCATGTTCCTCTTATTCTATACTGCATTTTGTGCACTATGATTTTTCGTAGAGATAACTTAATCGCATCCCGTTCGGTAGTACATCAGTGCTACGCAAAATCCTTTCGAAAAATTGTTCAAGATATTCAAGATATTATCTTAAACGCTTTTGCAATTTACATTACATTCAACATTTTTATTTCATTGATATAATTGAAACACATGTTAACCAGCAACTTGGTGCAGAAACTATTTGGTTCCACCAGCTATTTCCATAATTAAATAAAAAATGCTCAAATAGAAATACATTTCAATATTCGTTTGTTCGAACTTGGCACGAAAATTACTGAACCACTTTTTATGGAATTTGCACTGTTCGAAACCAGAAGGTCCTGGAAGTAAACTGGGGCGTGCATTATAATGATATGACATCAAAAAGCAAGAAATTGACGACAAATAAAATGATACAATTTTTGGCACCGTTACATTCGTCGAGTTGCATCGGGTAGCATTCTCTCTGAGCCCGCGAACCGGGTGAATGAAACTCGTGCTAATAATCTACAATTTAGCATATACAAGTAATAGAATGATATTGGAAATGAAATGCATTGGGTATGCTGTTCAGTTTATGTTCCTCTTATTTTATACTGTATTCTGTACAGTATAATTTTTGGTAGAGATAACTTAATGGCATCCCATTCGACAGTACATGCTACGCAAAATCCTTTCAAAAGATTGTTACAGTTAATAATGTGCAGCATATCACCATAATGAGCATAATAAAAGTGTTATGCTACATTTTTAATGCCCTATAACAGATGTTGCTTTGTGTTGTTGAAAATACTTCGGAATAAAATTTACAAAAGAAATTCAATGAAAGAAAACAACAAAAACTTACGAGAAATGCCGGTAGGAGCGGTACTGTTTCATTTTCATCGATTACGTTTTCAAACCGATAAAGCAGAACGTGTGATGCCAGCTGTCATAGATTCCTGTAATTATGGCAAGGTAGAAAATTGGATATAGGCAACAGCGATAGTTATCATCTATGAATATAAAGTAGATCCCACAAAAATTTGCTATGTGGTCGATTTATCACTGAAAGTACCCAGTACTTTCTAAATTTGTTTTTCACTGAATTACGCACTCATATCATTATTTGGAACAATACTATTAGACAAACAAAAGATAGACGCAGTATTTCTCTATTATGCAATTTTCAGAGAATTTACTTATATTACAAATAAATAAATTGAGACTTTGTAATTACATATTCTACCAATTACAAATAAAATGATTAATTATGAAGAAAAAAATACCAAGTCTATATACAATTTCACCAAAATATAAATCCAATCAATAACAAATACAGTATTTTACAACTTCGATCAGTCAAATTTAACAAACCTGTATATAAATATCACAGTCAAAGTTACTGCAAACTGGTTTGAATTTGGTTAATGCATTGTACAAAACTTGTATTATTTAACGATTTTTGTTATTGTTTAATCGCACTTGGAATGATTCAATTTACCGGCAGTACCGTTTCAGTTGTTAAGTTGGGTCGTGTGTTTATAAAACGAGTTTAGCTACGCTGCAGTGGTGAGATATGAAGTTCGGCAGGAACTCAGAAGAAAACAAAAGATACAACCGACCGAGACAAGAATGAGAAGATAGAAATCTGTATCCATTTGTATTTTTTGTATTATTTGAGACCACTGTCTCTGAGACGCTGTCTCGTTCAAGGGCTGGCTATTTGTATCTAAGTGTGATAAGGCGGCAGGTTTGGCAGGGTTTCAAAAGTAAATTGATTGCTTAGGTTGCTAATATTGTTATAACGAGTACAAGTGGTGAAACACATAGAAAATCAATGTTTTCAGATACAGTAACTGCCGCGCAATTACTCTGAATTATTGGAAACTATTTAGAAGTGCTTTTTTGCAGTAGAATAATCATAAAATCCAATTGATTTGCTGAAGCTTTTGAAATAGTAAAAAGAACGCATGTTACCATTTGTTGACAAATTACCTATGATCTAATTGTAGTTCCTTAAGAATATTTATCTTACAATATTGTTATAACAATATATATATATATATATATATATATATATATATATATTTACTTAAAATTAATGACTCATGATGTGGTACGCGCTGTATCTTTTTCTTTAATATTTTACTGTTTTTGGAAGAACTGATTTCCTATACTTTTAATCAGTCGTGCAAGTTGACAGTCGTGCTCGTTGTTGAATAATATTAGCGATCATGCAAACAACGCCATCTTCAAGATATCAAGATTGACCTAGATGGGCCAAAATATTCGGCGGGTAGTACATCCCCGTAAGGAATCAATAAAAATGTACTACTCACCCTATAACTGTTCGGCTTCATACTTAAGGCGCGAATTCATGCAACGTTAGTTTTCAGCGCGTTCCGTTTAACAGGTAAATTTCTATATTGTACTAGAGCCCCCTTACAGCGTTGTCGCTAACGCTGAAATGCTATAGTTCAAACTTATGAGAAAAGCATCATACCAACGTAGACCAAAGTTAGTTTTGAGCTTTGTATGAAAATGTAGCTTTATTGTAGCTTTCATAGAGACTTGCGTTGCCCAAATGTTTTGTTATGGGATTGACATATATGTATTACACAGAACAAACATTTTATACGTCTATCGTTTGAATGATAGCACTTCCAAGCTATAGGCTCAAAAATCTGTAAAAATGTTATAGTTTAATATAATAATTTCATAAATTCCCGCAACTATAATAAATTAAGGATTGTTGCTACAATAAAGGAGCTGACTTTACACATTGTTCTCGCAAGGTTTTCATGCTTTGCCCGGTAAAGTCTGTCATGTGAGCTTGGTTTTAAATGTTTGTTATTGACATGCAATTTTTTATTGTCGAACTGAAATAATCGCATGAATCGCGGTCACAGGATTTTACGGGAGTAAAAGAAGTCGTCGCCAATCCTGACGGTACGTTTACATTCACTCATGCGAGGCGATCGATTCATTCGAATTAATTTGAAATTCATATTATTTATATGCGCTTTTTGTATTTTTTATAAATGCATAAAGAACTGTTATAAATCATTTTGATTTAAACACAATAACAGTTTTTTTTAACATGCATGTCAACTGAATTCAACTGACTTCACTCATGTGTAAACTCAGCCTTAGGCTGTGTAATTCATTTGCATTCTTCTTCTTTCTATTTTGGAGTAAAGCAACATATTCATCAATATTGTAGTGGTTTAGGTTGCTTTTTGTGTTATCTATCCAGCATTCCAAATTTCGAGCCTAATCAAATGTCACAGCAAAGTTAAACCAAAAGTTCTCGGGCTCAACTTATTTTTTCTCTTCAAGCCTGGATTCTGATCCCAGAAAATACTTTAGCACTAAATTTATCAGGAATACAATTATAATAGAAAACCCTGGCTTTTACTTTGGAAGTTTATTTTAGCAACTTAAATAAATGACAGATACTTTCAGCAAGTACTTGTTCGCACAACACTGCATCCTTTTATAATATTCAAAGCATATTAACTGACTGTGTTTTATTACAAGTACACAAAACTTGAACATTTCAGGAAGGTTCATAGAAAAATAAAAGCCAAAGAAGAGCCAATGGAGGGGAAAATGCAAAGATAAACACAAACAGGCAACATCTCTAATCAATGAAGTAGAAATTATGGTAAATTGTATACACGACTTAACATTACAGTTCAACCCGATGAAACCACTCCCAGCCAAGCAACCGAACAAGAATATAAAGGAAAACATAGAAGAGTATGAAGTAATGTGGTTGAAAGAAAAGGAAAGGCAACAGGGTGAAATTAAACACTTAAAAAGAGGTGCGGAGTGTTGGAATGAAAGAGAAATATAAAAGAGCAAAATACAAGCAAAGAGATAACAGCAAATGAACAAGCAAAAAGCAAACCTAAAGTATGCGTCTTCACATAAAGAACAACAAAGAATTTTTGTTTATTGGCACTGAACATTTTGGTGTTAGCCATATTGGTAATCTATTTATGGGAGCATTAAGACATTTTACAAAGAGTCGGAATCTTTTTCAAGACACATAATAGCAACAAAAAGTTTGTGGTGGTTCCTCAAATGAGAAAACAGTTTAAAGAAATATGCAGTTTACAAGAGCTGAACCACATTTGAGAGTAAAGTTTCAAAACCAACTGTGGAGAATATTTGTTATTGTACACACATTTGAGAGTTCAAAGGCGAGCTCTATGAAATACATTCAGCTGTGTGAACATTAGTGAATATCAACTCTTGGGTGTTGTTTTTAATTATACATCCAACTTTAGTATAACGCAAAATGAATATCTTTAATAATGTAGTGAAATGCAGAAAAACAAGGTAGGAAGACAGGTTTGTAACTTCATAGTAGCAACTGCATTGTGCCAAAAACCCCGGAACATTATAAGACGCAATCGAATGTATTAATTTTGTCCAACTATATTTCACAATCAGAGGAAACAAAACTGATTGTGACACTGGTGGAACAACTTTTCCAATTGTAAAACTTGCCAATAAGAAAGAAACAATTACTAAACAAGAACTTGCTGCAAAAACTATTTCAGTTCCTTGAAGATACAATTGAATCTCTATTATTCGAATTTTCTAGCATTCAACTTTTTGTTATACTGTTTCTAGAGTTTATCTAGAAATGTTACAAAAGATTAACCAAAAAATATAATATAACCAAGTGTTTGGATAGAAGAGAATTTGAATGAAAGTGGGTCTACTGTAATAGATAACTATTAATTGTTAATATTTAATACATTTCGGTCACCGATATAAAAGTTTATGAAATAAGACTGAAATAAACAAAAAATATCACGATTTCTGCATTTTAGGTAGAGTATTAAAATATCGATTCAAAACGGTAAATTTTGGCCTTTGTAATTAATCTTCGAAAAAAATTCAAATCACAGTATGCAAAACATACAATCAGTACTGTTTTGGATTAATAAATCCTTTCAAAGCTTTTTGCAAGATCAATTAAATTAAGAAATGGATATTACAAGATTGAGACACATTGGTTGATTTTATGAATTATTAGTATATTTTCCCCAATTTTTACCTGTAACATCCTTCTGAATTAAAATACTTCAGGATCGATGCCGAGAGTATTCGATACTGCAGGATCAGATACTGTAATGAGGATATTTTCATTATATCGATATTTTCCTAGTTTAATTCAACTTCTTGCCACCAGGTGTGCCACGCATCTCGTTTTATACTCTGATAACTAATCAGATTCGTTGTAATGATTATTAACTCTAGCCATATCAGAATAAATACTAACTCTTTTCCAACTGAAAATACATTATTAATTTGTATTTAGAGATTGATATTTATTAGTTTCATGTTAAATTGATTTTTCTGTAACCTCGAGAAAAATTCGGGGTTAATATATTTGACAAAATCGTAAGATGAAAGGATGTATCCATGAATTATAACGCACCAGAATCAGAAGCTTAAATCGTAGAAATAGAGTACAAATACGTCGACGGCTGAATCATTGTGTGCCTGTAAGAGCAGCACGTCCTGTACGGAGTAAGCATTGTATGCAGATTGTTGAAACCACAGTACTGTCTGAAAGGCACGTTCGTGCAACTATGATTTAATGCTTTCCGACAATTTGATGTATTTTGAGTGCATGTTTTAAATCTACTTGATTGGTGTTGGCAAGTTTGAAACCTTGTTTGCATTTGAGGCTGACAGCATGCTTGCATTCTGTATAAATTACAGTTTCCTAATAACGATCTTGGTATTGCATCGCAGCTTTGTGATGAATGATTATGATTGGGTGGCGTTTGCAATAGTCTGTAACAACCTATATTATCATTGCGATTGGAGAATTTATCGTAACACTGTTGCACGTCTCCTCTCCAACCAGCATTTTTGCATGGGTCAACTGCGTAAGTTCCAAAATCGCATTGAGTTGAGTGACTCATTCTACTTGGTACGAGACGAATCGATGGTGAACACACGGAATTCGAGATGTGGGGTGTCCAAAGAAAGTCGTTACTACAACACCGACTAGTCTGCCAGGCCGTCGTTGTGATTGGGCAGCTGGGTAGGCTTTGCTTCTTAGTAGTTTTTTGACAGATTTGCGGCAGCAAGATGCTTGGAGCTGTTTTGAGTTTCAAGGGCCGCGCATGCGCAGTGCGTTCCGTTTGTTTCGATTTCTTTTGGTATTTGTAAACTTTAGGGTGGAATTCTTTTGATCTACTTGGTTTTGGCGTTGTTGTTAATCCATTATGAATTGATCGGATCCTCTTTTTTTCTTTAAGTTGTGAACGAATTCGTTTAAATTTTTGATGATTTTGTTTAGGTTTTGCACGCGTTTCTTTAATTTGTGGCTGTGTTTCTGTAGGTTCTGGATGTATTTCTTCAAATTCGGGATATGTTTCTTCAGTTGGCGAACCTGTTTCGGTAGCTTCCGGAAAATCCTCAGTCTCAACTACTTCCAGAGCCGGAACTACTAATATCGCACTAACAGTTGCAGGCGGCGTTGGCATTTTTTCTGATGAAAATCCTCGCTCATTGTCCAGTTCTTGCTCTGATTGTTCCGATGTTTTTAAGGTTGCTGGGTATTCTTTTTGTGTTCCGTTTTTCATTTCGATTAAATCTTCTCTTGAATATGCTTTTGCTTCTGAATCATATTCTTTATCTGGTATGAAAATATCTTGATTCTCCAAATATAATACATCTGTTGACAATAATACATAAATATTCGTATTGTTATTATAACTTGTAACTTTGTAATTTTCTTACTAGAACTACCAACGGGGCCAAATGACTTGTTGAAAACAATTTAATTTACGAAATTCTCCTTGACTTCTTTTTTAGTATATATATTGTTAATTGTACAAACTGATTTTCGCTTTTTAATTAACTGGTTTCGCAAAGAACTTACTTGTTAATTTGTGGGAAATATTTTATTTTTTACAATGGTCCAGTTATTACGAATTTTTGAATTTGTTTAAAACAAACCATGATTACTACCATATGGAAAGTTGTGATAGTTTAAGAAAAATGAAAAAATATAAAAGACCATTTTGATGTTCTGCTGTATGAGAAAGTAACTACTTGTTTTTTACAAATGGTTGAATTATGAGTTCTTAAAAAGTAAAATACATAGATATTTTTTTATTTTTTGTTTTCTCAGTAAGAACGATATTGAGTATACTTTTACTTTTAAATTACTAAACGTATTGAAAAAATGAAATAAAATAGTCTGTTGTTTAATTTGTTTAAATAGAACTAGAATAACATTGACCAGGGCTCAGCAAATTCAAGTTTTCGTAAATTATGTTTAAACGTAATGGCAACTGTGTGGTGATTTACTGTTTGAAACAATGAACATATTTTCAAAACAAAATAAATCACAGGTTTGTTTCCTGAATAGCGTGTTTCTCCGAAAACAAATCATTTTAAGTTGACCGGTAGAAACAGGTATAGTTTAATCTTTGGCCATTCCAATTTTAAGACTCCTACACAAAACTTATACAGTTGAACAAAAAAATAAAAAAATAAATAAATACAAAAGTATACAATTTTGTACCTTGTTTTATTGGCGTTTCTTCTATGAAACACTGATATACCGAAGGTTCTTTGATGACTGTTGCAGGAAGATACGATTCAATCTGAAACTCCCGCCTAATTTCATCAGTCGACCCTTCCCTTACATCACCATCTCCTTTAGTCCTTGGAACACTAGGTGGACGTAATCCCTGAATTTTTTCGTCATTGTTTGACCCCAATCTTTCGTTGACCAATGACCCAACTTCCATTGACGTGGAGATAGAATGCTTCGCGGAAACTTCCCCTTTACCAAGTTCCACGCTCGTAAATCCCTTCTTTTTGCCGAATCCATAACGTATGTCAGTTTGGACACTTTGATTCAAGTAACTTCCGTTTGCAGGGGACTTCTTTTTACAATGATCGTTTGTACAAGCGCACAATGGTATTTTTATGAAATCCATCATACAACTGTGGATTTCGAAACTGACAATTCTTAAATAATTTTGTTGCAAGCTTGTTCCAGTTTGATGTGGGGAATTATTGTAGTAGTTCTCTGCTTAGAGCTTTGGCCATTTGTGTTGCTGGTGTTGCATTGTCACAGGAATGTTAGAGCACATCCATTATAGAATTCCTTCATGTTTTCTATCTAAAACAGATGTTATTTTCATGCGATTATAATAATTTTTGTTACGTGTAACAATAAACGTACTATTTCCGGTCATTTGATTGGTTTTCAAATTTGATTCAACAATATAATGTTTTGTTCGTTCTTCTTAAAAGCAAAAATGAAAATATATCATTTTCCTATTATTATCCAAATGCTATTTTGTGTATTAGTTTTTGAATTAAATTGACAATTATTTGTACTCAAATCGGAAAAATATGCCATTTATTTCATAACCGTATGTTAAATTAATACTTCTTAGTGTTAATAATTAATAACATGCACACATAAGTGGGAACCTGAAAAAGATGTGTTACGAAAGGGAATATCGACTGACTAGAGCAGTGAAACATATTCCAGTGATTTAATTAATTGCATTTCGTAAGATTCAATAGTAAATCTATATTTCGAAAGTATTTGCAGTACTTATAAATTCAACAAAACAATTCCACTTGAAATTTTTAGTACCTTTTGTGATTGTTGGTTATAGGTTACAGAGTAGTGTGGTGAATGTAATGACGTTTGCAAATTAAAACACAGTATACTAATTGCAAGAACACATATATGTATGTTGCCTGACGGTAGGTGAGGGTAGGTTTAACTAAACAACATATAGTTGTTGCAATACCAATTTATTACTTTGAGAACACACAATTACACATATTGGCTTTTAAATAATAAATAACTTCGATGTGTTCAAGCGCTGCATTTTTATTAGAATATTTAATTGATTATTGTTAATGTCTGTGATCCTTGATAGTTGTTGTTGTAGACGTAAAAGTTACAGTTGACGTAAAAATAAAGAATGAGTTCAAGTAAATCAAATTTTGTATTTATTACCGTTTTTATTCAAGTTATTTATTGATTAACATTGATTTCTCTGTGCATTTTGATACCTTCAGTTTGAAATCAGTATTACGTTCCACAACTTCGTATATTTATTAACAGAGTACGAGGCCCCAAAGAACACCGTGCGAAGGCACAGTCAGTTGGGTCCCTCTTTGCCGAGAGGGGTACCCAGCGGAACCCTTCACTGATTAGTGTTTATTCTAAAATTGACCAGACGTGTTTCAGGATTTTATATCTTATTCAATATGAATATGTTGCATTATGCATTATAATGATATACAAGATAAAATCATCTTTAATATGAATTCCTAGGCATTTCTGCAGATACAAAAAAATATGAACTAAATCTACCACATTTGAGGGTAATTTGTACCTTTCTTAATCTAATCCTTTAACGAGCAAGCGGACTACTATTTTATTTTTAATACTTCTTTTGAATCCATCGTCATAAATCAATCTACGAGGATAAAATATAGCCGCCTGTCTATTCTTTTCGTGTTATAGTGTTTTCAAATATGCCATTTTATGAAACGAAACGTTATGACAATTGTCTTAAATGTAAGAATTAAAGGTGATGCCACTAATCTTTAATAACCTCTAATTCGGGCGCTTTGGAGGAGATTGTTATGAATTTATTCTAAGTGTACCGTTTTTCATATACTGCGACGAGATGAAGTAGAATATTTCATCCGCAATTGATGTTGATTGCAATATTATCACTAATAGTGTCGTCATCGCTCCGACAGACTGAAAGTTCACCAAACATTTGAACAAATTTTTTAAACAATTGTTCATTAAACATTACCAAACAGAGGGAATTAACAAACTGACAATTAAGAAATAGACAATTAACAAACACTACAAATGTTTTTTAAACAAAATTATTAAGTTTAGGAGAAAGTACATTTTCTAACTTTGTTTTTTACTTTTTAGTGTTACTGTTAAATATTTATTAATATTCCATTCGAATCCGTATTAAATAACAAAGTAAAAATGGACCATTTTAATCAACACTTCATATGTTTGAATACTAAATCGCACCAGCTATAAGTCTTCTGCTTTAATATCTTTCGCAAAATTGTTGAATACACAAACTAACAAGTTCGTTATTATTTTCATCATAATTACAATATATTTTGAAACTACTAACCGTATAAAGGAAGCCGTAGCCGAAATGAAACATTCCTGCAGCGTGAAACTTAAGCGGTCGGTTCACCATGTGCAGAATGAATTGCAATATCTGTAAATAAAAGCAAATCGAACATATTCGCAAAATCATGTTATATTTTTGTCATCACAGTTACGACAATAAAAACTAAACTGTTAGGAGAGGAATTAGCTAGTAAAATATAATATCATCGATTATTATAACATTCTATATAATTCTAATTATATAATTCTAATTATATATTTCTGTTACAAATATCTGATGTTATAGAACTTTATCCAACTGAATACATTCATATTACCTCTTTACGCAATTCTGCTGCATTCACACAATTTAAAAAATTGTGCAATATAATTCTTGTACTATTCGCCTGGAAGTAATAAATTATTTACTTGAGTATTAACAATGTAATACAAAATTCATCATTTTTTCAACGGGCACAATTGCAAAAATCTTATTTATGGAACATCCTACACTTTGGATTTTGAAATCGCCTAATTATTTAAATGAGCCATTTCATTTTTATTAAAATTTTTATAAAATATAATTACATTTTCCCGTATCCCAACGAAAGTGTGTTAGTGAAGAAAAAACATGTCGTTTATCGTAAGCTGTATTTGAATATAAACAATATAAATAAATTAGTAATAATATAAGGAACTTGATATCAGAGACAGTGATATATTTTATATATTTCGGACAGTACTTTAAGAATTGAAAAGTTATTATGCTAATTTAAAATAGTCAGTAATTTTCCATTTAAAATCATAGAAGTAATGATTTTGCTAACTGCAAAATATAATAATATTTACAATGGCCTTAGGTCCAGCAAATACTTTGCTCATGTTTACCTTAGTACTAACAGACTCGCATATATGATTGATGTATATCAATCTGACAACATAGACACCGCCCTTTGTCCAGCCCAAGATGAATCTGACCAGTAAATCCGACGGGCCACGATCACTGGCTTTCACTTGACTAAATAGCGGCAAAAAATCTAGACACGTGTAAATTATCAGAGAGGACACGTACACGAAATACGTTCCTGTTTCTAGTGCTATTTGCAGACCGAATATCGTGTTGAGCTCGCGCGATACTTTGCAGAGGTTCTCGTGCAAGAGCCTGGGAAAAGATTTAAAATTATCATTATTTACAATTTATAATAATAATTAATAATTTAATCATGCACCATTTGTTGGCGCCTTGAGGATATCAGTGTCGTTTAAGGGGCTAGGCTAGGCTCATCCGCGGTACTGCAGAGTTGCTGTGTTACCGGCGAAATTGGCCGAAAATATGAGTTCAGGAGAACTCCTCCTGTTTGCTCATACGAAATGATTTTTGGTTGGGAAACATTTCAATCGAAAGAAAATAGTTTAATAGAGAGGGGACTGGTAGTAGTTACATGAAATTACATTGCTCGAGTATATTTGCATCATTTCCGTATTTTTCTTGCAAAATAAATACCAGTCCCTTCCACCTTATGAACTAACACGCCAAGATGTATTTTATTTTGAAACTGTAAAACATGCAGCCGCGGGAAGAGTTTCCCCGTAGCTCTGCTTCTTGCCTGATTTTGCCATAGTGTCGATCACAGAGATCAATATTCGTGAGTACTTTAGGTCGACCGATAGGGACGAGGTGGCGCCTCAGTGAAAGGGCAATTCACGATGAACCACAGAAATATCAACCTGTTTGACAGCTAGTCGCAGGTTAGGTATGTAACAGAGGGCCAAGGACACATTTCATCATAACAATATGATTTTACGGAAATGCCATAGTTAGACGTAGGATTTGTAGGTGTGAAATGTATAAATGAAAAGAACAGGTAAACATTGTCTTAATAGACAAGCCAACGACTCCACCTCGCGTTCTTTTCGATAGCCCATGTCTGTAGGTAACACAATCGCGCATCCCAAAAACCTCTAGTTAGCGTCGGTAATTACCGACCAGTCGAATCTCTAAAAGTCACGTGCCTAGCCTAGCCTTCGTATTTTAAAATAAACGCCATGTATACATGCGTGAAAAATATAACTATGTAGCAGAAAATATACACACTGACATATAATGGTTCATTAAACATTCATTTTCTTTAAGAGCCAACAACTTTTCACGAAATGCAAAATAAAGAAAAGTTTATTATTGTTTCTGCAGTGAGAATGTGGCTTAATATTTAATACGAATTTGTTTGTTTACATCATAATCCAGATGTCGCGCTCGTGCTTCTTTATGATAACAGGATTCACTAGATCATACACTCCGCATCGCCAGTCGAATAGCCAATTGGTTTTGCTGTTGTTCTGTCCCGTTAATGCTCCGACGTATCTATTTATTCGATCGAACCGTGAATTTGTGTACCTTACATAAAAATGTGTGATATCATTGAAACTTGTGCAACAGAATTGAAGGAAATATTAGACGACTATAACACAACTGATAACTACAATTGCAATCCAACCGTAATTTGTACTAATTAATTAATTATTAATTAATGAAGATATACATGTAGTGTATTTTGTGTACTATACTAGTATATAAAGAGGGAAAATTTGTAAAATAAAGTATTTAACCAACGTGAATAATTGTTTTAGCATTGGAATGTACATTTCCTTCAGATGGACAAATCAAAAAAAGTTTCTTACGCACAGAAAATTAACTATAATTTTGAGAAACAGTGATTTTACATTACATTTCTCTCCTACAATAGTTATGATTTAGCAAAATTATAGGCTACAAAAGTAATAAGTAATAAATATAGCAAGATAAAAACATTATAATAAATATTGCAAAGTATTACAAAGTATTGTAATATTACTTATAGAGACACTTCAAGAGTAAGTTCAGCATTTCAAAAGGTATGGGTGGTCAAATTATTCATTGTTAAAAGATTTTTGGAACAATGACAGGTACATCAATCTATTACTCTTTAACTTAAGTTATTGATTGGAGCGCAAATGAAATAACATTCGAAATGTATAGAATTATAATTCCGGTATACTATCGGCTATAAAATATTGCTATATCTATTACTTATACACGCTGTTTTAAGAGTAACTTAATAATTTCAAAATGAATGAGATGTTCAGTTAAATTGTTATATCAACCTATTGTTCTTTAAATTGAATTATTATTAACTTGCACCCGACTTGTTTTACACGTGTTAAGCTATTCTGATCGTTATAACTTTATATTGGTGGATTTATACTGATGGAGCGTACGTACCATAAAAGTAGACATATTATGATGTAATTAAGAAGATTAATACTGGACGGGTAATTCACCAAAAAAATTCCCATTGTTGCCGCGAAATTTTCCAAGACTAGATACATCCATCCTGTGTCTATTACGATAAAGAAGCCCATCATCAAAATCCATATGCCAACAACCTTCCACGTCCACAAGTGCAATTTGTCGTATTCGTCAGGAATGTCGTATTGACCAAGAGAAGTATTGATGATTGCAAGGCTTTCCAAGCAGTTTTGTAATTTCTGGTAGAATACATTCAGAACAAGGGTAATCATGAAACTAATCATGAAACTATAAAAGCAATCGTAGTTTTTAATAATTATTATTAGTACATTATCTGTTGTTTCAATAAATCATAAGTATATGTTAATATGCTTTGATACATACAAAATTATTGTACTCGTTTTCATTCCAAAGGGATTTTAATAGAGGAAATGAACTCCTTAATTTCTTAATATCAAATATTGAATTTCGTTAAATTATACACATATCATAAAAATTACACAATTATAGAAAAAGTATTTCGACTTTGCTCGCAAATTATTAAGAATGACTTATGTCCGCAATAATAACCAACCCTGCTTTTTTACTACACTCACAAAGATATTTTTGAATAAATTACCTTCCTATGACGCAAAGTCAACCCAGTCGATATGAAACTGGTAAGCACGTTATAGCTGACCACGCATCGATACGTGGTGTAGAAAATCGTGTGAAACTCCGTCCAAATGTTCAATGCCACGAAAGCTACGGCATAGGTCGTCCACATCAACGCGTAGTGGAGAATATTCAATGGCAAAATATGATATTCGAACACCTGCACACCAAAAATGGTAGCAACTACGAAGAGGGGATAAAGTGCTTTTTGCATGACACTCATTTCGATCTGCATTCACGCGACTCCTCGCTTGAACTAATCTCATGACTGTTTCATTTCAGTAGTGCACTTTTCAGATGACTGCCACAGACAGGTAGTGAAGTGGGTGCCATAATTGAGTCGGTGCATTATGATGTCCCGACGGCAGGAGGCAATAATCAGTTTTTCATGTTCGAACTCGCGAGAAATACTCGACATTTGTCATGGCAGCGCCGGGATGTTCAGTTGATAACAAAAAAATTGGGTAACCAAAAAATGATCTTCGTGCTTTGTACTTCGTTGATAGTTTGGAAAAATATGTTTGATGATGTCTATAATGTTTTTGTTATAAAATATAACAAATTTGCGAAATTGTTTGAAACGCTATCGCAGTTGGTTTGGTAGGATTGTTCTATGCTTACGATTGTCAATTATTGTACTAAGTTAAATAAAAATAATCATTCTTTAATGATCCATAATTACATCGAGACATCATACTGAAGATAAATAATATAATCTTTGTATTGTGTAAAGACATTGAATGCTTAACTGTCATGTTTTTTTCTTCCATTACTTAACTATTTTATTCGAAGTATTTATATAAAAATATGTTGATCGTCGTGCAAATATTTATTCTATAAAATGTATAGAATTTTATAAGGTTCCATGAACTTTTACTCACAAAATATTCACCCAACAGAATACTCAAACGTAGAATATCGACACACTCGTAGAAACTTTCATCCAAAGATTACTTATCCACAGTTATATTGATCCAAAAAATACTTACGCAAACCAATTTTCATCCTCAAAAATATTGAACCAAAAGAAATTTCAATGAATAAATTCTGTCCCACACAAATTTACCTCATATACCTGGTAGAGACCTAATACAGATGTAACACAGACTTAAAACTCAGACCTAACCAACCCAGACTCAGTATGACTCAGTCTTCATCCTGTCAACAACTCAATATACTTGGAGAATAATATGTTCTAATTCACCAAGAGTTGCAGTGCGTCATAATACCCATTGGGTGAAAATTATTATGTATAAAATTCCTTTGTGCAAACGGCCTTACATCAATATTTCCTGGATGAAAACTTTGGAGTAAAAATTACAGTAAGTGAATATTTCTTGGATGAATTATTGTATATACAAATATACTTTGGATGAAAGTTCCACTTCGCAAATTTTGCCTGGATCAATTAACTGATGTAGGAATATTTCCTGGGTAAAGTGCCTGTGAACCGTTTTATAATGTTTCCAAATATAATGTCTGAAATGGCAAGTCTTGGTAATTAATTAAACGTAAGAATCGAAAATTACAGTCAACAAGGTACGATGTTTTGGTCTTCATTATTACGAAGCATTCGTTGATGTACTGTTGTGCTTTATCAACCCCCTAGAATATGGCGACTGCAGGATTATTACTAAGACTGTTGAAATGGCTCCGAAAAACTGCAAAAGAATGCCAGCCATTTAAATTCCATTTTGCGGGAATACAATAAAGTAAATATTTGTATTTGCTTTGTTATAACATTATTCCTGAAACATAACATGTTGTCTCACGTGGAAATTAATTCTATCGAATGAGACAAGTGTTTAAAACGTTTTCTAAGCATTCTAAACTCTAAAATGTATTATAAAATATACACGTATTAAATATGTAATATATTTAGTAATTAATTGTTTTAATAAATTAGGTTTGAACCTGATTTTAAGTAATGCACCGATCATATAGCTTTGATTAACTTTTACCGTTCAATTTTGTCTCGATTTGATAACTATTTATTATCAAACTAATTGCTGAGTATTAAGCAACAGTCGCTGATTGATGTAAAATTTAACATATCCTTGTCACTTATCTATTAATGTGTTTATGGAGATACAACGCCAGAAACAAGTGGAACCTATTATTACTTTAAAAATTAATAAAAATTAATTTATAAAGTCTGAAAAATTCTAGAATAATTGTGGAACACTTTGTGCCAAGCCATGAATTTTCAAAGCATAATTCTAATCAATAATTTATATCGTTAATGAGTTTCAGCGACTAAACCAGCAAAGACAGATGTACAAAATTAATCAAGTTTATGCAGTATCAGCTTCCGATCAATTATAAAATAATTGTGGAAGACAATGATTAGTATTTTTAAAGGTTTTAAACCAAGCGTACAAATGCGCACCGATGTTTCATAAGTTCCAATGATCTACGTTTTCCAAAACTTTAACCAAGCTAAACAAGTTCGTTATTATTTTTATCATCATTACAATATATTGTCATTCTGCTAACCGTATAAACGAAGCCATAGCCGAAGTAAAACATTCCCGCACCATGGAACTTAAGTGGCCGGTTCACCATATGCATAATAAATTGTAATATCTGTGAACAAAATGTAAGAAATGAATTTGGCAAGCCGTAAAATATTGTTCATGTAGTCATTAGGACAAAAAAAAGGAACCAGTTACAAAAACTTTTAAATGTCTGATTTTATAGAATTTGTCCATCCAGATACAGTTATATTACCTCCCTACGTAATTGCATTCCATTTACACAATTCAAGAAAATGTGTAATACAATTCTTGTACTGTTTGCCTATAAAAAGTAAATTATATGTATATTCACTTTAATATTAATATTATTATAATATAATTGTACTCCATGATTGTAAAGAACCCTGCCTTTCGATAAAAGGTATAAGAAATAACAATGTCTTTGTATGTTTTATTTACAAAAAGGTTGACTTATTTTCAGATCTGCGTAACTCCGAAAATTCAAGCTATTTTAAAGAAAACAATTTTTTCAGATTTTTTTCCAGAAAAATCGAAACATTATACATGTATTCACAAACAAAGAATTTTCGGGTCGACCAATTGTTCGATCATTTCTTGAGTTATTTTCAGACATTTTTTAGAAAATGGACTCCATTTAGAAAATGGATTTTTAGAAAAAGAAATAGTGTTATTTTTAAAAATGTATATCTCACATACCAATTAAAATAAAAATCTGCTGAAAATCAAGTTTCTTTCCTTTTGTTATATATCGAAGGGCAGCAAGAAAAAGTTAAAAGCTGAAAAGTTCAAGTTGCTTACCTTATCGGAGACAGATTCACATACGTGATTAAAGTAAATCATTCTCACGACATATACGGCAGCCCAGGTCCATGCCAGGAGTATTCTAGAGATTAGTATCTGTGGAACACAATTGAAGGCTATGAAGCATTCAATGTCAAATTGTTCCACGGTACACATAAATAGAAATAGGCCGCATATGAACACGAAATAGACACCTATTTCTAATATAACCTCCAGGGCGAATAATGCGTTGAGTTCCCGCGATATTTTGCACAAATCACTGTGCAAGTGCCTGTAAAAAATGCAGGTTTGTTACTGAGCGAAATACATACACCATTTATGAGCACTTTAATCATTTCTGAACCATTTACAGACACATAACTAAAGATAAAAAATAAACAACTACGAAAAAAATTCATCGGTGTGGACTGACAAATATATGTATTCAAAATTGCAAACTGTTATTTAATGGTGCCAAAGTAAGCAATGGTTGGGTTTATTCATTTTAATAGAATTGATATAATTGTAGTCGACTCTTGCTTGCTCGATGCGATCGATCTCGCTTCCGAAATGTGACTGAGGTCTGCGCGCAGACAATTCCAAACTATGTACATATTTGGGCCTTGAAGAGGGGGACTTTTGTCCCTAATTCTATTACCCTTATCGCAGGTCGGTTCCCGCGGCGTCACCAAGGGTTAGCTAGCGGCCCCGGTTCGACCATAAGGTCTCCCCGTGCACGCGGGACCTTCAAAACCCGGGAAGATTTACCTTCCGTAACCGTAACGAGGTCAATTCTCTCATATAAGCCGCACGACGGCTTATATGCCACTGTACGTTTTCACGTTACCGCGCACGACGACATAAGCAATGATACAATGTTTTCGAGCGTTAACATAATAGACTCTTTCGTCGTCCATCGCCGAAACTCACAAATAACATAATTATTTGATCTCTTAACCTATCCGCGCATAACAATAATAATACTTTATATATCATCATTATCAGTACGCTATCAATGAAATGGGAAAAATAATACTAATCATACTAGAATAATATTACAAAATGCTTAAATAACTTTGAAACGTGCATAAAATAAATAAAAAATTATTAGGAATGTGCCACTTTACATTATCATCCAGATATCGCGCTCTTGCTTTTTTTCAACAACAGGATTCAATAAATCGTACACTCTGCATTCGTCCGCAAGCTTTGTTTTACATTTAGCGTCTTTTATTAACGCTCCAATGTGTTTGTTTATCCAGTCGAACCGCGACCCTATGTACCTGGTGAAAAGAACGTAAACAATTTCTCTTTTAAAGGTTGTAACATGATTAGCATTATTCCATTTTAGACTGAATATATTTAGAGTGTATGGAAAATAATAATATTAAATATAATCAGGAAAGACGCATGTAAAAGTAAGCAACCCTCGGTTTTCATGATTACTTTATCCACGAATTTTTAGAAGAATGTGAAAGGAGAAATCATCTTTCGAAAGATGACTATATTCTAAAATTTTTTTCTAAATAAATGGTGGAAAACAATTATCTCTGGGGATGTTAGAAATTCACAATTTAATTATTGTACAATCAAAAATGATATTACTTATAATTCGAGAATCACTTTTGCATTCGATTTTTAATTAAATATCTATATTTTACTCTCTAGCAATATTCATGAAATCATAATAACTAAGTATTGAAGAACACGTAATACATACCGCAGAACAATACATATTATAATGAGGGTGAAGAAATTAATCAGTCTTGTATAATTCATAACGAGAATTACTAATGCACCCGTATACTTTCCGAACATGTCGAATACCCATGTGCCCTCTATGAAGACAAAGTAGATGGCCATTAAACACCATATCCCAATAATTTTCCATGCCAACATGCGCAAATTGCTGTACTCGTCAGGAATATTGATTTCACCAAGAGTTGTATTGATGAGTGAAATACCTTCCAAGCAGTTTTGAAATTTCTGGTAAAATACATATTAAAAACATGAACAGTCATTCACGCAACAATGTCTTAACACATACGATTCAATACGTTTGTGTTGTATGTTGTGTACGGTGTTTCTGTTGTTCTATTAAATTGCGTTGCATTTAATAAAGTGTATTTTTGTTCTTATTTGTATTCAATATGTTGTATTTTTGCTGTGCAAAAAAGATTCTTAAGTAATCTCAATTTTTAGTATTAACTCTTTCAATCATTAACAAACTACTACAAATGTGTTTTCTAGGACACGTAGACAAAAATGAACGATTTCATTTACAAAGAATTTTCGTATTTTTGTACGCGAACAAAAGGAACGACAATGCATATAACTTGGTCAAGTTTAATGTTATTCTCTAAACCGACAAGTGACAGAAAGTGTTAATAAAGCCTTATTAAAAAAAGATAGAAATAATAGAAGAAGAATACCTTCTTATGGACTAAAGTCAAGGCAGTGACGAGCATGCTCGAAATCGTATTGAAAGCAGTCATAAATCGATGTGCGTAAAACTGATAAAACTGGTTGAATTCCGTCCAAATCCAAAGTCCCGCAAAACTGGCGCAATAACAACCCCAAAACACCACGTAATGGATGTAATTCAAGGACAGGAATCGATATTCAAACATTTGCACACCGCAGGCTGAAGCGAGTATGAAGACAGGTTGAAGTGCTTCTCGTACGCCATTCATTCCGATCTTTATACGTTCGATTCCTTGTCACTACTGATCTGATCCTTGTTTCATTTCAGTACTGCAATTCTCGCAATAGTAGCGCGGGTAGGCGGAGCAGTAGGTGTCGTAATCGACTCGGTGCATTAAGGTGGAGAAATGATCGAAGGCAATCATTATTTTATGGTGCTCGAGCACACGGTAAATGTTAGCCATTTTTCATGGTAACAACGTGATATTTCCTAGGCCCTACTTGAAGCAGCTCTTGAACAGCACTGTAGTAGATGAACGATCTCGAGAATACCTCCTTTTTTTATGAGTTTATTTAACAAAATCTGTCCGATAAACTGATATGATGTTTTTTTTAAGGTGACATGTTTAATATTGTATTGAAAAAATATGAAGCATTCCTTTTTAAGAGTTTATTTAACAAAAACTATCCTATAAATTGATATGATGTTTTTTTTTAAAGTGACATGTTTAATATTACATTAAAAAAAATATGAAGCATCCGTTTTTAAGAGTTTATTTAACAAAAAGTAACACAAGTTCTTATCATATCAGGTATCATTTTACGAGATCGATTTCAAAATTTGGAATAATTGGCAATATTGTGGGATTTTAAAAAAATGAATTCTTACATTACTTTATAAGTTATACACATATGTTTGCTAAGTTTTTCCTACATTCTATATGTTATTTATAATATATATATATATATATATATATATATATATATATATATATATATATATACAATGCACATAATATAAAAAGCATAACAATTAATTAAAGATAAGAACTAGGAATCATAGTATCGAAGTTAATATAACTGGAAAACCGGTACACTTAAATGATGTTATGATATTATTGTACTCAGAATTATACACCATCCACCGATGTACTATTCTTTTTGTACTTCGAGGAATCCCCAAAATCCACTGATTGTAGTATTATTACTGTGACTGTTGACATGGCATTGAAAAACTGTAAATTAGTTCGAAACACTCAAAACTCCAGAAACTCATTGAACTTTTTAGAATGAAATTAAAGGAAAATAGTTGGCACGAAATTGTCGAATAAACAAATTAACCAATTCGTTATTATCTTTATCATAATTACGGTATACTTTAAAATCACTGACCGTATAAATGAATCCGTAGCCGAAGTAAAACATTCCCGCACCGTCGAATCTAAGCGGTCGATTCACCGTATGCAGAATAAATTGCAACATCTGCATAAACATATTGCAACAAAATTTGTATGGGCGAAAATTGCGACAGATATATAAATATTCACAACCCTTATTAGTTAGTGTAAATTAGTTAGTGTAGAAAGTAAATGGAGAACTTATAAAATGCTAGTCATTAATATGTGCAACTGATTATTATAACAGTCCAATATTAGAATATTCAATATAATTTGAAAGTGTCTGGTATTCGACTTATATAATTAAGAAAATGTTCTGTTTATCAAGTGAATTTAATTTAATTTTTATTCGCTTTATCTTAAATAAATTATTTAAGAATCATTGCAAAATTGAATTGAAGTTCTTATTACCTCTTTGCGTAATTGCACTCCGTTCATGTCATTTAAGAAATTGTGTACCAGAATTCTTGTACTATTTGCCTACAAACAACAAATTATATGTACATTTGCTTTAATATGTACATTGTGACAGAGAATTACTAGAACAGAATCGATCCGAATTTCAATGTTGCCTTTGCGAAATATAATCTTTCGCAATAAGTGTAAGTGCAGTCTTAAGTAACAGTCTGAATTTCAATCTGACGAAGTTATTTATTTTGAATTTGATTTGAGTTATTTGTTACTCGTTACAATTTTTGCAAATCTAAGGAATGGTTGAAAGTTTTAAAATGTTGTATTCATAAACAATGCGATTCTGTCCAGTAAATTGAATTTTGCGCTGTTATTGTTAATATTGCTTACCTTAGCACAGATTGATTCGCACACATAATTAATATAAATTAATCTCGCCAGGTATACGCCGCACCAGGAGGCCACCATGAGCACTTGAAAGAGTAGTTTTAGAACTTGCCAACCCGATCTTAATAATGTACGATATTCTGGTATTTGCATTGTACATATGTAAATGATAAAACCAGTCATGTACATGAAATACGATCCTAATTCTAGTGTAACTTGCAGGCTGAATAATGTGTTGAGGTTACGTGATATCTTGCACAGATCGTTATGCACGAGCCTGTGAATAATCATCGAGTCATTGTTTTAGATTAAACTGTAATCAATATTAGAATAATATGATAATTAATACGAGTATGCAACTTCACATTATTATCCAGATAGCTCGCTCCTGTTTAGTTACTTTCACAGGATTCAATACATCTTGACATCGCCATTTAAACATCCAATTGGTCCTTTTATTGTTATGTTCTTTGTTGTTCTGATTTATCAATACAACAACGTGTTCGTTTATCCGGCCGAATCGTGAATCAATGTAACTGGCGGCAAAAATTTGTGATTACAATATATTCAAATCATAAAATTATTTGTAGCGGTATTTGTACCAAATAATCGAAAACAGGGTTTTCACGATGGTGCGTCACTAATTGTTCGCAATACAGAGCTAGAAGCTTTAATTAAAAAAATATTAACGATATCATTAACATATATTTTGAAATTTTGAATACATTTTGAATATGAAATTTTATTGAACCTATTTTACAACAGATTTTTATACACTTCTAAAAGAGTAATAAAATTTAAAAGTGGACTATCTTTTTTAATAATTCTCTTTTTTAGAAAAAGAAGAATGTCGACATAATCCCTTTATTTATCAACTACAAAGTCATGTATAATTTCTCCACAATATAATTTGTATTAAATAGTAACAGCTCGAGAAATACAAATACATACCTTAATACTAAGTATATTATAGTGAACGTAAGAAAATTAATCAAGTTTGGGTAATTCACAATGACAACTATTAGAGTTCCTGTGCCCTTTCCAAAAAATTCAAATGCCCAGCCAGTGTCTGCGGTAAAGAAATAAATGGACACTAAAATCCATATCCCAATGGCTTTGCACGTCAAGTTGTGCAGTTTGCTGTACTCGTCAGGAATATTGATCTGACGAAGGCTAGTATTGACGATTGCAAGGCCTTCCAAGCAGTGTTGAAATTTCTGGCAGAATACATGAACAACAAGAGTAATCATTAAACTAATTATAAAGTCAATCCTTGTTTTTATTAATTATTATTGCCACATTGTTCAGTCTTGCAAGAAAACACAAATATGTATTAATATGCTTTTATGGATTCAAGTAAATATAATCAATTAAATATAATGTGTTTCCATAATAATATCGACAATTAACTTTACAGAATCGTTAAAAAATTATACAAACTTATTTTGTAGCATATTAGCCAGAAATTAACGTGTTATTGTCAAGAACCACAAGCCTCAAAAATATATTTAAAAATACCTTTTTATGTTGTAAAGTTAATCCCGTCGCCATCATGCTGGTAAACGCGTTAAGCGACAGCACAGACGAATATACCCAGTTGTTGAAAAGTGTGTGGAAGTTTGTCCAGAAATAAACTGCCGTAAAAGTTATGGCGTATGTTGACCATAAAATCAGGTAGTGGATATAATTCAAAGTGAAAATACGATACTCAAACATTTGTACACCACAAGCAGAAGCAAGTATAAGAATAGGGCGTAGTGCTTCTCGTGCGCTATTCATTTCGATCTTTACACGTTCGATCCCTTATTACTACTGATCTTGTGCTTCTTTCATTTCAGTAGTGGACTTTCCCTCGCCTACCTTTCGTAAGGTGGAACACCCTAATTGACTTGATGGATTAAAGTAACAAGATGGTCGAATGCAATCATAACTTTGTGGTGTTCATCGCGATACTAACATTGCTATACTTCGCCGATTTCTTGAGTGATTAATTGAGTGATTAATTGACTGATATTATGGATAATCCGCTAGCAGTTATTTTTATCGTTTCTTTATTAATTAAAGTAACAAAGTGAACTTTGTGGTGTTCATTACAACACTAATACTGCAATGCCTTGTTGTTGTTTTTTGATTGATTGATTGATAGTATGGAAAGTCTGCTGGTAAATAACTAAATTATCTTTTTATTGTACCTGTATTATACATTGTCTAGTCTGTGTTTATATCATAAAGATAAGGTGAGGAATAAAATATATGTTAGTTTAAAAAGAAATGCACTAATCAGTACTACTGGAAATTCATTATTGTCGCATTTTGTTATCGCAATACATTTTTCTGGAAAAAAAACGTTTTCTGTTTAATAGTATTTTTTAACACTTTTTAAGACACTTTGAAAGTGTTTTTACTGTGTGGTGCGCTACAGTTTTTAAATAATCATACCTTTGAAGTTACTTTCTTGCCGTATCTCATGCGATAGAGAAATATGATATACTCAACCAGAAATATCACCATGGACAAAGCAATACCGTAACATAATATTAGGAAAATTAACTGTACTTGATTCATGTCAATGGTTTTGAAAGTATTAATAGGCGTTTCGGCCTTTTCGTGTTTCAAAAACCGATTTCTTAGCGCGCAAAGAATACCATATTGCCACAATTTCATAATCCTGAGGGAAAAAAGTAGTTTGTGTATATGTATAATCGAATTGGAATTGTTGCCATTCGTGTGGGTAAAGTCGAAAAGAAAATTGTTTTTTGCCAGTCTCAATTAAAATAATTCCATAGAATTCAAGAAGATTTAATTTCTGAAGAATCTATTATTAGGAAATTTGAAAGAGTTACTTCTAAAAGTACCTGAATTACAAATCGAGTCACGTAAATTCATGACGGAATACAATAAATAATTGGTACACGATTAATTTTAAAACTTTTAAGGTGGCTCGTTGATCGAATCTTTGCATTCAAAGGGTATCAATAACCAATTTCATCAGTCTTCACAACTCAAATCGGACACAGCTCTAACAAGTAATTTTTAATAAAATGGGGTTTAAAAATTCCACGTGCTTTTTCAAAACTCTTTTACATAAGTTAAAATTATGAAAGTATTTCACATAAAAATACAAATACGTTTTATTAAAAAAAAAAAAAAAAAAATTATCGAATCATGCCAATTTTCTTCCAAAGTGCCAAAGTTTTTCCCATCAATATACGCGTATGAGTACTATATTAAGTAAATAATATTCATAGTAAGTTAATAACAGTTATAAATTAACAATTTATGAGCAAAAGATTAAATAAAGTCTTACGTTGCATTGAAGAGTTTTTTATACCGAAATCCTTTTACTACAAGTAAAACAACCCAAGTCTCAAAATAAGCGGGACCAACGGGAGTCAATCGGCAAATAAATCTTCCATTTGCCATGTATCGATCGGCCGCTTCGAGCATGGCATATGATGTGTTACTAAAGCAAGCTTCCATGTACATTTGTTCGGTTGTATCAGCATAAGAAAGCCGTTTCTCAACATTCAGTACACCGGCATTCCTTGCTGCATTTTTAGCTGCGGTCTGAAAACATTAACTAAATTGTTAATTATTGTTTAAGCACATACAACATTAAAAAAATCTTGATTGATAAAGGAAAAAAATGTGCTTTTAACATTTTTTATACTGTTAATTTTTATTGACTTATTCCAACCAAGAAAATCCAAAATCCAGAAATTATAAAAAGATAGCTGCTGTCATAGTAATTTGGATGGCTGAAAACTTTGGAGACCAACTGCACAAGTTGCAAAAACGAGTTCGTTTGAATTAACAACACAAAAAGTAAATTTACGAAGAACTTAGTATTCGACAATTGTTAAATATATTCATCAAATTTTTTTAAAAAATTACAAATAACTACCTCTAACCCTTTAAGAACCAGCGAGCCCTTAAATGTCAGCAGCACAAAATTAGTACTGTTCAAAAGATCCTCGAAATTCGTGAAGGGCGGATTTAGCGTTCTATTGGTCATTCGATATATCAGATGTGAGCTGGATGCTATTAAGATTAACCAACAAAAGAAAGATTTTGAAAAGGAGAGTAGTTTGTGGCTGTTATAGAACGCTGTCGGTATGTATCCTAGAAATTAAAAATATGAGATTTAGGTAAACAAGAAGAATTTCTCAATAAAACAAGTGTAGTCAATCGACTATTAATAAATTCCATTTCTTTTACAAGCATTAACCCATTCAACTGGGTGTATCAACTGGGATAACTCTTCTTGAGAATCTTAATACTATTTTACAATCTAATATATCTAACATTAGTTTTCAATTAACATAAGAATTTAAAAGCCAATATTTGCAGATGAAGATATTTTTATACAGTTAAGATTCCATATTAAACATTGATTATGAAAAGTTCATTCATCATTCAGTGTCATATTCAGGATTTTAAATAAAACCTAAGAACATGCATTGCTTGATTTCCCGCTAGAAATGATAATGTGCCCTTCATTTGAGTACGAATAAATGAATAAATCTCGAATACGATTCAAATGAGTCAAACATGGCAATGATTTGCGTGATGCTTTGCAACATGCTTAACAAATACATGTTGCTTTCCCCCACTTTTTCAAGACTCACAAAGCAAGACCAAGTATTGCAGAGCTTTCATCCTGCTTGTACGAGTGTCTTCATTGAAGTGAACTTACTATTCGATTTTCATTTTCAAGAATACTTGACATTGGTGATGTTAATATTACGTTTACAATGTCTATAGAAACAACATACAACAATGTTTAAGACAACGAAATACAGTCGGGGAACTGATTATATAATGTTAATTCATGAAAAATGTATTACAATAAAGGTTAGGAAAAATATCATAAATCAAACTGTTATAAAAATGAGTACTAAGCCCGGAACAAATATTAAACAAATCCTTTGATCGAGTTAATCATAATATATAATATCCTATCAATAAAAAGAGTATTTCCACTGAATTAGTATTCCAGATCCTTTTTCGAAAACATCTTACACTCATAATGTTAATATTACGTTAATAATATTTATTCATCAAATACGTACCTTGAGCGCAAATTAAGGAGAATGTGTAAAAAATATGCTCGAACAGACTGAATTTGTGCTGTTCAGCTAGATCGACAAACTTCTTGTTAGGAGGTTCAGTGCTTTGGAAAATATATCCAGCCACACTGATTACGATGAAAAGAGAGAAAACGCAATACCACGTTTTGGGTGAAAATAGTGTGATGATCCACGAGTTATCCAACTTGTATACTGGTCGAATGAAAAGTCTATGCCTGGACAACATTAATATGAATTCATTCTGACTGATGTCGCTTCTAATGTCGATTGGTTTATAATATTCGGAGTAATAATTTATCAATAATTTAGAGATTAAACCCAAAATTATACACGTCTTTTTATTTATTTAGCGCTAAGTATAAAAATTCATAATAAAATATATTTTCTGTATTCGAAGAAACATGTGTATCAAAACTTTTATTTCCATAAGCATCCACAGTACGATATTTTACTCTACGAAATGTAAAAATCCAAACTTTTGAGACATCCTGTACAATTATTATTCCAAATCATTAGTTTTACTTCGCCATTTAATTAAATTAGTGAATTAATGATTAAATTAGTAAACCCTTGCAATATTAATACCAAATGAAATTGAAAAGATTAATGAATTTTAAAAAAATACCTAGTTTTCAGAACGGGCATTGTGAATTCCAATATGTCCATGTGGTAGGTAAATAAACCGGCTTTTGCGATTGAGTGAATTTTGTGCTTTTGAAGTAGACCTAACAAACCAGTGTAAGTCCCATTGCACAAACGCGTTCCGCTGTTGTTTTCAGGTTGATTGTACGGCACTAGACTAAAAAACTTATTACTCGTGAAATCCTTGCTTAGTGGAATTTGGCAAACAACATTTCCATTCCCGACATATTGTATATTCCAAAAAATGATTTCTATTTTGTATTTCTTGTACAGTCGATAAAAAGATTTCGCATACTACCCTTTTACTTGTAGTAAACTTTGACAGAGAAGAAAAGTCGTTTTTAAGAAAAATACATTTTCTAAAAGAAGATCCCTTTTAAGAGAAAATAAACGTTTTCAGAACAGAAGTTTTCTTTTTTAAAAGAAATTACTTTGGAAAATCTAGACATGCGGGCACTTCTTTTCCAAGTGTGTGTGTATTATAAATATTATATAAATCGTACAAAAATTTCGAAATTTTAAAACATAATACATAAATAAAACAAGTCTCTACGATTATATAGGATTGCTTTTTAGGGATTGGAAAAGTTAAGGTCGTTCACATTACACGGACCGTTAACGTTACAGACCAGACTAGCAACGATATTTGAATCTTGTTATTGATACAGACAGTTTAGCAATACTACGCTGTTACATCAATAATATCTATATTGATTTACAGGTTGTCAGTCACTGTTGTTGGCGATAGCGGTAAAAGTTTATGCTTGCATATAATTGATGACTTCACGAAAGCGCGGGCGAAAATATTCTTCTCCTGAAGGTATTCATATTGGCAAAATTGAAATAAAATATAACAATAGGAAGATTTTTAAAAATATGCTTTTATGTTATAACATAGAAAACTAAAATGTTGTAAATAAGGAAACACAGTAAGGAAGAAATAACAATAGTTATTTGCAAAACCATTTGCGGTTTTTGTTAGAAGGATTTTTTTGTTCCAAAAGAAATCTTAAATGTTTTTATGAATTGACATATCCATATGTATAATACAAGAGTATATTTCTGAAACATATTTTTCTGTTTTTATATGAAATTTCTACGATTTTAGCGTCCGTTGGGAGTTAATAATATTTGTTTAATAATTCAAACTATTCTGGTTCGATAATATCAAAGACAAGTAACAGTAAATTAAAAAACAGAATCGTTTATTAGTGATTATAATTTTGTTTTTCGATTGCGTAACTAAAAAATCTGGAATGAGATATCAGATTTACTACTACTCAAAACGGAGAGCAACCCTTGCAGGTCCAGTTGTTTATCGCTGGTGTTCCGAATAGTGTGAAACAACCTTTGTACATATGGTAAAGAATAATATAGTAAATGACAAACGAAAGTGTTTGTTCAACTATTGTTTGAGATTTATGGTACCAACATACGTGAAGTTCAACTTGAATGCGAGAAGATTCCAAATCTCCCCGTAAATCCCACCGACTTTGGTGTCATTGTCATAAAAATTGATCAAGTTTCCATCCTGGAATTATGTTAATGTAAAAAAATATAGATTAAATGTTGTATATAATAATCCGGACGGTGAAAAACTCTGGAAAGCGAAGAGGAACATTATGTTGTACTTTTTACCGAATTTTTGTCATGCTTATTTTAAAACTTGATTTGTTTTTTTTTATAAAAAATATGCCTTCGCGTGGTTTTTAATGTGAGAAGAAGATTTGTAAGTTTAGCCGTCGTGAGGACAGTCTTTTTGAAATGTGAAAGATTATGTTTCTTTAAAAGTTGTCCTTGGCAATCAAAAATTCGGTGTTTTACAATAATAATGGGTTATGTTAAACATATTTCGATTTTATTTGTAATGGTACAATTCGTCGCGTTTTCTCTACAAGACGGAAATGGTTTCTTCTCGATTGCTTCATTCGTCGTCGAGATATCATGGAATAGATATGAAAAACTTGAGAAAATATATGTGACGAATTGTGATCGTCTCCTGCTCTTTGAAGTCGGTGAAAAATTCACAAGAATATGTACAATCTACTCAAAAGAAAGATTGAAACAAACGCTAAAAACAGAATATGCGTCCAGTTCATAACACGAGAACACAAAAAAAATAGTTTGTAACATACCAAATGAGTTAAAATACATAACTATAAACAAATTCGAAAATCAGGCATTCATTTATCAATCACAATTATAAAATGTATAAACATTTTCTAAATAAAACATATGTCTTTATTACCATTAACAAATTAAGTAAGAAAAAACAATCAATATTTGTTCACAGTTTGTAAACAATTGATCGGTTTACATATAATACTATAATAAAAATAGCAACAGTACCTGAAAGTATGCAACGCGTATCTTTTCACCATTACAATGTTCCATAGAGTCCTGAATCAATTCCAGATAATCCCTCTGCAGTTTCCCATACCAGGGCAGCGAGTACAAACTAACAAATTCTTGCTGGTGTTTGCTCCAGATTAAGCCGTTCGTCACGAAACACCAAGCACTCGGCCAAACAGAAATTATATTAATTAAAAGTAAACAAAAACTTGGCGGTAATTGTTTCAACATAGTAATAGAAAATGAATGTTGTTGTCAAAGTATCACTGTTAAGTAAAGTCTCCGGTTGCCGCAGTGCTCAACTCGACTAAGCTGCATAAAGCCGGAGGAGAACAATGCTGGAACCCTTGCAAATCTTATCCTGATTCGTGCGGTTCGATCGATGCTAACAACTTTGCAACAGCACTTTGCCTATCTCTTGCATCATCGCAATCGTTACTATCTTTAAAGTTCTAGTTTACTATTGATGTTCGCTGGTCTAGTAGAATGTAATGGTGCGGGTACCCTTTAACAGCGAAAGCGGATCATTTCTACCCAAGTAGAACATTATATCACAGTGAGTTCTGAGATTTGAAAATGCCGGGTCTGAAATTATATAATAGCATTTATTTATTATTTGGGTTGTTTAGCAGTATAAAATGAACGGTTGTTTAAAATCTTTCAAACATTCATTGTATCAAAACAATGCATATCCACTCATGTCTTTTATTCTCTAATTTTGTTTTATTCAACGCATGGTACGAAAGTTCACTTTTCCAGGTCTGAGTATTATGCAAAATGTGACTGATTGCCCCACTCTAATCTATGTTCACTCTATTACTCCACGAGTGTACTATAGTACATTGTGATACAAGTGCGTAAGGCAGCCAACCTCCAGACGCGTCAAGTTCTTGCATGAGCCAAAGCCGTAGCGTTCGGCTCGTGCAACAACTTCCACACTCGTCCTCTTGTCAATGCCGCGAATGACGTAAATTCATGCGTCTGGAGGTTGGCTGCCTTACGCACTTGTATCACAATCTACTATTACTTTACTTCATCGATCGCTTTACCGCACTAGTGCGGAAAGTAAATTATTACCGAATTAATGTCAAAATGAGAAACAAATGATTAACGGAATTGTGTTACATATTCTGCTAAATTCATAGGCATATTATAGATGTTCGTTCCTTGTCGATTCCCTCAAAGTAAACTTTCGCAGCTTCCATTGCATAAACTATAGTGTCTTACTAGTGAACGCACTTGTATCAGAACCTACTATTGTTAAACGTAACAAAATGGTGTGCGTTTTAAAAGTGAAAACAATTTGAAGAGTAAAAAATCACAATCTTTTAGCCAGAAGTGTTTGAGTTCTCACAATAAGCCATGGTTTCTATCTGTGGCATTAAAAAATCATAAGCGTTGTTTTCGAATAATTAATCCGCAGAACAGTACTTACAATGTATAAAATAAATAGATAAGTTTGTTGTTTGTGAACTACAAAATGTATTCAAGTGTAAGGTGTGACAAAAATAGCAGTAAAGCATTTCAAACCTCTTTCAACATATTTTTCACGGTGTCAATGGAACATCAAGATGTTTTTGTTAAGGAATTAATTTTTAGAACAGTACTCACACTGTATTGTTTGAAAGCTCCACAGTGTACTTCAGCAAATGATGCGACAGAAATAGCAGACATTGCAAACTTCATCCATCATACTTGTCACGTTGGCAATGAAACATTAAGATGTTACTATTACAAATGACAGACTATTACAAATGACAGACCCCACAATGTTCCCCACAAATTATGATTACCTTCGATCAGCTCGGCACTATAATCCATCAAATCAATTAAGGGCTTACACTTCTCCGTCAGCCTGGATAAGAGGGAGAAGTGCACTACTGAAAATGAAAGAACCACAAGATTAGTACTGCCAGGGAATCGAGCGCACAAAGATCGACATGTGCGGTGTGCGAAATGCGCTCTACCCGGTCTTCCTACTTGCTGGGATATTCGGTTTGCAAATGTTTGAATACCAACCCTTGTTGTTGAATCATATTCACTACACAGTCTTGTGGTCAAGTTATATAATCATTTTCATCATACTTTGGATTTGGACAGAATTTAGCGACATATTTCGAACCATGTATGGGTTTTTGGTGACCTTTAATATTATTACCGGCATAGTTGTAAGCGGGTTGACCGTGCGGCATAAAAAGGTACTTTTCTTAATGACTTTACTGTTATGCCTTTAAGCTTTTCGGCATTAATCGTGCTTAGTGAATGCTAATTAATTTCTGTTATACCTGTAAACCTGCATATTTAGCAGTTAGTATAATTCTGCTTCTTTTATGCAGTTCGTATGATTTAATTACGGTCTCAAATTTCAAACTTCAGTTCCTTCAACTGAAATCTCAATCAACAATTATTGTATTCTTTGTATGCTTTTAAAACATGAAATAATATGGTATTAGTAACAAATACTACAAAATGTCATGTTAATTTGTACGCGATTTTATAATGATTTCTCCGCTTTTTTAAATATTCCACCAGAAGTTTGAAACCTGCTTGAAAGGTCTTGCAATCGTCAATACTTCTCTCCGTCATTTCAATGTTCCCGATGAGTACAGCGAATTGCACAAGTTCATGTGGAAAATGATTACGATATGGTGGTTCATAATGATCTACTTCATCGGGATAGATGCCATATGGATGATTCGAATGTTGGGGAAGGTCACGGGAATAGTGACAATTGTCATGTTCAACTATCCAGTCTGCATTATTTTACTCAATTATATTATAATATGTTTAATTCTAAGGTATGTACGATTATTTATAATTGCCGCAATATTAGAAAACTTTTGATTGTTTTGAGTTGTTATTACAAAAACTGAAATGTTCAATAACGTAGTTGTTATCGAGCTTGCAATATTCTTGATTATAATTAAGATTACTACTAATATAAATTAGTTTAAACTGATAATTGATTCACCAAAATTAAATTATTTAGTATTGTCACAATCAATCATTTTCTTGACTCTACTTACGAAAATTGCAATTAATTGATTGATATGCTAGAGGATTTTGGGATAATCCATAAATATGTTCAATATGTTCTATTACCTTACAAAATTCTATCATATTGGAGGAGATCAGCTATGAATTTTTTCCCTAAGGTACACAGATTCACGCTTCGACGAGATAAACAAATATGTTGAAGGATTAACGGAACACAGTAACAACAAAACCAATTGGCTGTTCCGTTGGCAATGCGGAATGTATGACCTATTGGATCCTGTTCTGATAAAGAAACAAGAGCGCCGCATTTGGATTATAATGTAAAGTGGTACAATCATTTTAATTTCTTTATGCCATGCTTCTGATAACGCACTAATGATCATTGGATGAGTACATATTCATCGGTTAATGTTATTATACAAGTCCAGTGGAATAAGAGCTATGGCAAAAAGGGATTTTATTGACGTAAATAAACTGCTTAACTAATTCTAAGTTTTTATAAATACTGAATTATACAAGATAATTCTTGAAAAATTTATATAATTCTTCAAAAATATTGGGACTATTTTTTCCTTTCGGAGATCTGGTCCTGATACAATATTTATTTTAATATTTATTTATAACAACTATAAAATATGTGTATCATTCACTTTCTTTTACGCTATTTATATTTCGTGAAACAATAATGTTTCTTTATGGAAGTCAATTAGATTTGCAAGTTACTTTTTATTTTTCAGCAGCTTCTGTTTTGTTACTTTTTCATTGTACTGTGTAATAAAAGTTTTCTTTTTTACAAAAATTTATTCTAATAATATTGTGTAAATATAAATGTGCCAATACTTCTTTCAGTCACTGTGTATGTAGTGAAAAATGTTTGTATATATTTCTTTGTTTAAATTTTGTGTCGGCGAGTTGTGTCACGAAAATGTTTAAAGTGTCCACAAATGACAAATCATTCCATCCAATGATAATTTGGGATTTTTTTACAGGCACATACATACCGAGTTGTGCAAAATATCACGTGACTTCAACAGAGTATTCGGCTTACAGTTCACACTAGAAATCGGCACTTATTTCGTGTATCTGTGCGGCATGATCACTTTCTCTTGCAAAATGTTATCCGATATCGATTGCACGACGCCTGATAATTGCCTGCCAATGGTAATCATCGCCAGATTGTTCTACTCGTGGTCCAAGGGCGTCTTTTGTATAGTGAGATTGATCTACTTCAATCACGTATGCGAGTCTATCAGTAATAAGGTAAACTACAAATCAACTTACTGGATAATATTATTTAAGATTTCATTATTAAAGTTATTAACGAAGATTTTATTGGTGTAGTGAATTTCACTCTGAGTGACTCACTTTTAATGAAGATTTTTATTGGTACATTTAAACTTATTAAGAAGTGTTAGCGTTCGTTACATTTAAAATTATTTTGTATGCTAATACTCCCTCTTAAAAAAACAAAAAGTGCTAATCGATCTTATGTTATTATCTTATATTCTAATACAAATATTCCAATATATTAATAACAAAGTAAGGAACCGCAGAGTAGAATTCGATTTAATGGATAATATTACTTGATATTTAATTGTTATAGTTATTAAAGAAGTTTTTTATTGGTCTAAGTTGAGTGGGTCGTTTTCCAAACATAATAAAAATCAAGTAATTCAATCAAACTGAACTGGAAACTATAAGACTGATTTATGCTATAGTATACACAAATTGTTAATTTATTACTTTCAGGCAAATGATACAAGGCAGCTAATGCACAATTTGATAAATTCTACGAACGATGTGCAATCACACACAGAGGTAATATCAATTGATTTAAACAAATAATTGATTCTCCAATAGTAATAATTCACTAACATATATGGTGGATACATTGTAAAGTTATAAATTGTTTATTTTCTTACGCAGTTAGTGCAATTCGTTTTGCAAATGGTGAACCGACCGCTAAAGTTCAGGGCTGCAGGAATGTTCTACTTTGGCTACAGCTGCATTTATACGGTAGTTTCAAAGTATACAATTGCCAACTTATTAATCATCGGTGCACGCATATTCCTTTGATTTAAAGTTTCGCAAAACATGAATGATTATATTTTTTCATTGTATTCTTTTGGAAGATTATATTATTGAAAAGATAAATATAAATATCGATTATAAAATGAATAGAAAACGTAAATGAACCTATTGTCTTGTACAATTGTTCTGCAATTGTTCAAAACCTGCCAGATTATGTAAACCTGATTAATTTTGCATATACAGTAAACACGACCCGATGTAAAAATAAAAATAGCTGCAGAACTATAGCTAAGCTTATTCCTATCGTATTTATCACTACTAATATTCAGTCCAATACATCAAGGAAAATATTAACAAATAAATTTGACCAATATTGCTGGATGATAATGATCAAATACAGTCAAAATTCATAGTAAACAACTTGCAATTCTTTCTTTTTCCACTATATAATAATCAAACCAAATTATGTATTGAACAGTGATTCTATTATTCATAGTGAATGTTGTACACTTATTCATGATAAAAAAAAAAACGTTGAAGTTCCAGCCAATTAATTTGGAAGGAATTTGTTTCAGTCCTTCGCAGCCATGTCAACACTCATCGTAATAATACTGCAGTCATCGTCCATCGAGGAACAAATAAGGACATTTCTCTCGAAGTACACAAGAAACGGCACATTTGCAATAGATTCGTAACACTCACCGCTAAAATATGTGCCTACCGGAAGTCTACTAGTTGTTAATCCTAGTCGAACCACTAGTCGACTTTTCAAAAAAAGAAACCATTCAGGGATTAAGTACTGCTTACTTTCGAGGCGTGTTACTTCATCGACATAACTTCCAATACTCAAGTATTATAATCACCTTGCTAAAGAATATTTAAGCTGTTTGGTTAAAAAAACATTGAAAATATGATAACAAAACCTTTGGCTATTGAAAAAACACGCATTAAGTAATTGAAGAAAAAGAAGGTGTATCTACAAGTTTTAACTTTGACTTTGTCTTTGAACTTGACTATTATTTCCTATTTAATTTTGATTGTAGTAAAAATTTCCTAGTTTAATTCGCTATAGTCTAATTACAGCGATTAACAAATTGTAAATCAAGTAAATCAATTCCTAGTGAATTTCAAGTTAATAAATGATTTACTTAACTAATATTGGTTACATCGCTCAAAACAGACTGCGTTGATATGTAAGATCAGGGTGAATTTCTACAAACATAGATTAAAGATTAGTATATTTATATTACACACTTATTACACACATATTACACACTTAGAATAGATTGGAGACTAAAGTGAAGAATAAAATACAAAATCCTGAAATTTGCCTGGTCAATTTGAGAAGAAATACACTAATTGGTACGACTACGTCAAACTCGTTATTATGGTAAAACATTTTCCTGAAAAAACGTCTTCTGTTTAATAATATACTGACAGTGTTCTTTACTGTTACTTATAATTATACTTATAACTCTACCTCTCTAGTCATTTTCTTGTTGCGCTCTATTTTACCGAGAAATGTGATATATTCGAGGACAAATATCACCACAGAAATGCCAATGCCGCAATACCATATTAGAAAGATTAAATGTACTTGGTCCATGTCAATTGCGTGAAAAGTATTAGGTGGCGTATGATCCATTTTTAATCCCATATACCGATGTCTTAATGCAATCAGAATGCCATATTGGTGGAATTCTATAATCCTAGAGACGAAACATATTTAGCGTGAACGATCCAATTAGAATCCTTGCTATTCGTCCAGGTAAGAAAATCCTTCCTTTGTAAATTCCGTTTCGAGTAATTACGATCGGTTCAAGGAGCTTTCTCCGAGAAATTTATTATTAAGAAATTTGGAAGAATTTGTTAGTATATTTTAAATCAACTTATTAATTTGAGATACTTTTCTTTAAAACTGATTAGGACAGTTTTTTAATTATATTTTTAATTGGTCTTCTTCTAACGCACTATTTGCTGAAAGTGAAATATCCGATTTTTGCAGAAGATATAGGAAAACATTTAAAAAAAACATACTCGACGAATTAAGAATCTTTTCCTTTTTGAAGTCAGTTAAAAATATGCTGCAATTGGTGCAGTATGAAAAACTTACGCACTACTCAGGAGCTTTTTGTATCGAAAGCCTTTTGCCACACCTATAATTAGCCAACTCGCAAAGTAAGAGTGGCCAACTGGTAGCAGTGTACAAACAAATCTTCCCTCTAGCATGTATTGATGCTCCAGATCGAACATGGCGTATGAGTCGTTACTGAAGCACACTTTCGCGTACATGTCCGCTGACGTGTTCACATAACTAATCCGTTCGGTAACGTTTACTATGCCAACGTTGATCGCTGCAGTTTGTACTAGGTCCTAAAAGCATCAACAAAATTATTAATTATTGTTTAAGCACATACAAAACTTAAATATTGTTGAATTATGGAGAAAACCTGATTTAATCTTAAGCTTTTTGTACAATTTTTACATTAGTAGCACATTGGATTATTATTTTAATCATGTCCTGAATGCATCAAATAGATTCTTATTTAATGCTTTATCCATTTTTACGTTACTAGCGCACTGTATTTTTATTTTCGCTTTCCGATTCTAATGTCAGCCCGAAAATTAAGAAGCATTATTTAATAGAAGCGATAGTAAATCAAACTAGGACCTAGAAGCTTTTGAGACTAACTCTGTATAAAATTGCAAAGATATATTTCAATTAATAACACAAAGAATTAAATTTACAAAGTGCTTCTTCCATAACAATAATCGAATATGTTTAACAGATTTTTCTTGAATTTTCATAACAACTGAAGCGTTTACAAGTAACTACCTGAAATTTGTTCAGAACCATCGAACCCTTGAATGCCAGTAGCTTAAAGTTGGTACTGTTGAGAAGGCCGTCGAAATTAGTGAAGGGTGGACTTAGGGTTTTATTAGACATCCGGTTGATCAGCTTAGCGCAGTAGGTTATCAGTGTGAGCCAACAAAATATAGTTTTCGAAATCGAGAATAGTTTGTACCTATTGTGAAACGCTGACGGCACGTATCCTAGATATTAAACATATTAGAATTAGATTAGATGAACATTATGAAGTCGCACGCCTACGTTAACAACGAAAAGTACTGGAGAATATTAACTTTTGACAAATTCAAATTGGTCCAAGTTTCAAATATGATTTGTTCTCGAAAAATCTGATATTCACAAAAGAAATATATATTTGTATGTATATATTGTTTCATTATTTCAACAACAAGTATAATATGTATAATATACAAAATATATGTCTGTTTTACTTTTCGATGACTCATAATTGGCACTACTTTTTAAAAACCCGCTATTACAAGTCTATAGAAACAACATACTACAATGTTCAAGACAACGAAATACAGTGGGGGAACTGATTATATAATGCAAATTCGTAAAAAATGTATTGCAATAAATGTTAGGCAAAATATCATAAATCAAATTGTTATAGAAATAAGTACTAAGCCCGGAACAAATATTAAACAAATATGTTGATCCAGTTAATCATAATATATAATATCCTGTCAATAAAAAGTGTGTTTTCACCGAATTAGTATTCCATATTCTTTTCCGAACACATTTTACACTCACAATGTTAACATTACGCTTATAATGTTTATTAACCGAACACGTACCTTGAGCGCACATTAAAGAGAATGTGTAGAAGATGTGCTCGAACAGAGTGAACTTCCGTTGTGCAACTACATCTGTAGACTTATTGTTAGAGCCTCGAGTGTTGTGTAAAATATATCCAGCCACACTGATTACGATGAGAAGAAAGAAAACACAAGACAAGACTATCGGTGGCAATAGCGTGATGATCCCTGTATTGTCCAATTTATATACTGGTCGAATGTAAAGTTTATTCCTGGACAACATTAATACAAGTTCATTCTGACTGACACAGCTTTCGTTTATAAAGTAAAATCCAAAAATTTCCCCCGGACTTTTCTTGACAGCAATTTAGGGGAACGTTTGAACAATAGCGAGATAATTTATTCTTAAGTTACAGCCTTTTTCGTCGAATGGGTATTCGCGAAAAAACATGATAATTGAAAACTCAAAAAAAAATCATATCTCGCAATCAAAATATGCAATCGGCTTCGAAAAAACGCGAAAATGTATAGCATTTAAAACACAATTAAACAAAAAATAATGTGATTTTTTTCCCGTCCGGAATCAATGATAAAAAAATGTTTTTTGTTTTATTTTTTTTTCACCGATACTGACACCGGGGGAAATTTTTGGCTGCTTACCCGTTCACGGCCTTTAAGTATTTTATTAATGACCCCTGATTTATATTCCTAGTAACAATTTATAAATAATTAATAGATTAACCCGTGTAGTGGTTCAGGAGGATAGGCACTTGACCCGCAATTAGCAGGACGCGAGTACGATCCGAAGTACGACTTGTCACCACTGATTTTTCAGTACGTTCATGCACTGCACGGGGTGGGTGGTTCGGAGTCCACCCTTAAAACCAATAGGTACGCTCATACTGGTCGGTATGTGAACACAGAAAGAGGACCACATCGCAAAACCCTCAGGGGAGTCGATGTTAATGAAACAAAGAACTAATTAATAGATTAAAGCCGTAATTATACACGCGTTGTTATTTATTTAGCGCCAAGTATAAAAATTCAACATAAAAGTATGTTTTCTGCCTTCTAAGAAACTTATTAAAACTTTCATTTGCATAATTATCATAAATAAATGCACTTTATTTGAAAATTTCTTGCAATTTTAATTCACGTGTTTCGAATATAACATGATTATAATATGACTTCTTTATTCTGAGAGATGAAGCGCAGTTTTCATTTGCTATAATAATTACGATTTCTACTGCAAAAGGTAATTTATTTTTCCTTGTGACCAGTATACTGCCGAACACCGTTAAACGGTTAATTTATAACTCTAGTCTGTAGTGAATCAGTTGAACACTAAGAGTATCAACGCCTGGTCCTTTTTTTCTCGTTTCTTAATTTTGATAGAAATAAAAATGTAAATGTATAATTTTGTTATTACTATACAAATGTTACTTTGTGAATTTGTTTCCCTATTAAATTAACAATTACCAACATTCAAATCGAAAAAATATAAGCTGAATCTCATAATCGATCATTTGACCGTTTACGGTAAAACAGCCATGTATAAATAACCAGTACGATTAGTGTTAACCAGCTGAAGCTGGAAAGGTGTGTGGTAAGCCGAAAAAAAAAAAATTTTTAGCGAAATTTAAACAATACCTAGATGTCGCAATGGGCACAGTGAAGTCCAGTACATCCATGTACATCTTAAATAAACCGCCTTTTGCGATTGCATCAATTTCCTTCCGTTCAAGTAGTCCTAACAGACCAGTGTAAGAGCCGTTGCACAGGTGCCTTCCTGTATCATGAACAGGTTGCCTCACCGGCACCAAGCTAAAATACTGTAAGTTTAAACAACTCCACGCAACAAAAGTAAGTGTTAGTAAAAGTAATGGTAATAAAAATAGTAAATACTAATGATAAAAATAGAGAACTAAAATTTTGTAAATAAGGAAACACAGTCAGGAAGAAATAACAATTTTTATTCGCATGAACATTTGAGGTTTTTATTAGAACAATTGTTCAAAGAAAACTTCAAATGTTCTTATGAATTGATGTATATTGTGATGTGATGAGATGATGTATAGATATATATACATATGTAAGATAAAGACAATTTCAAGAAAATATTTTGTTGTTGTCTCAAATTTCTACGATTTTAGTGTTGGTTGCGAGTTAATAGTATTTTTCTAATAATTCGAACTATTTTGGTTTAACAATATTAAAGGCGTGTAATAATAGATTAAGAAATAAGATTGTTCGTTAGTGATTATAATTTCTCTTGATAAATTGCATGAATGAAAAATCTTGAAGAAAGTGTCAGATTTTCCACTACTCAAAACGAGGAGCAATCCTCTCATCAACTTCAGCTATTTATTGCTGACGGTCGGTCGCAATTGTGTGAAACCACCTTTACATAATAAATACTAATACAATAAATGTAAGCAACTCCCCGCAACAAAAGAAAGTGTTTAGTTCCACTATTATTTGAGATTTACGGTGCCAACGTACGTGAAGTTCAAATGATCCGCAAAAATATTCCAAAGTTCACCGAAAAGGCCACCGACTTTGGTGTCGTTGTCATAAAATTTGATCAAGTTTCCATCCTAGAATTATATTAATGTAAGGAAATACAAATTAAACGTGTTAAACGAATTAAACGAATTATACGAATTAAACGTATAAAAAAATAAAAAAAGGTCTAGAAAGTAAAGACGAACATTATTTTGTACTTTCTAACGAAATTTTGTCGTGCCTATTTTCGAAGTTAGTTTATATTTTTAAAAAAATGTCTTTATGCCTTTTAGTATAAGAGAAAGATTTACAAGTGGGACAACCGCGGGAATTTCTACAAAAAGGAGAAGATTACATTTCGATAGGACCATTCCTTGAAATTTATACTCGGCAATCAAAAATCGAGTATTTTCCAATAATAATGGCTTATGTCAAACATATTCCGAAATTGTTAACAATGGGAATATTCGGTGCCGTTTCTCTACAAGATGGAAAAGGTTACAAACATAAAAAAACTTTAGAAAATATACGCCTCAAATTTAGACCGCCTATTAGTTTTCGAAATCGGTTTAAAATTCAGAAAAATACAATATTCAAAACGAGATTTGAAACAAACCAAAAAATTGTAATACGCCGCTATACATAATATTGAAAATTCTTCTTTATAAAACAATCGGCTATTTTTTTGATTTGCCAATCAGACATTCCTTGTCAATGGTTATAAAATGTACACATATTTTTTAAATAAAATATATATTATTAATATTAATAAATCATTTATTGTAAGAAAAAATAATCAATACGGTCTGTTTATAAACAACTGGTCGGTTTACATGTAATACAATAATAAAAATAGCAACATTACCTGATAGTATCCAAGTCGTATTTCATCACCATTACAGTTTGTAATAAAGGTGTTCGTCGATTCCAAAAAATCCCTTCGCAGTTTCGCGCACCAATCCACTGAGTATAAACTAACAAATTCTTGCTGGTTTGCGCTCCAGATTAAGCCATTTGTTACAAAACACCAAGCACTCGGCCAAACAAAAATAATATTAAAAAAAAGTAAATAATGTCTTGGTGATAATTCTTGCAACATAGTAATGAAAATTTGGTGTTGTCAAAGCACCGCTGTTACGCGAAGTTTTCGTTCGTCGCACTGCTCCAATTATGCTGGAATGACACGCAATTCGATCGGTGCTAACAGCTCCGCGTCAACGCTATGCTTATCTGTTGCATCTTCGTAAACGTCATTACGTTTAATGTTCTAGTTAATTACTAATATTTTGCTTATCGGATACTATAATGCGACTACACTTTAGCGGCAACAGAGTCGTAACATGAATAAGTTGTACTCACGCATATGATATTTAGTTCGGAGATTTAAAAATTAATGTATATTTAACGGGTCAACGGTTGCTTTGTGAATAAAATTGTAAAACATTGTTATTTCCTATGCAAAAAGTTTGCAGTGTAAAGTCAATGGATCAAGCGATTCTTTTAAAATTGTTGCGAAATTCCCATGTTTAAGACATTTACCTGAGTAGAAATCAACCAGATGCATGATAGTAGTCCGAATTGGGTCCTGATCGGGTATGGCCCGATCGAGAGTGGCACATAAGATCCCGATCGGGTGCACGTCGGGTCGACATCGGGTAGGACCCGAGGAAATCTTTTTAGCCGGGATTTGATAACAAATACGTCATTTTATACTTTTATACAGTGAGATACACATATTTATATACATATAAGTGCACATGTGCAACGTACCTTGTTTCACACTCGAACAATTTACCGAGTTTGAGGGCAAACTGTTGAACGATAGCAAATATCGCACGAAGGTTAAGTGAGTAATACAGAAATTAATATGACATAGTTTGTTTGTTTAACGACTAAATATTTTGTGTAATCTATTTTATTAGTTCTTAGAAAAATTAAGTAACAAGGTCAGTTGACCCGAAAAAATGGAAAACTAGAATCATTGGCGACATTGTACGCAAATACATTAGTCAAGATGTTCCCCAAAATTTTACGTCCGTGTGGAAGATGCAACACAATTTTAGAGACACAGAATTTTTTAAAATAATTGAAGGTATTTTGTACTAATTGCATTCTTCGCCTACATGTACCGTCTTCAGGTATGTATTTTATGATGGTGTTTCATCTGTAATATTTAATACATTGAAACAGGGCAATACTTTGCCCAGCCGGTCTGAGATAGTCCAAAGAATGATGGCTGTATTGCATAACGCAAAGAAGTGGAACAGAAGCAGAAGAAAGCATTTCTCCGCCAGCACGGAAGAAATTAGAATTTATATAAATAATCAGCAAAAGTATTTAAAACAAATAAATGTTTATAGTTTGTTTTCAAAATTTTCCATATATATTCTCTTATTTTTTCCCACCATTACATATCGTAACGGGAAGCTTATTGTCGTACAATCTCTTGCATTCCTTGTGCGTTGCCTATAGTCGAGATACAATGTTAATCACTCACGATTTAATGAATGTTTAGAGACCGCTATAATAAGAAGTACACGTCGTGACATTCCACATGGCTGATTTTTTTACGAATTCTGTTATAACAGGCTTTAACAATAAGAACCGCACTCCTTACATGTACAAAAGTTTTTATAAATATCCTAAACAAAATCCGTAGATCAGTGGTTATAGGCGCAGGACTTCCAATGTGATTCAGGAAAATCAATGAATCCGTGTTCGATCCCAGTTCGGTGGAACCCCAAGATTATTAAAATATTTATAATATTGATACTTTATTTGTAGCACATGTTCAATTCAGGAAAACTTCCTTCACTGGATAAGTTATAAGAGAGAGATAGTCTTTTTAAATTTGTTAAATTATTTGTTTCAATCAGCAGTCGATTGGTTCCCAATCGGGAGCCAAGCTATCGGCCGTTGGCTGGGCCGACGCTAAAGAAGATCATAGCGGACGGCGTGGACGATGGGAGCACCTCCACCACCTCCGAGGAATCGTGCGACTCCCTCGTATATATCTCTGCCAAGATGGAAGGGCTCTTCGTTCTTGCTCTCTCGTTCTACGCGCGTTCGCGGACAGCGGCGCGAACGATAATTTTATAAGTCCCAAGACTTTGAAGCGACTCGGGTCGCGCGTTAGAACGCGGGTGTTACAACCGAAATACTATGTTCTCGGGAATGGGCTCGTAGGAATTGTGCGAGAGCGTCAGAGACCGCCAGGGTTGCGGTGAGAGGGCGAACGAAACGCCTCGAATTTCGTACGGTAGAGTTCCTAAGCGGACCGGTCATCCTAGGCGTGCGAGCGATCGGAGAACTCGCGATCGCGATAGACAACGCGGTCAATGAATTGTACTTCCGAGATCGGCCGAGCGAGAGATTCACTTATATTGCGGACGTGAGGGAATATTCGCGTTGCTGCGGCATTGCGCGCCTACCCGAACAGGAAACAACGAAGGTACGATAGTTTTTAAATCGCGTTGTAGGACAGTTGAAGCCGGCCACCGGGCTCACTTCCCTCATCTCGCATACGATCGACAACGGAGGTAAAGCGCCAATAAAACAATGTTGGGATCAGGTCTCGCCGAAAATCCAGGAAGCTATTTACCCGGAAGTCGACCAACTTTTGGCCAACATTTATCGAGCCATCGAACAGCGCGTGGTCCAGTCCGATTGTCATGATACGCAAAGCGATAGCTGCGAGCCCCGATCGCTGGTACAATGCGAAACTCGAGCGCGTCCGAAAAGACTCAAAGATGCACGAGGTCTGGAAGACAGAGAACAAACGCCTCTAGCGCCGGCCAGCGAACGTAATGAAGCGCGACGTAATAGTAAACGACTTGCTAGAATGGAAGCTGGTTCGGCGGAACTAGGAAAGTGCGAATTATTGGCGGAAGCGCACGACGAGCCTCAGGCCGGCCATCTCGGCTGAGAAAAAACTTACGAGCGGCTGTTACTGCGACATTTCTGGCCGCGGATGTTCCGAGACGTCGCGAAATATGTACGCGCCTGTCACACCCTTTTTTTACATGGGGGAAATCATCACGGATTTCCCGCCCTCTGAGGAAGGAGCGGGGATATGTCGGACTCTTACGGACTAAAACCCCCCATGGTGGCCGGCCTCTGGGGCCATCCAGAGCGCGCTCTGGGAACTTTGGACGACCAACATCCAGAGCCCGCCCAGCTCGGCTCCTCGACGCAACGCGCTACCTCCCGGGGGGCCCTGAGTTGGGTCCCTCGGTAACTTGCGCTTTGGCGACCAAGCGGGCCACACACTTAATCGCCCCTCACCTGACCCTTGTTGTTGTAGGGGCCCCAGGTCCTCAACGGGGACCCCTGAAGCGCCGGTGGAATCTGCGTGCGCGGCAGGGATGTAAGCTTCCTGGCGCGCACAATTGCAGATATGGACCCACTTTGTGTGGGTCCGCGAGGGCGCGGGATGGCCGCCCCCGGCTAGGGCCTGTAGGCCCCTCTCCGGAGTCGGCGGCCATCGCCTTCACACTCCGTAAGCGATCGGGAGCGTTTTGGCGCTCCCGGTCATGCTCGGCGGCCTCCTGCGAGAGGACAGCATCGCAGAAGGAGGCCACAGCCCTCCAATTCTCCTCCCCGCCGACCGTGGCCTTAACGACGGCCGACACGCGCCTGTGACACCCGCCAACGAACGAAAATCGAACAAGGCGCGCCACTCGGCACGATGGGACGACATTATGCGCACGAGCCGTGGACGATAGTAGCCGCCGACTTCATAGGTCTACTTTCACGTAGTAAAGCCGGATACCAATACATACGAGTCTTTCAAGATTTATTCACGATGTGAGTCGAAGTTTGCCCGTTATGCGTCGCAAACGGGAAAAAGATTAGCGACCCGTTCGAAGAGGTAACCCTTCCCCGATGGGGCGTCCCGAAGGTTCTGCTAACGGACAAGGAGACCGATTTCGTGAAACGGACATTAGGATCGCTAGTGGAAGAGTATGGTCTCCGGCGAGTGACGACACCCCTGTACCTCCCCTAAGCAAACCCGGTCGAGCGAGTGAATCGAGTGCTCAGAATGATGATCGTCGCGTTCATTAAGAAGGACCACCGCGAGTGGGACCAGCACCTTGCGCACTTCCGGTTCGAGCATAACATGGCCAAGCATCCGACTCTCCGAACAACTCCGACATTTTTGAATTTCAGTCGCGAATCGCAGCCGGCTCGCTGTTTTCGAAGGAGGGAGGAAGGGTCCGCCGGTGACAATATCTGGCTAACGGCCGATAAGAGTCGTGAACGTCGCGGATGGAACGCGCCGGAGAACTGCGCCAATGGGTCGCCGAAAACCCGGAGAACACGTACGAAACGCAAAACCGGTATTACAACCGCGGTCGCCGAAACCGACTCTTTAAAGCAGGTGATCGCATTTTAAAACAACAGCGCGTTATCTCCACAGCAACACAGAACGTGGCCGCCAAATTAACGTAAAAGTTTCACGACCCCTTTGTGATCTCGAAGGCACTGTCGGCCGTCGTATACGAGTGTGCGATACTCGACGCGAAGCCGGCCGGAAAAGCCCATGTCTAAGACCTTAAACCGTATGTGTCGAGAAAGGGATGAGCAAGGTGGAATTGGTCAAAAAATAATCGTGGACTGTATGTGAAAAATACATAGGTGTTTTGATTTATTAATGTAAGGATGTCCGGTGACATCTGTGTTGCCGTGCGCTATATACAACTATTTACATGAGTATTTACATTCGCCTATCGATTGATGATCGATAGATGAGTCAAATGGTACAACTATTGGTGAGCATAGTCAGCTAATGTATATGAGTGAGCTGGACCCTGTATGCTTGTTGATAAACTAAAAGTTCCTAACGGAACTTGGCACACATGATAAGAGGACTTGAGTAAGGTCACGTGGTTTGCTAGGAGGTGTTAGCGCCTACCTGCGTGGAGTATTGCGCCGTTGATGCACCAAAGGCCACTTGCGTGGCCTGGTTACAATTCCTCGTATGAACAGGGACAATGTGATAATCAGAGCATGCAAGTGTAGATGATGAAGATGATCCACATAAGCCATTTGGCTTGAGAAATCGCATGAACAGGACAGGTGATCAGAACTGAGATGCGTACTGTTCGACGTCTCCGAGGCGAGAGAGTTATCAGCGCCTGAGGGATGACAAGCGGATAGAACAGTTCATGAGATGGTCGCCAGGGTGTGCATGGAGCGCACACCCAGGCTGATCAGACTTCGGTCTGGTATCTCTAGATCACCAGGTGAGGTTGGGACACTGTGAGCTGGGCTCTAGGTGACAGGTGGGGTTGGGGTCGATTGGGACGGCGCTCAGCACACCCTCGAGGAGTGTCCCTCGTGGGCGGCTGAGCGTGCCGTCTTGATCGGCCAGATAGGGCCGGATCTCTCGCCGTCGGCCATCGTCAGGGCCATGGTCCCCGTTGAGGACCGGGGGCCCCTACAACAACAAGGGTCAGGTGACGGTCGATCAGGCGCGTGGCCCGCCTGATCGCCAAAGTGCAAGTTACCGAGGGGCCCAACTGAGGGCCCCCGGGAGGTAGCGCATAGCGCCGAGGGGTCGAGCAGGGCGGACTCTGGATGTTGTTCGTTCAGAGTTCCCACAAGCCCGCTCTGGATGGCCCCAGAGGCCGGCCACCATGGGGGTTTTAGTCGGTAAGAGTCCGACATATCCTCGCCCCTTCCTCAGGGGGTGGAGAATCCATGAGGATTTCCCCCATGTAAAAAAAGGGTGTGACGGGGTAACAAGTGGAGTTATGTAGGAGCGGATGATGAGCAGGTTCTGTATGAGGGCTCCATTAACATGAATTATACACATGATTATTCAACAATATGTGTCGTAGCATTGCGTAGAGACCGGGGAAATTAGAGCCTAGCCTGGTAATAGTCAGAAAGAGAACATTGGTGGTGATGGGAATTGGGGTAATCAACCAACATGGTCAACCCGCGATGTTCCTTCTCTCCCACCCTTAGAACCACCATATACGAAATGGCCGGAAGAGGAAGCCTCCGCGGGAGGAAGCGCATCCCCAGCGAATTGGCCGCAGCCCATCCGGCCCCCGCCGGCCCACCGACAGCTGCGCACCCAGACAACCATTGGATCGGCGGCCACCCAGCGAACGCTGGGTGGTGGGTCCTCCTTAGGGTCCAGCGGGACCTTTTTTTTGTTTATTAAAGCCTTTAGTTACAACATGTACCAATAGGTCTAGAGCAATAACAAATATAAATTTCGCTGGAGTTTCTATAAAAGTTTGTGAAGTATGTTATGCCCTTGTTGAGGCCTCTGTTTCTAACTTGTGCGTCAAGACTTCGGAAGGTTTCATGTTTGTCGAGTTCTTGGAAGGCTTTGGCTGGTATTTTCCAGGTGTCGCTGTGGGGTGATTTGGTAGCTTCCCTAGCTATGGAGTCCGCAGTCTCATTGTCGAGGATGCCGCACTGGAATGGAACCCATGGATGGGAGATATTGGAGTTTGGTTGACTGAGTTTGTAGCTGTTGATGCTTTTGCAGATTTTATAAATGTACGGATTCGTGTGGACTGAGATGATAAGATGACTGATACTGTGTATGGCGCTTAGTGAGTCCGAGCAGATGAGGTACGAGGAGGGAGTGCTGTTGAGTGTTAAGGTCTAGACACACGGACGGCTTTCCGGTCAGGCCAGGCCAGACCAGGTCAGGTCAGCTAGACTACGCCTGGCCCTTAGCAGGTCATCCGGTATGCGTTACAAAAGGTCCCTGCCCTCGTACGTAGCCTGATAGCCTGAGTGAGGACTGGAAGACCATTCAAGGCGGGCCGCGCCGAACACTTAGTATCTGTAGGGAATCGAATAGCGGTAAGCCGAGCGAACTTACCTGCCTGCCTAGAATTCTGTACATCTCGGTGCCGGCCGTTCATGCTCCTGTAAGAGACAACCCTGGTGCGAGTGACCGTCGGTCACAAGGTTAACTCCTTGGCGCAACTCTTCTAGTCGCCTCAAAGTCCCCGATTCCTTTTCTTTCGTTATATTGTTAGGCGTACGAATGCCAGGAGCGGCACGGCCGCCATCTATAGATGGTTGTATCAGAAAATTCGACTGATCTTTTAGGTTTCCCGGCTCCGTGGCGATTCCATCGGCCACAACGTGATTTCTGTGCGAGCAGCTCGGCTGCTGGAATTATTGTGCGACTTAAGTATTGGCGTGTCCGAGCCTTCCGATTTAGCGAGCGCGCGGCGAGCATGACGAGGCCGGGTCATCGTTTACATTGTATAGCGGCTACGCGAAAGCCGAGGGTCTGAACGCCGACCGTTAGGACGCGAGCGCGAGGCCTGTACGGTTCCTGGCCGCCCCTGGCTAAATAAACATCTTCGCCACCCATCTGCATGGCTCTTTTCTGCCTTTTTTCTCCCAGCCAGAAAACGCCGCCACTCTACTGACTAACGAGTCAGACGAGTGGACACCGACGAGTGCCGCCGAGCCTCTCGGTGTCAACGGGGAGGACAGCGAGAACGAGGGAAACCTTCAGAAAAAATTCGACCCTTCTCAGGACCTGGCATCTAATCTCTTTTCCCTTTCCCTTTCAGGAGACCTCGGCGAAGTTGGGGCACCTCCATCGGGGCCAGCGCAGATCTTTATTGACCTATCACGCCATATACAGAAAAACGCATAATTTCGTGTGAAAGTTGGATAGGTATCGAGCGCGACTTTCACTTCGATACTCTTGTTTCTGTCGTGAGTTTACTAGGGTCTGGTAATCTATCAACTAATTATACTCCATTTTTTACAGGTTCAGTACCATTCGCCGGATTTATCTTACCCGTTTCTCGGTGAACTGGCGACAGAACTTTCTTTGCCCCTCTCAACTTCGGAGAGCAATACTGCTTGTCGTCATACTCATTTATGTTTACATTCATCGCTGGGGTCTGATAGTTCTGCGCTTTTGCAGGCGTGCCATGCTCGTTGAAACTGCAGCTCGGCCTCTGATTAATGCAATTAGAGGTTTGGAAACTCACCGACAGCAGCTTTATTCCATTGCTACCCTCGTTAATGTTACTAACACTTTGATCCGCCTTTCCTTCAAAATTCGTATCTTTTTGCTCGGTTCTATAGGTGGGCGTGGATAATTGGGCGGAGTTGGTTTTGTTCGTGCTCTTATGACTACTGCCGGAGTAACTTGTGATGGATTCGTTGCAGAAGTCGAAATAAGTTTGAGCAACTTCTGCAAAGAAGAAGGTGTATCTTCAGATTCTGACTTTGACTTTGACTTTGACTTTGTCTTTGAACTTGACTATTATTTCCTGTTTAATTTTGAATGGAGCAAAAATGTACTAGTTTAAATCGCTGTAGTTTAAATACAACGATTAACAAATTGTAAATCAAGTAAATCAATTCATAGTGAATTTCAAATTAATAAATGATTCATTTAACTAATATCGGTTGCATCGCTCAACACAGACTGCCCCGAGTAGAAATCGACCCGATGCATGATGAGGTCCGAATCGGGTCCTGATCGGGTATGGCCTGATCCGGTGTGGCACATAGGGTCCCGATCGGGTCCTGATCAGGTATAGCCCGATGGGGTGCGGCACATAGGGCCTACGTCGGGTCCTGATCGGGAATTACACATAAGATCCCGATCGGGTCCACGTCGGGTCGACATCGGGTATAGCCTGAGCAGGAATTACACATAAAATCTCGATCAGGTCCACGTCGGGTCGACATCGGGAATTAAACATAAAATCTCGGTCGGGTCCACGTCGGGTCAACATCGGGTATAGCCTGATCGGGAATTAAACATAAAATCTCGGTCGGGTCCACGTCGGGTCAACATCGGGTAGAACCCGAAAAGATCTTTTTCGCCGGGATTTGATAGCAAATATATAATTTTATATTTTTATACAATAAGATACACATATTTATGTATAAGTGCACCTGTGTGACATACCTTGTTTCACGCTCGAACAATTTACCGAATTTGAGGGCAAACTATTGAACAATGACAAATATCGCAGGAAGATAGTGAGTAATACAGAAATTAATATGACAGTTTGTTTGCTTCACGACTAAATATTTTGTGTAATCTTATTACACAAAGAAAAATTTTATTATTTCTTAGAAAAATGAAGTAACAAGGTTAGTTGACCCGAATAAATTAAAAACTAGAATCATTGGCGACATTGTACGTAAATATATTAGTCAAGATGTTGCCTAAAATTTTACGCCCGTGTGGAAGGTGCAAGGGAAGGAGATTTTTAGAGACCGCTATAATGAGAAGTACACGTCGCGACATTCGGCACGACTGATTTTTTTACGAATTCTATTATAACGGACTTTAACAATAAGAACCGCACTCCTTAGATATACAAAAGTTTATACGAGTATCCTAAACGAAATCCGTAGGTCAGTGGTTATAGGCGCAGGACCTTCCAATTGTGATTAGAAGAATTAATGAACCCGTGTTCGATCCCAGTCCGGTGGAACCCCAAGATTATTAAAATATTTATAATATTGAGACTTTGTTTGTAACACATATTCAATTCAGGAACTTCCTTCACTGGATAAGATATGAGAGAAGATGGTCTTTTTACATTTTTTAAATTATTTTTTTGAATCAGCAGTCGATTGGCTCCTGATCGGGTCCCGACCAGGTCCCGATCAGAAACCCGATCAGGACCCGATCACTACCCGATGATGAAACTGCGTTACACCTGACGTAAAATCCTATGATCACCCGATCGGGTCCGAGGCAGAATTTCTACTCGGGGCGTGGATACTTAGGATTAGGGTGAATTTCTACAAACATAGATTAAAGATCAGTGTATTTATATTATACATTTATTATGTCATACATTGCATACATACTTCAAAGATACAGTAGAAATTAAAGTGAAGAATAAAATACGAAATCCTGAAATGTGCCTGGTCAATTTGAGAAGAAATACACTAATTGGTACGACTACGTCAAACTCGTTATTATAGTAAAACATTTTCCTGAAAAAACATCTTCTGTTTAGTAATATACTGACAGTGTTCTTTACTGTTACTTATAATTATACTTATAATTCTACCTGTCTAGTTATTCTCTTGTCGCGCTCCATTTTACCAAGAAATGTGATATATTCGAGGACAAATATAACCACGGAAATGCCAATGCCGCAATACCATATTAGAAAGATTAAATGTACTTGGTCCATGTCAATCGTTTGAAAAGTATTAGGTGGCGTGTGATCCATTTTCAATCCCAGATACCGTTCTATTAATACAGATAGAATGCCATATTGTCGCAACTCTATAACCCTGGAGTCGAAACATATTTAGCGTGAACGATCCAATTAGAATTCTTGCTATTCGTCCGGGTATTATTAAGATATTTGGAAGAATTTGTTAGTATATTTTAAGTCAATTTCTTAATTTGAGATTCTTTTCTTTAAAACTGACGCGAGCAGTTTGTTAATTACATTTTTAATTGGTCGTCTTCTAACACATTATTTATTGAAAGTGAAACGTCTGATTTTTGCAGAAGATATAGGAAAACATTTTTAAAAAAACATACTCAACAAATGAAGAACCTTCCGCTTTTTGAAGTTAGTTAAAAATATGCTCCAATTTGTGTAGTACAAAATACTTACGCAGTACTTAGGAGGTTCTTGTATCGAAAGCCTTTTGTTACAGCAATAATTACCCAGGTTTCAAAATAAGAGGGGCCAACTGGTAGCAGTGTACAAACAAATCTTCCATTTAACCTGTATTGATGGACCAGGTCGAAAATGACGTATGAGTCGTTACTGAAGCACACTTTCGCGTACATGTCCGCTGCCGTGTCCGCATAACTAATCCTTTCGGCAACGTTTACTATGCCAGCGTTGATCGCTGCATTTTGTACTATGTTCTAAAAGCATCATCGAAATTGTTAATTATTGTTTAAGCACATATAAAATTTGAAGATTCTTGAATTATGGAGAACAACTGGTTTAATCATAAGCTTTTTGTACAACTTTTACATTACTAAACACATTGGATTATTATTTTAATCATCTCCTGAATGCGTCAAATCGATTCTTATTTAAGGTTTTATTAATTTTTACAGTACTAGCGTATTGTATTTTTTTCAGTGTCTGATTCTAATGTCAGTCTGGATATTAAGAAGTATGGTTTAATAGAAGCGATAGCACATCAGACTAGGAACTAGAAACTTTTGAGATTAACTCTGTACCAAATTGCAAAGATCTATTTCAATTAATAACACAAAGAATTAAATTTAGAAAGTGCGTCTTCCTTAACAATCGTCGAATATGTTTAACAGATTTTTCTTGAATTTTCACACTAACAGAAACGTTTACAAGTAATTACCTGAAATTGTTTGAGAACCATCGAACCCTTGAATGTCAATAGCTTAAAGTTAGTGCTGTTCATAAGGCTGTCGAAACCGGTAAAGGGCGGACTTAGGGTTCTATTGGTCATCCGGTTGATCAGCTTAGCGCAGTAGGCTATCAGTGTGAGCCAACAAAATATAGTTTTCGAAATCGAGAATAGTTTGTACCTATTGTAAAACGCTGACGGCACGTATCCTAGATATTAAACATATTAGAATTAGATTAGACATGAACATTATCAAGTCGCACGTCTACGTTAACAACGAAAAGTACTGGAGAACATTAACTTTTGACTAATTCGACTTGGTCCAAGTTTCAAAAATGATTTGTTCCCCAAAAATCTGCTATTCATAAAACAAATTCAAATAAAAAACAATACAAAGTCATTATTTAGTTTCATTATTTGAACGAGAAGTATAATATGTATAATATAAAAAATATATGTCTGTTTTACTTTTCGATGACTCATAATTGGAACTATTTTTTAAAAACCCGCTATTACAAGTCTATAGAAACAACAAGATACAACAATGTTCAAAACAACGAAATATAGCGGGGGAACTGATTATATAATGCTAATTCATAAAAAATGTATTACAATAAATGTTAGGAAAAATATCATAAATCAAATTATTATAGAAATCAGTACTAAACCCGGAATAAATATTAAACAAATCGTAAGTATACGAGTTAATCGTAATATATAATATCCTGTCAATAAAGAGAGTGTTTCCACTGAATTACTATTCCATATCCTTTCTCGAAAACATCTTACACTCGCAATGTTAACATTACGCTTATAATGTTTATTAATCAAACACGTACCTTGAGCGCACATTAAAGAGAATGTGTAGAAGATGTGCTCGAATAGAGTGAACTTTCGTTGTGCAACTACATCTGTAGACTTATTGTTAGAGTCTCGAGTGTTGTGTAAAATATATCCAGCCACACTGATTACGATGAGAAGAAAGAAAACGCAATACCAGGACATAGGTGACAATAACGTGATGATCCATGTATTATCCAATTTATATACTGGTCGAATGAAAAATTTATGCCTGGACAACATTAATACGAGTCCATTCAGACTGACACAAGTTTCAATTATAAAGTAAATTTAAGTATTTTATTAATGGCCACCGGTTTGTAATATTTGCAGTAATAATTAATAAATAATTATAGATAAAATCCGTAATTATACACGTGTTGTTATTTATTTCACGCTAAGTATAGAAATTCAAAATAAAAGTATGTTTTGTGCTTTCCAAGAAACATATTAAAACTTTCATTTTGCATAATTATCCGCAATAGAATATTTTACTCTGGGAAATTAACCAATTAACTGCGAACTTCTTTTTTGAAAACGTTTATCTGTCTGAGTAGTTAAAATCGACCGATGACGAGTATGCTCAATTCTTGCAACTTTAATTCACGTGTTTCGAATATAACAATATTGTCATAAAAATATAAAAAGTTACTCCTCAATTGACTTCTTTATTCTAAGAGACGAAGCGCAGTTTTCATTTGCTATAATAATTACGATTTCTACTGCAGAAGTTAATTTATCTTTCTTCGTGACCAGTATACTGCCGAACACCGTCAAACGGTTAATTTATAACTTTAGTCTGCAGTGAACAAGTTTAACACTAAGAGTACTAATGTCTGGTCATTTTTCTCGTTTCTTAATTTTGTTAGAAATTAAAATGTAAATCCATAATTTTGTTATTATTATACAAATGTTACTTTATGTATATGTTTCCCTATTAAATTAATAATTAGCAATATTCGAATCGAAAAAATATAAGCTTAATCTCATAATCGATCATTTGACCGTTTACGGTAAAACAGCCATGTATAAATAACCAGTACGATTAGTGTTAACCAGCTGAAGCTGAAAAGTTGTGTGGTAACCAGTAAAAAAAAAAATGTTAGCGAAATTTAAACAATACCTAGATGTCGCAATGGGCACAGTGTAGTCCAGTACATCCAAGTAGAAGGTAAATAAATCGGACTTTGCGATTGCATCAATTTCGTTCCGTTCAAGTAGTCCTAACAGACCAGTGTGACTGCCGTTGCATAGCCGCGTTCCGATGTTATGAACAGGTTGCCTCACCGGCACCAAGCTAAAATACTGTAAGTTTAAACAACTCCTCGCAACAAAAGAAAGTGTTTAGTTCGACTATTGTTTGAGATTTACGGTGCCAACGTACGTGAAATTCAAATGATGCGTAAAAATATTCCAAATTTCACCGAAAATGCCACTGACTTTGGTGTCGTTGTCATAAAAGTTGACCAAGTTTCCATCCTAGAATTATATTAATGTAAGGAAATACAAATTAAACGTGTTAAACGAATTAAACGCATAAAAAACTAAAAAAAGCTCTAGAAAGTAAAGAGGAGCATTATTTTGAACTTTATAACGAAATTTTGTCGTGCCTATTTTCAAGGTTAGTTTATATTTTTAAAAAATGTCTTTTCATGCCTTTCAGTATAAGAGAAAGATTTACAAGTGGGACAACCGCAGGAATTTCTACAAAATGGAAAAGATTACATTTCGATAGGACCATTCCTTGAAACATACTCGACAATGAAAAATCGGGTATTTTCCAATAATAATGGTTTATGTTAAACATATTCCGAAATTGTTAACAACGGGAATATTCGGCGCCGTTTCTCTACAAGATGGAAAAGGTTACAAACATAAAAAAACTTTCGAAAATATACGCCACAAATTGAGACCGCCTATTAGTTTTCGAAATCGGTTTAAAATTCACAAAAATACAATATTCAAAACAAGATTTGAAACAGAACAAAAAATGGTAACATGCCACTATACATAATATTGAAAATTCTTTTTTATAAGACAATCGGCTATTTTTTTGATTTGCCAATCAGACATTCCTTGTCAATCGTTATAAAATGTACACATATTTTTTAAATAAAAATATATATAAAATATATATTAGTAATATTAATAAATCATTTATTGTAAGAAAAAATAATCAATACGGTCTGTTTATAAACAACTGGTCGGTTTACATGTAATACAATAATAAAAATAGCAACATTACCTGATAGTATCCAACTCGTATTTCATCACCATTACAGTTTTTAGTAAAGGTGTTCGTCGATTCCAAATAATGTCTTCGCAGTTCCGCGCACCAATCCACTGAGTATAAACTGACAAATTTTTGCTGGTCTATGTTCCAGATTAAGCCATCTGTTACAAAACACCAAGCACTCGGCCAAACGAAAATAATACTAAAGAAAATTAACGAAAATCTTGGTGATAATTGTTGCAACATAGTAATGGAAATTTGGTGTTGTTGTCAAAGTACCGCTGTTACACAGAGTCTTCGCTCGTCGCACTGCTATAATTATGCTGGAATGACACGCAATTCGATCGGTGCTAACGGTTCCGCATTAACACTATGCTTATCTGTTGCATCTTCGTAAACGTCACTACGTTTATGTTCTAGTTAATTATTGATATTTTACTCATCGGATGCTATGATGCGACTGCATTTTAGCAGTCCCACAGTTGTAACATGAATTAGTTATACTCAAGCATATGATATTTAGTTGGGAGATTTAAAAATGATGTTAAATTTAACGAGTCAACGATTGCGTTGTCAATAAAATTGTAAAACATTGTTATTTCCTATGCAAAAAGTTTTGCAGTGTAATGTTAATGGATCAAGCAATTCATTTAAAATTGTCGCGAAATTCCCATGTTTAAGGCATTTAAATCCTTTCAGTCCCTGCTCCTCATTAATTTTACAAAAACAATTTGTGTAACAGAATTGTGATCAATTTCGAAGCCGGTTTATACATATAAATTAACTATTTGCATTTGTCAAATTCAATTTATCGCGAATCTTTGTCTATTTAATTGTTTGGAGTAAAATATTCATGAGAAAAATGGGACATATGATCTCGGATAGACGGAGAAAGGTATTGAAATGAATATCTGCAGTTTATACAAAAACATGGATTGTATATCATACTTGACTGTTTATATAAATGTCTTAAGTTGCTAGTTTCCCTCGAAATGCTTGACATAAATTAACTTAAGTCTACACGTCCTCGTGACGAGCCTTCGATGCGATTGGGGGTTACGAATATGCCTATCGATACAAATTCGAGTCGAAGGTTCGCTGCCATTAAGGTACCTCGCAACAAACTCAACTTGATAGAGAAGAACTTTTTGCTTCAAAACAGAATGACCTTAATGCGAGACTTAAGATTAATACCTTCATCAATCAACGGACGACAAATTACTATACGCGACACTTTCGTGGTCGACGTAATACTTCTCCCGGGCATCTCTCTAATAGAAAATTATAAAAACTATAATACAGTCTGTTTCAAACACTCTCACTCTAGGTTCTTGCAACCTAATTAGCCTTATATCTAATGTTCATTCTATTATAGTCGGTGTTGCTCGCATAGCACGCTTACGCGGTGACCGGCGTACAAGTTTCTCGGACTAGTATCGAATTTAGTAGAAATCTTAGCGTCCAGCTTAATTCACGGGTACGTGCTAAATTCTATACACGAATACCGTTACAGTCTTGGAATTTACACTGATACCAGAGTCATCGCAGTTCTAATTCAATGGTAAATGTAATTCAATGACCAAAGGTCAGAATTTTGCGATGCGTTAAAATTAACAAGTACGACGATAATGACCATTCGATTACTTGATTGGTTTATAACTCGTTGCTATCATAAAGACGAACTCTTGAGATCGAATTAATCGAACATCTAACATTTGTAGAAAATAATGCCGAAAATGAATATGCAATAATGCAAGTGTGATTATTATTCAACTTTTTGATATCAAAATTTCTAATAATTCATATCCGCGCACACAAATACTTGCTTTTAAAAGTCGATATTTTTTGTGTTGTGAATACGATGATTCTGACTATTGCTTTTCAAAAATCTGACTGCGTGTGTATAGAATCGTATATTCGCATACATCCAACACAACTTACATACAAAGCTCTAGGAATACTACCAGCCATGAATGAATCATATTGTTTACTCGCATCCTCCGACAAATAATTCAAATGATCTTTAACCGGTAGTATTTCACTTATCTAATAAAGTAAAGCATGTGCGATCCAATGGAATCCACTGCTATATATGTCTAAATTATTTACACTTTTCGAATTTAATTTAAGAAAGGAAAATTTATCCAGAATGCTTGTTCTCGTTATAATAATTTCTTGTTTGGATTGGCCAGTAGTATTTACATACCTATTTTCAAACCCTTTTAGTGCCACTTTATGAACAATTGAACTGTCTTGTAAATCTGAAGTACTTTTCCTTGATGTATGCAAATTCTTTTGCTAATAAAAGAGTAAGTAAAATTGTAAGGATTGCGTTATGTTGTTAATAGCAATACAGTGCGGACAGTGCAACTGCATTAAAATCGCGAAATTTAATTTGTCGGCCATATTTGTTTATATGAAACTTAATAATTGCATCACATAACCACCAATACGTTACGTTTTAAATAAAAAAAATCATATCAATTCATTGACTACTTCTCGATAATAAATTCTTGAAACCGATAATCAAAAATGAAAGACAGTTACCTTGAAAAACAACTATAACTGACCCTGAAACAACCTACTCTCAATGGAGTTCCAATAAAAAAAGATTGTATAACAGATAATAAATACCTGATCATAAAACCGAACTCCCTGCTACAATCTGCGAACCATTTAACAGTTCTACAAAATTACAAGGTGGGACTTATTGCAAAGTTCGAGGAATGCAAAACAAAAGAGATTGAGAAACTTCTATACTGGACTAAATAAAGCAAGTTTAACTTGCGCACTTCCTTACAAATTATTTCTTGCGCTAATCTAAATACATTCGGCACCAAAGGGTTGAAAGAAGAAATAGCAAAAGCGTACTTTACAGTACGCAGTGTACAGGTGTCATCAACAGGGACGGGGAAGGGTGGGGGGTACGGATGTATACAATTTACCGTTCTATTCGCGAGAAACTAGAGGTCCGATTGATGAATACAATCTACGACTACAGAACGCAACAAAGAAATACAGTATTTAGTATTAAAAGCCCCAGGAAACGCGTCCAGGAGTTTGTGCATGTGGGACTCGGATTATATATTATCAGTCTGTCTCGTATATAAATTTATAAATAGAAAAGAAATACTGAATTTATATTACACTTGAACAACAACGCGTTATCAAAGCAAACATTCCGCGAAATGCTAAGCGCGTGATCCGAGGTACGCGAAAGGAATCACTATAGTTGCGTAATACAACTCATTGATTTCCGGTTGCCGCTGCAGCAGAAATCTAATCGCTACTATGTTTCCATAGAAAATTATATTCTCCTCGCTCTATAAAGGTTGCTTCCAATGGTTTTATGAATGCAGTCCAAAATCACATAAAACTAGCCGGTGTAGTGAACATAATTTCAGTGCAGTGGGCCCCAAATGGCGACCGTTCTTTACAGAGTTACAAAATTACGTTATACAATAGCATTACTGCGGGGACTGTGTCCTTTCAATTATGGATACCGCTATTACTTTTACTTATACATGTGCTATTTTGGGAATGACACAGGAAAAGAGAAAGAACAACTTGAGCCAACTGTAGAGTCAGTGTGGATTTCAGTTATGACAATTACGTGAAAGCTACTGAAGTATTTCAAAAGGCCGGATGCGCAGACTCACTTAAGTATGACATGCAAAGAATCTATGGAAATAGTCAGAGAAGTGTGATATCGGAAAGAAATTGTGCGTGCACGAATGCCAATCTTTCACTATCGTGTCTAAAAAGTGTTGCATCGCTTTCTTGCATATGGTAATGTACATTGGGTAAAGTTTTATAAAAAGTTATGCGTACTTAAAATATCTTACAAAAGAGAGTATAAATTACGAATAGTTCATTACAAATAAATAAATGCAAGATTATGGCAGTGATTAGGTGCTGCACATCGTACCTTGAGACTTATGAAGCAGTATTTAGTTGTATCTACCCATCGACGCTATAAACTCAATGGCGAGCATGTAAATAGCAAAAATTCTAGTTTCCGAACTCAATGTTAAACAAATAGTTTTGCCTATTCGTTCTAAATTCATATTATTGTTATAGCAAAGCCTTGATAAATATTTCTAAATAATCCTGTTATTTAAAACAATTTAATTTCCATTAAGCATTTAAATATACGTTCTCGCAACTTAAATCAATATTTGATCTTACAGAAGTAAATATTCACAAAACTGTAATTGATATTTAAAGCATACATATTGTTGAACTAGAAAATTTTATGTAAAAATGCATCAAAGATTTAAAAAGAAAATAATTACTGTTACATTGTTCAAAATTGCACGTATTTACTATACTTGTTTTCATTAACATTGACTCCCCTCAGAGTTCGGAACGCGAGACGCGGCCCCCCTGAGCGACTCCGCGGATTCTTGTAACTATTTAGATGCTCGTCATTGTACACCTTTATTGACCTATTGCGGCAAATACGGAAAAACGCATAAATTCGTGTGAAAGATGGACAGGTATCGAGCGCGACTTTTACTTCGATACTCTGGTTTCTGTCGCGAGCTTACTAGGGTCTGGTAATCTAACAACTAATTGTGCTCCATTCTGTACAGGTCTAGTACCATTCGCCGGATTTATCTTACCCGTTCCTTGGTGAACTGGCGGCAGAACTTTCTTCGCCCCGCTCAACTTTGGAGAGCAATACTGGTTGTCATCATACTCGTTTATGTTTATATGCGTCGCTGGGCTCTGATAGTTCTGCGCTTTCGCGGGTGTGCCACGCTCATTGAAGCCGCAGCTCGGCCTCTGATCGATGCAAATCGAGGTTTGGAAACTCACCGGCAGCAGCTTTATTCCATTGCTGCGCTCGTTAATGCTACTGACACTTTGATCCGCGTTCCCTTTAAAATTCGTATCTTTTTGCTCGGTTCTATAGGTGGGCGCGGATAATTGGGTGGAGTTGGTTTTGTTCGTGCTCTTATGACTACTGCCGGAGTAACTTGTGATGGATTCGTTGCAGAAGTCGCTCAAATAAGTTTGATTTATATACCAGTTGTGGAGCCGATGGTGAATCTCAGGGAATTGCGGCCTGCGATTGGCCACCTCGTGCCAGCATTCAATCATTAAACTGTAGATCATTGTCGGGCAGTCCTCGGGACAGGGCAGTAATTGACGGGATCTGATCATGTCGATAACCTCTTGATTGTTATACCCATAGTACGGCTGATGAAACCAAAGAAAATAAGTTTTCAAATTGTCAGATAGGCGGATTGGCGGGTCTACGATTCCAACTGTACGGTTTGCCCTCAAACAGTTTCACAAGAAAACTTTATAATACCTGAAGTCCATAGCTGTATATTTCCCACAATACAACACCAAAGCTCCAAACATCGGATTCCGTTGTAAATTTTCCGTATAGAATAGATTCGGGTGGCATCCATCTCACAGGCAGAAGACTTTTCGATTGCACTCGATAGTAATCACTACTGTATATATCGCGCGATAGTCCGAAATCCGAAATCTTCACAGTCAAATTCTCGCCGACCAAACAATTTCTCGCAGCTAAATCACGATGCACGTAATGATGACTGGCCAAATATTCCATGCCTGTATAAATGTTTCTATTAGATTGATTCTTAGTAAAACAGTAATTAGTAATAAGGAAGGGTTTACTAACCGGAAGCTATTTGAAGCGCTATATGCAAGAACTCTGGCTGCTCCAAAATCTTGCCGGTTCCGTTATTTAATGGCACATCCGATCTCGGTGAATGACAAATGAGAAACTCGTGAAGATCTCCTTGCGTCATATATTCGAACAACATGCACATTGGCTCCCCTTTCAATATAACACCGAGCAAGCAGATAATATTTGGGTGTCTCAAATCAGTCATTAAATCAACTTCTCGTTTAAAATCACTCTGGGTTTTTGGAGTTGCATTCTCCTTTAGAGTTTTTACAGCCACGTAAATTGGCGCCTCGCATTTATTACCAGTTTGTAATTCGCCTTTGTAAACTTTCCCTGAAGAGAAAAAGAATCAGAGAATTTAGATGCGGCTTTGTTACTTAACCCTCAACGGATGTTGAGCTAATTTGGCCCAACTCAAAACCAACAACGAAATCTATCAAATTCCGTATTAAAACTTTCAAAATGTAGACAATTGGGAAACTTTTACGGTGAGTCAAGATGATTTTGCGGTAATTGTTTAATCTCCGCAACATTTCGACCATGCATGCTTGCGTATTACGATACTCCTTTACTTACCAAAAGCACCTTCGCCGAGTTCCTGTAGAAGGACTACATTATTGATTGAAAACTGCGGAACCCGATTATTAGATGTTCTACTGCTGCCGCTGCTCAAAGTTCCTGTTCCTGGTGTCGTATTTCCAGGACCAGCTAATAATGAACTCATTTCCATGGGCTGTGTTGTATTCCTCCGACCGTCATATATGTTTTTATCACACTGAATACCACTTAGCATCTAAAAAACAGTAAAGAGATTACTTTATGTTTCTCAAATTCACTAGAAAGTACAGAATTGTTTTGCGACTTACTTTATTGGTCGGTAAATGATTCATTTGCCTTCTAGATTTCCTGCTTCTATAGCAACAGCAATAACAAATCAATATAACAACAAAACCTCCCGAAAGCACAAAACCAACAACTGCGTAGATCCATAAATTTTCAACTGCAATTCAAAAATACACTTGTTTTCAATCCTTATTAATTAGAAGTTATAGTAATTGGTGTTACAAAGTGCTACTTACCGCATTTAGGTATGTTACACAGTTCTTTTTGCATTTTATTATTCACATCAACGTAACACCACGGTTGGATTTCTTTTCCACCAGGATTCCGGCAATAAGAATGCCGTCCTGCTAGTTCGGGGTACTCAGATATTGGAAGATTGAAAGGGTGGACCCACGGCAAACAGGGTCTCCCACTATTACTAGTTTTTACAGTGCCCCGATAAGATTTACCACTTCCCCAATAACAATAATCATCTGAAAGTAATGTTTCGCTTTAATATACGGAAACGTAAATTAACAGTCGGCCAACGATTACCGGATCGTTGTGACTGAACTCCTTCGTCGATCTGTTTCGCAACGGATTTAAGGAGTAAATAATATAACGTTGATTAAAAATAATATATTTACCATAATAATTAACAGAAATTACTCTCTCTAGTAATATAAATCTACTAATATAAAACGTTTGTCTGTCTCTCTATATGATTGCGACAAACTCGTAACGTCGAACGTTTGTTACTTATACAAGGTTATTCAAGAGCAACTCTACGATTTTAGAAGGAATTGAGGAAGGTCTACTTATATATTGTAAGAAATTTTTTGTATTAAACATACTTGAGCCAACTTAGTATTTTTTAGCTAGTCTAGAGCTGGCTTTTCTAGAGCTAGTGAAGTATAAAGTAATCTTGTATTATTAAAACAAATACCGACCTTTTTGGACATTGTTTTCGGTAGACAATCCCAGCGTTAAACAATTGTGTGCTTCGGGTGTACCTTTCATTGGCAAACTATTGCATTCAACTAAAGGCACTTGATGTCCAATTAGTGGATGTCTCTTCGCAATGGCATATTCTTTTCTGCATAGCTCGTTTTCTAACAACTCGCACTCCTCCCGACAAATGCGACGTAACTTCCGATTGAGCTCATTTCTTATAGACGCGTGCGTATCACCGTAGCTTTGGTTAATTATCTTGTTGTTCCCGGGTTTGGCAGGTTTGCTCGGATTGAATTCGAAGCTCGGACCCAAAGTGGGACTCCGTTTCCTCGGTATGCCGTGCGATCGACCGATATCTTCAGCATCCTCTTCATCCGTGCCGTCGTCAAGTGGATTACCCTGATTAGCATTGAGCATGTTGAACAATTGTGTTCGTGCTTCAGAGTTCCTTGACTTTTGATTAATCGGAGTGTCCCGACAAATTGGAAATGCAGAATAACATAAGGATGGCTTCGCGTATCCTCCACAGTTCAACGAAACTTCACTGTAAAAACATTCATCGTCAGTAAATACAAAGCTTGGTGGATATTTAAAGCTACGTATGAATAGGTAACAATTGTTGAGAACATTATACTGAAATTGCTGGTAATTATAAGTATTATTAATATATAACTGGCAGACAGAAAACGGCAAGTTCGCTGTTATTAAAATAAAGAAACATGTTACCAAATATGTAATACTTACTTTGAAAACCGTATAACTTGAAAGGCTTGGATTAACTTTTGCTCTAACATTTCTTGCGTCAACGGGAACATTATATACACTGTCTGATTTCCCACAAATTGTGCACACGTCTCTCCTAAATACATCTGCGAATAAATCAGATATTTTAATATAAACCCAAAAGTTGAAAGAGACTTACAAAATGGAACAATAACAGAATGAATTCATACCTCGCACTTTCCTTCGTGATTGTCCTTTTTTCCCGGGATCGTACCTGAGCTTGGTAAACCTTCAAAGTTTATTCCAGGAGGCAACTGCATATTGACCTTTGTAAGACCACCGTTCGTTTGCAAATTTACAGTGCTGGACTGCGAGCTGGTCGGATTCGGACTCGGCGACAACATGCTGAACGGATTAGTCGACTCGAGATGGGAAATATGTGGTGTCGACACTCCACTCCCTGAGATATCTAACTTGTCTTTAGTTCCCATACTGTTGTGGAAAAGCAAACGATGTTGTAAACGTGTGATGCAAGAACCAGGAAACAACAGAATTCAAAAGCACAATAACAAATATGTTTAGTATACTATTATTCTTCTGTACTTTTGTAAATACGTCTTATAAACTTAATTATTAATAGCAATAGTTCAATAAATCTTGCAACTAATACTCTTGAATAACTGATTGTTATTCAAGAGTCGTATCTCATGATTTAATAAGAATGTGCGATGTTCAAAGTATAACTTGAGCGGTAACAAAAGCTATAGCGTTTTATTACAGAGATGAGTGATAACTTATGCAAGAATAGTACTGCTATTGTTTAATACACTTGCAAAATTTATGAAGGCGAACAATCTCTGACGTTTAAAATTAGGAATCAGAAGAATTGTCATTCTCTTTCAATGATTTTGCAAATGGTAATAATTAACAAACTATGCCGAATTTTGCAAAATATATTAACAGTATAGAATTTGCACTTAATTTAATACGAACAATTTCTGGCGAAAAACTTGTACACATGTGAGTAAAACTGTAAAATTCACTATTTCAAAATTGATTATCACAATATCGAAATGAATAATAAATGCCGTGTACAACACATAATAGATCGCAATTAACAAACAGTCCCATGTGAGATTTTTCTGTGATAATTGGATGACAACAATGCGTGCTCTTCAAACTATAACCTGACTGCCAACAAAATTTTCATTGCGAGATTGCGTGCAAAAATGCAAACAATACTGCAATAACAATTCTGAGTGAACGAATGTGTAAACACAAAGCACGTGAGTCGTAAAACCCTGTAAACACCAACAACAGCACCGATCGAAAACCAGAACCATGCTTCACCTTGCTTCAGTAATATTAGTAAAATTCTTCACACTATTCACGGTTCGTACAAAAATACATGAACTCTGCAACAACGCTAGGTACAAGAGTAGCTTCATAATTACTAATCAACTATCAAAACATTTAATGATAACAGAAAGCTCGTGTCACTTGACACCACACCCGGCGTCCATTTGTAAACTGAAGATCGCATCGCGTTCTCAACACAGCAGCCTCAGATTTCTCTCGTTCCGATATCTGGACGCGCATACGCGCCTCTAGAATCATATGTGTGTGCGTGTGCGACTGTGTGGGGGAAACACCCCATGCAAACATCGTACATACTCGTTGCTTACGGCAGTTTTCCCTGTACGATAGGGGACGCCCGACGCTCGAGAATGTTGTCTTAAAGACCCTTTTTTCATATAGTATGTGGAACTCAAAGCTAGCGTTGGTCCAATGCGTTTCCTATGGGTTTGATTTATAGTATTTCAATATAAACACGCAGACAGCTGTGAAAATGCTATACTTTTATGCTATAGGAATATTATGGGGCCAATGGATAATATTTTAAGTCGATGTTCTATGAATTTGAGACTTAAAGGTATGTACCTTTTGATGTAGATCTCAAAGCTAGCGTTGGTCTAATGTGTTTTTTATGGGTTTTATTTATAGCATTTTGATGTCAGAGTCGTAGTTGTGGAACAGCTATTCTTTAATATTGCAATTTGGTCTCGAGACTTTAACCGACTTGAAGCGTTGTACATATACGTTTGATTCGTAAAATTGCTATATTAAATTATAGCAATTTCAGAGCTCTAACAATAGCGTTGAATTCCTATAATAAAGCTCCAAGTTTATGCAACGAGGACTTTGAGTGTTGTACGTTAAATTCGTAAAAATACTATATTTAATACATAAAATGCTTATATCAAACTATAGCTTAAACTATAGCAGTTTTAGAGTTTTTACGCTAGCGTTGAAATGCTGCATTATTTCAAACCCATGAGAAAAGCAATCAGTCAATGCGAGATATGCGTTTTGTACGAAAAGGTATTTTTAAGAAGTTATTTTTTTATTACGTATGTACATCTACGTTTTACATGTAAGATTACATGCAATCTACGTTACATAAAAACTATTGGTAATAAAAAAAATGATACAAATGACCCAATTTCTTGTCCGTCTCAATAAGAAAGGCTCTTTCATTCAGAATTCCTCAATTTTTTCTGTATATCAACGACAATATCTTGTGAGCATCATAGAAAAACATTGTCATTTAATAATCGAAATTTAAGAAACATTTGCTTTACCGATGGAAGTTCGTTAGGATAAATCAGAAAACATTCGAACATTGCAAAGCCAGTCTTACCCGTTATCAAAGTCAATTCAGATTGCCTATAGATCGATAAGATAAATTGCAAACAAACAAGCAAAGTCGGTACAAGATTCACTATTACATGCTCTAAGAGTTACTATACAGTACGTATTACTACTTATTATTGAAAATGGTACGAACATACTACAGGTTGGTGATAAACTTAATGAATATTTACCTGCCAATAAAACCATGATCGCTGGATAATTCTGTATTAAATCCATCCGTGTCTGATGGCTGGCCCATTGCCTGTCCGGGATGCATTGGGGCTGTAAAAAATAAATATTGCTTTAAAATTGAGAGTATAATACATTTCATTAACGTCATCATTCCAATAGAAATTATAATACAAAAATATAAAATTTAAAATACTCGGGATTGATTTAAAAATATATAGATTTGACTTTATTTTGCACTGCTACACATAAGTTTCTCACTATCGTTTTTCACTAGATTCGTTTCCAAAACTATTCTCGATGTTGCACGTAACAGCTAAATTGTTACACTATTGACCTAAAAATATAATGCATATTGTACTTATTGTACTCTTAACATACGAATGGTTGCATTCATTTCCCTAACAATGATCATCTATACAAACGTCCGTTCCATTTTGTGAGTACCAGTAACCTACGACTTCGAGATCACAAAAGAATAATAATAAAATATTCATGTGTGATAAGGCACAAAGTGCTAAATTCTAGATTTTTAAGTCAATCTCTCGTAACTCGACATTTCAAATAGAATGTCGTGTAGATTATTGATAAATTATTGTTAAAGTATACTCGGAAACATCACCCATGTAACGCCACCTAGAACAGCTAATAAAATAGTAAATACCAATATAATAATATAACACTAAATAGCATATAACATAATAAAAGACCCCTATTTTTACATTTTTACATACGCTTGGGGATAAAAGTAAGTGGATAATTAGTAGTAATGGTTGTGATAAAAGTTTACATACAATAATATTATTGTTATAAATTTAAATTTTATTGCTTATGTTTCTTTACGCTATATAAATTTAGTAGTTAATAATTATAATAATTAATTACATAGGTGTATACGTAAAGTATGTTTAGTGAATAAGTCAGCCAATTATATGTCAGGAGAAAAATAAGTGATAGTACAGACAATCATTACTGTAAATAATCAATAATTAATCATTTCTACTTGATATTGCCTCGGTTTGGTAGCGTTACTGTCGCCAATCGTCGTGGCATACTATTTCTAAAGTTCTCGATCTAAAGATACAAAATACAAGAAATTAAGTATATAACAATAATAATATTCAAGTAAACTTTTATCACAACCATTCCTACTATTTGTGCACTTTCTTTTGTCCAAGATTGTAAATCTTAAGAAGTCCTTTATTTTCAAACTGATGTTATTAATTCTTTATTGAGATATGGAAATATAATATACTATATTATGTTATCATCTTCAAACATGTATGGTTGCATTAATTTTCCTCAATGTATATTTAATTTTTAAAGCAATTGCGTATTTATAGAGGACCGAACGCTCTCTGTTCATCTGCAGACGGAGTCTCTCGACGGGTGTGCGGTCAACCCACGTATTATGTATCTCGAACAGGAAGTAGAAAAGATAAGGCAAACACGTGGTCATTAATAATGCCTACCCCGCATCTCTGTAACTCACTCGTCCTACAACTCCCTATACACCTTTTGCCGTGCTTTCACGCGTCTCCATGGATACCGCTAGATATTAGAGGATGACATCCACTTTCCACTGCAAAAGCTCCGAGTGCGTGCATTCGCATCCATCGTTATTCAGCCGGATTCCATGTAGAGCAAGTCGCAAGCACATGCACGTTGCACGCCGAGCAATTATTCATATGCTTTCCATTCACATAGTCTCTATGTTCGCTGATACATTTTTAGTATTATTCCCGTGTCGCTCTAGCTCTTCCATCATGCTCACGCGCAATTTTCCTCGTAAAGATTTCCTCCTCTCGTTGTTTACGGGATTTCTATTGGTGACACATTGAGTACCGTCCTGCTGGGATAAAGTGGAGTGGTGTGTGCGTACGTTAGTAATAATTTAATGTATATTATAATAAATTTGATGTAATTTAGTTCGATCTTTTATTAATTTTGAGTATTTTTTAGTTACTCTTGAAGCACCCTGTATAAGTAATAAATATTGAAAGGTTTCTAACATTCTCTTTATTTGATAGGAAATTGCCTATATTATTGGATAAATTAAAACGTTTGATAATCGTATGATACAGTCAGACAGCAATTACATCGATTGAATTTCTCATATGTACAGAACCTCCGCGTTGCACCATCTGCAAATATTGTCGGACAAAGCTCGCCAAGTGTTCAAAGTCACAGAGGACTGCGGCATTAGTTAGTAAATCATTTTGAAAGTGCATGAAGTGGATGCCGGAGTGGAGTTTGTGTATAAACTGTAGAAAAGAGTAGGAAAGAGGGAGCATTTGTCTTTGATAATCAACGGATGGCCCATCCATCTTGGTCAAAGCGTCAATACATTCGCGGGCGCGACACCTGCGACTACGGCAGAGCTAAATGTATTATTCATGAGGCCGGCCTAGTAAGTGTTGTCCAAAATTCAATTCAGTAGCCCATGAAGCTCGTGTACGTGATTTGCCTGCCGTTGGACGAGCGCAGGTAGATCGCTCCGACTCTCCATCCCCCTTTCTGCTTCTTCCTCGACTTCCTCTTTAACTCACTACGAGACTAATCGACCAAATATTGGGGATGAACTTGTCGTTGAGCCGCAATTGTGCAGGCTGATTCACTTGCCTTTGAAATAGCACTTTATATTAATTGAAATATATGTATATATGTATATAATAATTAGATATAGATATAATATATGTAGATATTTCAAAATTTATTATTAAAACTGTTTAGATTGATAATACATGTATTTTATAAAATTATATTTTGTTTAATAGTATTTTATTCTACATATATTATTAGATGGATATTATTCGAGGTTCTAATTCACTCATTAAGAGACTAATTGACCATATATTATAAAATAAATGTTTTAATAAAAATAATAGTAATAAAAATATGAGACTTTCATTAACTTTGATAATTACTATTCTTTTTGAAATTAGTTACAACTTATCAAAGAAAATTTGCAAAGTTGCTGCTATTTTAGCCATAATTTTTTAGGGTTGGTTTGAACTTCAAACCTTGTCGAAACAAGTTGAAACTTTGAACTAACAACGAACGAAATCTTGTACAACAGTTATGTCTCGATATCGAATACAATTATCTTTAGAATTCCACTAATCGATTTGAGGGTGTAGGTGGTGCGTTGATGTATTAACTACTAACTATCGGCAAAGCTATTAAATAGCCTTTATCGCACCCTTCCTTGAATATTAATGCAATGTTCCATTAATATTAATTCTCCCTGTCGGACGAATGAAAGCTCTTGCGGTTTACGGTGCCTCTCAGCGCGCACGACCAAGTGCATCGCCCAATATAAACAAGTTCACTTCATTAAGATTTAATGCAGGATCGGCGCTGTTAATATAATCCAAGCGGGCGGCCAAACCACTGCCTTTAACTCTCCAAGAACATGTGCTTCGAACAAGTATTTAAGATTTAGTATTAACGTGTAGTACATGCAGGGTGGTTCTATGTATGTCTATGGAATACCATATTATTATATTATATTATGTTAAGTCTCATATTCACATAACTTTGATCATTTTTATAACTTTTATTATAATCATGTTTTGTACCAACAAAATATCCTAAAAAGGTTTATCAATAACAGAAAATAAAATGTAAACTATCATGAAAATAAAAGTCCGTTCAGATTAACGAAATTTTATATAACCGAAAATGTATGAAATCTATGAATTAATTACACCGTTTATTTACGACAATATATTTCTGCTTTATAATAAATAAATACAACGAATATAGGATTAAACTTCGAGTATAGTTTCTTGCAAGAGGATGTTCATTTATGAATTCGCACAAATAGAGGTAGACCCTGTTTTGCTGTAATTTCATGTAATGGGGATAATGGGGATAATGGGGATTAGTCGGCGGGTGGAGTACAAAATAATACTAGAGTCAAGCTAAATACTAAAGTAGAGCTCCCAGGCATTGGGAAGAATTACGGTTATATATACTTGCATGCTTCACCGAAGGATTTAAGCTATGTATAATCTAGAATCTAGGTTATGTGCAAATATTATTTTTTAGGGAGTGCGCATTTCCTATTAGCAATATTTTGCTTGACATATAATTATAGGGTCCCTAATTATTTTTTAGAACCACCCTTTTAACAATAATATTTTTAATAATGCCTATTCTATGCCTTTTTGTGAACTTTAACTATAATTGTTGTTCTCCTTAATAGGACACACACACATTATAAATTAAAAAAAAAAAAAGGCACTCAGGCGCAGTGGTGGGATTTGTTAGCTTTCTAAAAGGACTTCTAGTCTTTTATATGTATACGCCGGGATTTTTTTGTCACGGCGGTGCACTGTTCTTCACATCATTATTTTGATGGTAGCTACAATAAATAACAAAAAACATGTAAAATAAAAGGGAGCATTCCGGAGGTAGTTGACTTTGTTATCTTCCGCGAAGGATTGTTAGTCTTAATATGAGTTGCTATTATTCTTTAAGGGGTATGCCATTCTCCTCATCAAATTTTTCTCGATAACAACAATAAATAAAAAAATAAAAGTAAAGCACTCAAGCGGTAGTGGGATTTGCTAGTATTCCCAAAGGATTTAAACCACAATCTAGCCTTAATACCGGCTGGGATTATTTTTCATGGGAGTGCGCAGTTCTTGTCAGCGCTAGTTTGTTGCCGGGCAATATTGCCGCGACAAGCTGGCCCGGCTGCTGAATTTTTAAAGTCATACGCCCGCCCCGCCCTCCTCGAGATTGCCTGCCGTAATACCCTTAATATGCAACCACCGCCGACACGGCTATATTAGCAGTAATTTGCCGCTTTGCGTCTCGGCTTGGCTAGCCAGGCATGCATAGTTAAGGAGCCAACAACTCTGAATTAATGTCCCCCCACCTCAACGGAAAATTCAAATTTCCCGAGCGATTTTCGCCGTTATGTTTTTAAGGTAGCTGTAATACCAATTATTCGAAAGTCGAGAGTCTAATAAATATATGAAGTGAGCATTTGCCTTTAATCTACTAAGTAATGACTACTTAGTTCGTTAATGATTATTATCACTGAAAAATAAGTAAAAATATCATAGGTTTATTCATCTCTGCATCGGATATATTATATACAATATTATACTGTTCTTAAAGTTGTTGTGATACAAATTATGTAAAAGTCGAGAGCCTAATAAATATTTTTAAAACTACTTTCCTTGTTTCTCAAATTCTAAGTAATAATAATATATTGAAATTTCCTTAGAATATTATTATATGCAGATAATATAATGAGTTTTAAGATTCAAGAATGTGAATAGAATTTTGCAAAGCTCGGCTTGGTTCGTTAATTATAGTCATTAGAAAAATCGTCGAGCGATGAGGACAACTTCCATGTTTTTGACAATAATATTTTGAAGTTACAATTTGCCAGACATGATGTGAATCACTCTGCAGATTTCCAGCAGCAAAGAATGCATTATTTAAAAAAGCAACCCTTTCGTCCTTTCACATTTGTATCTCATTCGTACTCGTCTCGCAGAGTAAAAGAATGCTGTGCAGCAAGAAAATATCACCAGTTTGAAGGTAACATGAGTTTTTCTCTACCTATGACTTTTAATGAATGCGCTTGTCTGCTCTTAATCACCCGGTCGACCATTGTAATCGCGCGCTTTCGTCAGTCAACGTTTTCCCCGGCACGTTTTTTGCCTCAACGATTTTCCCGAAATTACTCAATGCTTAACGCGATTTCCGGGCGATGGGAACTCATTAATTTGCGACGCATTAATTATTGGTCGGCTTTACGGGCGAGCGGGCAGGCTCGTCGGAATTTCCAGCTTTTCAATTTTCTTGAATGTCGATTGCCCGTCGCAGTTGCGGTTTCAGGAGAGGATTGACTGGCCAGCCGTGTTCGAACGGTTTTTGCGGTGCGCTGATATTTGCCTGAGTCGAATTTACGCTCGATTTCACGCTGACAGCCGAGGAGATGGCATTTCTGCTGTTTTCATTTCCTATATGACTACTCGCTCGGGTTGCCGTTGCACTGCGAAACCCCGTCCCTATTGGAGGAAGGTACCGGAAACTCGTTTTGTTGAAAAAGCTGCGTGTGTAAACGATGTGCCAATACAAATAATACGAAATCATTTGACAAGAGTGTGCAAAAAAAATGGTGATCTTTCTTTCTTAAGAATTCTTTTAGTTATAAAGCAAACTTTTCTAATAATAATTATTATTATTATTAAACTGAGTAATTATTTATATTTCTAATTCAACTTGGCTGCAGAGTATTTCAAGAACGAGACAAAATGAAACGCTTACAAAACAAGTATCAGAACAAATCGAATGGTAAATTGACTACAATGACAAAAATCATAAAACTTGAGTACTTTTTTCTACAGAAAGATATAATACTCAATTATTCGTGAATTTTATCGCAATTCTGTGGAAACAACTTTTTGATACTTATTACCAAATTAAGTAAATACTACTAATAAATGAATACTTCAACTTAGCGACAAAGTATAATAAAAAGTAAAACATTTACAAAACAAGTATCGGAACAAATCGAGCGTTGAATGGATGACACTGACAGAAACCATAATCTATAGAATTCGTTGCCGGAGAGCTGATATGCGGTGAAATACATGGTGTGTAACATAGCTGGAGGATTCCCACCGCTTTCCGATGGACACTGGTGTTCATGTTTAATAACTATACATGACCGCTCCATGCTTGCATAGTTTATCCAGGCCACTGGCGTTTCTACAGGACGACGGAAGGCCACAAGGATTATCCCGAATGTCAATACAAGAACGCACCATGCAGAATTCCGATTTATCTGTTTTACCATTTCCACTCGGTGCTGCTCCCCTTCCAATAGCTTTCCGATCGCCTCGTGCGATCTGAAGGTATATTTTCATTGCGACAACAACGAGGAACTTGTTGTTGAATTTTTGTTGTTATTCGTTTTGATATTTGAGTTAGCGTCGACATATAAACAACATATAGCATTTCTTGTTGCTGGCGATAAAAATATTAAAGGTGTGTTTTTATTGAAACAACAACGCAGAACTTGTTGTTGCTTAATATATTTTTTTCGCTGGCAACAGAAATATTTGAGGTGTATTTTTATTGAAACAACAACGTCGAACTTGTTGTTGAATCTTTGTTATTATCCGTTTTGATATTTAAGTTAGCGTCGACATATAAACAACATATAGCAATTCTTGTTGCTGGCGATAAAAATATTAAAGGTGTGTTTTTATTGAAACAACAATGCAGAACTTGTTGTTGCTTAATAGTTTTTTTTTTGCTGGCAACAGAAATATTTGAGGTGTATTTTTATTGAAACAACAACGTCGAACTTGTTGTTGAATCTTTGTTATTATCCGTTTTGATATTTAAGTTAGCGTCGACATATAAACAACATATAGCAATTCTTGTTGCTGGCGATAAAAATATTAAAGGTGTGTTTTTATTGAAACAACAACGCAGAACTTGTTGTTGCTTAATAGTTTTTTTTTTGCTGGCAACAGAAATATTTGAGGTGTACTTTTATTAAAACAACAACGTCGAACTTGTTGTTGAATCTTTGTTATTATCCGTTTTGATATTTAAGTTAGCGTCGACATATAAACAACATACAGCAATTCTTATTGCTGGCTATAAAAATATTAAAGACTACACAGGACTTGCTGTTGTTCCTTGCTGCTTAATATTTTGTTTTTTTTCGCTGGCAACAGAAATATTTAAGGTGTATTTTTATTGAAACAACAACGACGAACTTGTTGTTGTCTATTGTTGCTGAGCGTCATACAGCAGTTTTTGTCGCTGGTAATAGAAACAATTTTTTTGTTTACTTATAACAATGGAAACTACAATTTTATAATTAAGAAAGCAAACTTAAACCTAATTTTCCCTGCGCACAGTAAACAGTAAACATTTCAACTTTCAAATGTTTTAATCTGCAATCCTTAGAATGTACACAGTACAAAATACGGAAAATCAAAACGTATCATTTACAGATAAATAAATTTAAAATAAAAGAAAAACACGTTGGTGATTATTGAAAAACGGAGTGACTAATTGGCGCAATTGCAAGGGCAGTTTGATAAGCTTAAGAGAAACTCGCACAGTTAAATTTGAAATTTAAAGCCACACGCGAAGCAGTATGCTGTTCATCTTCCTGTCTTATCGAAGAAGCGCACTCATTATTCTAAGGTAACATTATCCGCGCGCCGAGGAGCCGGAATGCGGGCGTGACAGCACGAAATGCAAAATCGCAGTCTAAATCTACACCTGCTGGCTCCACGAAGACTAATCATCCTCCTTATTGTTTAGATCTAGATTCGTGCCTCCACTTGACACATATCCATTTCACGCGACGCGGGGCGCCGATATTTGTTTCTTAACTGTGAAGTTAGACTTTTAATACATTCCTATATGAAAATATAAAAACATGGATACACATTTTTCGCTTGTAAAATGTATAAATATTTGTTAAATGTTGCACTTATATTCGCATGTAATTTTAGTATTATATTTAGCAGTGACGAAATTTATTTCTAACTGTAAAGCCACTTTTTACTCTGTTAAGTAAAAAAATATGAATAAACATTTCCTACGTGTAAAATGTGTAAAGATTTTTTAGATATTGCATCGACATTACATTTACTTACTTATTCACATTGCATTTACCAAAGGCGATATTTATCTCTAACTGTGAAGTTGGTCTCTTAATAAATTGTTATTTATGGGTATACAAAATGTATAAACATTTTTTAACGGCGCTTACATTTGGATGCAACTTCAGCTTTCACATTTCTTTAAAAATTTAGGGGAACAGAGAGAGTACAGTTAAATATCAAATATTAAAATAATATAGACATTGTGAATACCGTGTGTTTTATAATACTAATAATTTTTAACACCTTAGAGTTGTATAAAGTATTACATAAAGTACCAAGCCTTAAATATTTTAGGAAAAGATTTTTACGTCGTTTTTCATGGTTTCCATTAAATGCTTTTACGTTATTGCAGTATGAAAAAGGCGAGTTCACTGGGAATTAAAGTAACAGGAAATAAAAGGAGCGCAGTCTGCACTTTCATTTGCCCCTTTAAAAGAACGGTCTGTTTGTTTTTGCTGTCCAACCAGAAAATCTCTCTCTTTGTTTCCCTAATCTTCGTTTCTCATCAGAGCGCGGAGAGTCGAGAATCACCTCTGGCCTTTGTTTGCAGTGTTTCAGGATGTGTCGATGTATTACGGCTTCGAATGAGAAAAGCACACATCAACACTGAAGCAGTCATTTATCCCACAATGATGACTCAACATCTTTTCAGTTTCCACGCTTTTTACTGGTGTGTTATTTAAATCGGTGTGTCTTGTATTAATATGTCCACCAATCTGAAAATTGTCGATTTTTTTAATGAAGAAAGTGAACAAAATTCAAGGTAAATTATTGCTCCGCTGTGCATTAATTTAAAGCATTTACATAGATGTTTCAAAGACCTGAAAATGTTACACCTTGAGTGTGTATGTTTATGGAAATGTGGTACACTTGAATTCAGAAAAATCAATAACGTCTGACAAATCCGAACGAATTGAGAATTCGTTGCGTGGTTTGTATTAACAAAATATTCAACATTCTTGTTACAACTACCATATTTAAATATGTACGAACTTGTATAATAATCTACAATCTAATTATAACCCATTAGAAAATTACTGTCTATTTTGAAAAAGTTTGCTGGCTATTTTCATAACATTTAATGCTTTTCCAGCACAAATGATTTAATATATCATTTTTTTTTAAATTTGTTGCCACCAAATCTAACAATAAATTCAACAATCTCGTCAAAGCAAAGGTGCTTTTTTGGAGTACAACAAAAGGGTACAAGATTTCGATCAGCCAGTAGAATCAGCGAAATGTGTACGCCGATGGCTACGTACACGCATGCTGGATCAGCGTACGCGTTACAAGGACTTAGTCTGCGCACGCATGTGTGCGTCGCACACGTATACAAGAACGGTGAGTGTCCCGCAGGACGCCGGGAACGCAAACGATGAAGATTCATGCGAGATTACGTGAAATGCGGATTGTTAAGTCCTCTAAGCTCGGCTTTTAGGGGGACTACGGGTGTTAGTCCCAGCGGCAGCCATGCGTGTGTGAAATCACCCGACGCAATACACCTTGCTTGTGTGAGAGTGCATTTGTACTCGCATTTCTGTAGGCTCGAGTCCAGAAAAAAGCGGAATCGCTGGTAAATTCGCTGATAACGACACCACGCACCGGACATTTTGGCAGAATATTCCGCGAGGAATTAAGCCTACCTGTTCACACTACACCGGCACTGGCCAGGCCGGACATCAAGAGCATTTTTTTAAACACTCAAATCTTGAACCTTAAAATCGTTTTCTTGGTATTAAATTTGTATGTCATGGTTCACTGTTTATATTTGTTTCTTCGATTTGAAATAAAGTTTAGGTAAAACAGAAAACTTTGGTTCAAATATTTGGTTCTACATTTTTTGTCGAATTACTTAAATTTCAAGTTTTCCTCTTTACGTATTTGAATTCTAAGTGTGAAGCATACAAAAGCACGTTACCAAGGTTACGTTTGAACCCAATATTATCATAAAGTAATAATGATTTATCATTGCAGAATTGCAAGTACATTATGAATTGGTGGGTTCCATGAACTTTTGCCCACAGAATATTCACCCAACAGAATACTCAAACGTAGAATATTAACGCAACAAATAATTCATTCAGACAATATTCATCGGTTGGAACTTTCATCCAAAAAATACTTACGCAAACGAATCTTCATCCTCAAAAATATTGAACGAAAAGAAATTTCAACCAATAAATTCTTTCTCGCGCAAATTTAACTCATATACCTGGTAGAAACCTAATACAGATATAACACAGACTTAAAAGCCAGACCTAACCAACCCAGACTCAGTATGGCTTGGTCTTCATGCTGTCAACAACTCAATATACTTGGAGAATAATATATTCTAACTCACCAAGAGTTGCAGTGCGTCATAATACCCATTGGGTGCAAATTATTATGTATAAAATTCCTTTGTGCAAATATCCCTACATCAATATTTCCTGGATGAAAATTTTGAAGAAAAAATTACAGTAAGTCAATATTTCTTGGATGAATTATTGTAGATACAAATATACTTTTATGTGAAAGTTCCAATGGGCAAATTTTGCCTGGATCAATTACCCGATGTAGGAATATTTCCTGGGTAAAGTGGCTGTGAACCGAATTTTGGTGGCATAATTCGTGAAAGCTTACTGAATCCGTTCGTCGACGTTCCGTGTTATGTGAAAGAACCTTTACAAAGGTGTGCGTGCACATGTAAAGTGGGGTTGGAGTGCACCGGGGTTGGGCAGAGCCGCGCATTACGAATTTGTCGAAAATATGGGCAACATGCGTGTAGATAGGATCGAAAAGATAGCGTTGGTTTAATGCTCGCTGCCCTTTGAATAAATGCAACGATAACACAATTTTTGGGTTGGCAACGGAAGTATTTTCCGTTATTATCTCGGTATTATTGCCAACATCGCTCGTTTTGCGAACAGCAACCACTCAGAGCCATTTCAAATCGATCAAACTAGTTAATTAATCACGGACATTTTCGATTTATGTTTCATTCTGCACCACTGATTTAAAGCAGTTGCATGCTAACTCAATTATATGCAATCACTGAAAGTCTATTTGAATTACGTAAATTACTTCTACATTTACCACAGTTTTTGGACGAAATTGATTTCACAGCCAATTTTACTAATTGCGTTCATTTTACATTTACGTTTCTTTTTGAGTCACTGATTCGTATCTCGCACAGAGTGGCTTAATATCTGGTTTTTAATTCTAGTAATATTAACACAATGATAATAATCAAGAAAATTATTACCATTAGTAATATTATTAATTGATGCTGATTGATGAAGCAGTAAATTCGACATGCATTTTATAATAGAAATTCATACTTTTTTTTACCAAAGTGAAGCTGTCCAATTAATGATTAATTGATAGTTTACGAAATAATGATTTAGACAATCAATACAAAATTAATCCAACAAGGACTATTAATATCACAAAAAAGGAATCCCGCATAATACGCTTAATTTGCTTTTCAAAAAGCTGGTCTTTCAGCATAATGACAACTTTTGCATGTTGCTATTTCGTCTTTCTATCGGTGCTGAATAGATACTGCATTTAACACACAAGTGATGCTCGACACCGCTGTCACTTTTATTAGCAATGAAATCAGCACACCCTCTCGGAAGACTCTAATAACATTCGCCATGCTACTCTGCGAACATGAACACTCCATGGCGTTCGGACATTTCGTGCATATGTTACGCGCACACTATGGTCAGTGCGATAGTTGCGGAACGTACCAGATATCGAAGGGGGAGCTGTAATGGGTACTGCCGCGATATCATCCGCACGTGTCCCCATCCAGGATAATCTTTCTTTTATACGTATAGATACGTACACATGTAGAACACATCGACCACATTCCACTAACATATCATTCTATTTTGCAAGTCAAGCTTTTTCGATGGTTAATAATAAGTATCGTAGAATAATGTCGGTTGGTAATAAACCTGGGGGAGAGTGACAGAATTCGAAAAAAGTAAGTTTCGAGAAAAACATAACCCTCAAAAACATTAAAATTGTCCTTATTGTATGTTAATTATGTCTTCTCGAGCACATAGCCAAGAACCATATTACTTTATGTGAGAACTTGAGTAGGGATGGGTCCAATTATTCTAATAAAGTTGTACTAACTCAGATAATAATTATCATTTGCTCAGAAAGCTTCAGGTCTGTCAGGTTCGTGGTACTTGAACAATGCACCTCACAAGTTTTACAGTTTTATTTTGTGTTGAGTAAGAGAATGGAACTGCTAAATTTGTCAAATATCCTTGAATAGTACTGTCACATAATAACTTACATAATCAAGCATCCGAACGTCAAGAAAGTAAGAACATAACCATCTTGTGTTAGTTAGTCTCTTTTTATGTGTCTATCTTCTTTCTCTAATATCATCTCACATCTATCTTCTTTCTCTAACATCATCTCATAGCTCCATCACGTTCTGCCATCTAGCGTGGAAAATATGTATGTGATGGATATTTTTTTGGTCTGAATCTTCTTCTCAAGCTTTTACGTCCGAGAAAATGACAGAAGGAAATTCATATCTCTTGAACGCATGGACCAATTTCCTTGCTTTTTAGCTCATTGACTTCAGAAAAATAAATTAGATTGTGGTTAATTCATAAGTTATGCCTGCAAACTGTAACTTTTTCAGAAATTAAGGAGAAAGTATTGTATCGATCGAAAACTGCTATGGTTGAGAATAAATAGCCTCGGCTGTCGCGCGCTGATACATATGTATGTATAGCTACTCCTTGGCGCGAGACTCTACCGAGTCGTCTGACACATTCACAGAGTGGCTAAAAAAGGTATTCGCATATCCCAATTTTTTTTATACATTTTAGTGGAAAAGAAGTCTGTCATCCGTAAGGAAATTTAGCTTTTTTTGAGACTTTCTTGTTTAAGAAAAATTATTTTTATTTTTGGGGGAAGTGTTTTCGTTTTGTAAAACATTTTGTTCAAAGGCGCTGGGTGAGCAAGTACTTTTTTTATTTTTTTTCGATGATTAATAATAAATATCGTAGAATAATGTCGATTAGTAAAATGTTAGGAAAAGTGGCAGAAGTCCAAAAAAGTAATTTTTAAGAAAACGATATTTTTAAATGACAGTAAATTGAATTATTATTCTATTATTATTGTGTTATTATTTTATAAATGTTTCTGTTTTCTAAAACTGATGTTATTGCTCTCTGGTGATTGAGTGTGCAAGTTAATGTTATAAAAATGTATCTCTGTTACAAACTTTTTGTGCAAAAAATTGTTATGTAGAAAAATAATTTAGTTTTCTTGATAAACTTAATAGCTGGCATCAAATGGCACTATCAACAGGTCCTCAATTTTGTAATCCTTTTGTTCAAAAATCTGTAATCATTTCTGGAACTATTTTTTAGAGAGTACTATTAAGTAAAATAATAAAGGTCACTATAGAATAAATAATATTACTATAAAATAATTAGTTTGCAAAAAATAAGGAAAACAGTTTTAAATTTAACAAGGTTCTACCTACCACATTTTTGGCACAATTTGAATACAAATAATAGTATTTTTTAATGTTCCAAACAAACTTAATGTGTGGTCCGATACGTACTTAACGGGATTTTGTAATAAAACATTCTATAAAATAAGATATTTTGATGTTTCCTTCACTTTGTAGTTAAACCGCAAATTAAAAATACGAATTTCCTCTATTTGTGTCCTTCGCCCCCAAAGACTTTAAATATACTGTTGAATCGAAGACCATAGCAGGATTAAAACCGTGACAAAAAATACGGTGCATCCTTGCGAGCGATATTTCATATCGGATCGGCGCGCTCGTTATCTTAATGGACCCATATTGAAAGGATGGAAGGCGCAATTTCCCCTTGATGATTCATTAACGTGTCGCGAATTTGCATTCGTTCGCTTTTGTTTACACGAAGCCTGATAAAAGCAAAATAAAGCGAGGCAGGGGAAACAAAACAGAGCCAAATGCCGGGAAAAACAAGGCAGGACAGCGAGTGCCGTCGGCTATAACGGTATGTTCTTCCTATCTTATTACTCTCCCTCGTTACGATCCACACATTACGAACTCCTTGTGTATGTGTGTTATCGAACCTGTCTTGTCATTATAAAAATCTCTACTCTTTTCGTGTAATAATTTATTGTAAACCAACCCCAAAAGAGAAACTGATTAAATTGTAACTTTATAAAGTTGTGTTTATCATAGATAAATAATTCTATTTTTTTGAATCAGCATTATTTAAAATATTATTTATTTTAATTATCACAACTATAAATAAACAAAATATTTATGGGAATAAAAAAAGACACACATACAATTGTAGAATCCTATCTTTTGCTAGAAACTAGTATTTTTAAAACTTTATTTACGAATTTCTTTTGTGCTGTGTCAGAATTAATCGAACTTTTATAAATCTGTACTATACTGTATATGTACCAGATCTTTCCTTTTCGTATCCATATCAGAAATGGGATTACTTTCAATTACAAACAAATGTCGATTCACTATTTTTCGTTGAAAGCGACAGCGAAAGGGTTCGAAAATGAAGGATCCCACTTTCAGGCGATAAGTTCATTACTGAATTTCGAGGTGTCTAATTAGAAGGAGTTGGCCGGGCGTATCGTTAAATAGAGATAACTCTCGTTAAGCACGTCCACGCGGGAATTGAAGCACGGCGGCTCGCTGGCTCAGGCAAACTTTCTGCTATAAAGTTAAAGCCGTTGCTGCCGGAGGCGCAAAAGCGTCTTCGAGGCAAGCGTGACTAAACCGGTGATTCCAGATAAGGCCAACCTTTACCGTGTGCTCGCATTTAGAGCTTGCATTCACTCCGGCCTGGCCACTTCCGTTCTCACCACATCTCCGCATATGTACCGCCAACCCGCCTCCACATACGCACTCACACATGTACGCCAAGCGTAACTGCGGCTTTCGAGTTCGAGATCTCGTTGGCATGCCACTTAATCGTACAGTAAATTGCAAACAGTAACGACGAATCTGATATTTCAGCTTCGGCACCGGTTGCGGGCTATCCCGAACCCCGAGCGCGCACACACGTGGCTCCACTTCAGCATGTAAAGCTCGCTCCACACGGACTGGAACTGATCGCTTCTAGCTAAAGTTAACTAATATTCTTATTGGACAATTTAAAGGTACATTAAGGGGGGATTCTCGTGTAACAGATCAAAGTTTTTCCTGAACTGTTTTTTCTTCAATTGGCGTGTAGGATAACTGAATAAAAATTGACTATTTAAAGTTAAACAAAGCTTATTTTATTCTTCATATATTCCTTTAGGGACTGTATCTTTAACCTTTATTTTATTTTATACATAAGATATTTTTTTAGTTAATATAAACACGAATTATTCACCGGTAAAAGGTTATTTTTATTGAAAACCGTGCAACGCATCAGGTTTTTCATGTTTTTTGTCTGAAATAGGAACAATCCCAGCACAAACTATTCCGCTTTAAGAAACTTTTCGAATGTTTAGAGTCTGATGATTTAAATAAGTGCTGCACTGCAAGCCACTAATGGTTATTTACTTGAAGAGCATATAAACAATTGCATATAATTTTATATAACAATATACAAAGGGTACAAAATAAATTTTTCCTAGCAGCTTACGGATGAATTCTTGAACCCACAAAATAATAATTTTGGTATTATTCATAATTTTGTAATAAAAAAATATAGAAACCTTATTCGATTTTATGCCCGATACACGAGAATCCCCCCTTAAGTGGTTAAATATTCCAGTTAGTAGAGAAGAATAAAGCTGTAGTGAGTTTTGAGTTGTTTTGTAGTTTGCATTCTTTGCATTATTTTGTTCTTTAAATTATTTTATTACCATGGGACCAATTTAGTATTTGAGATTTAACATATTATAAATAATTTTTCAAATCTAATATGATACAGAAGAAATAATGGATGTTAACGTTATGCATGTAATAGTAAATACAACAAATATATATGTATTAGTATAGAAGTATAGATTGAAAAAACGATCCAATGTGCTTAATGGGCTGAAGCTTAAGGGGCTGAATATTATTTCTGATATTCCTATCGTATTCTTTTATAAGTAGTTACTTAAATTAAAAGCAGTTCAAACAGGTAGCATATTAATGTAGAAATATGAATTGGATAATATTACTTCTAATATTCGTATCATATTTTACTATAAGTATTTTTTAAAATTAAAAACAGTTGAAATAAATAGTACATTAGTATAGAAATCTAACTTGAGTAATTAGTTTTAATGAACAAGAGGAACAAAACGGGGTGTATCGTATCCGTGTGGATCAGGCTTAAGTGGCAAGGGAGGCTCGTGCATCGAGAGGCGATTGTAACTCAGATAAACCCTCTCTCAACACTGCCTTCCGGTGAAATGCTTAACGAGGAAAAAGACAGGCAGGTACGATTAGACCGAAGTACCGTCTAATTAAAGCCCGGCTCGACCGCTCTTTCCTTCCACGCTGGAAAGTGGCGCGCGATCGATTTCCACTGACAATGGAAGTCATTCATTATTTACTGGTGCGCGTTTTGTTTGCTTGCCTTCTTTTTGCGAGCCCTCGTTGTATTCAATGGCTATCGCGATGTTGACTCTTGGCTGAGTGACACAATGAATTGCGCCGATAATTGAAATACGTTATTTATAGGTTAGGTGAGTTATCGTTGAGCTGCAGGTGTTTATGCGAAAGTTGATTTGTATTTATTCTGTAAGGATTCGTGACTGAAGCTTTGGGAAAACGTGTTTAAGATTTTTGGCATGCAATAAATTATTCAAATGTCAGGAAGATATAAATATAATTTAAGAAATTATGAATTTTCGCAACTTCGATAACAAAATTTGCTCTTGTAAAAACATCTTTTTCTATTGGAATTTATTGGATTTTATACGTTTTGTAATTTAGCTATTACCGAATACTGTGAATGTTAATTTATTACAGTTAGACGATAAATAAACAAGATTATTGATTATTTCTCCTACTGAGTCATAGTTGATTGAACTCGCAATGAAAAGATTTATGTCTCCAGTCAACAATTTTGACTGATCAAAACCCCTCGAAATCCTACAATCGAAAAAAATAAAATTCTTATATCTCGCAGAGTTTTGAAGATATTCAAGCACATTGATTAAAATGGGACACCCTGTATACTGTACACAGGTCATCGTCGGATTATTTTCCATAAACTTCCACAGTCTACTCATAGTACATCTATAAATACTTTAATCAAATTCCAGTTCACACTTCGATCCTGATATTGGAATCGGAGCTAACTTCATTTCCGATTTCAATGCCTTGGTCCATTCGCCCTTATTGGCGAATATCCTTTGATTAACGTATTCAGCGAGAGGAGCGGTCGACGAAGTTTAAGCGAGAGAAACGTCGAACTTCGGAACGAAGTTTCCAGCAGTGCGGAGAGTTTGTATATGCAAGCTACTTAATCGTGCTTGATTCTCAATCGTAGATCGTACCGGCGTGTATAATATGTATTTTGAAGGTGGCGCCGGCTGTGTGCTGCTTCACAGTACACTAATTGCAGCGTTCGAGCAATATGGTTTTGGAGTTAAACAATTTGCAATTAACTGTAAAGTTAAATAAAGATATATATAAATTTATGGTTACAATAAATTAGAAAAACTAGAAAACAAAATAAAGGCTGACATATTTTATAGAATATTATTTATAGTTTCATTATCACTGACCTGACCCATTAAAATCAAAATATGCTATTCAACATATTACATCTCTATTATCATTATTACTACAATTGTTATTAATAAAAAAGACAGCGAAATATAATTCCAATAAATGAAAAAATAGTCGTTTTCATTCTCTAATTGAAATTCCAAGGGATTATTAATTACTGCACGAGTGAAATGCTCTCGGGGCGTAACGTATTCCTCGCACATAGTCGGCGCGCGCCTTAATGATATTCATGGTCAATAGTCGAGCGCACATCTATATTTTTCCCCGATAAACGTCGCTAGCAGAGTTTTCGAGCCTATGAAATTTATATTCCACATTATTATGCCGCTCGAGAAAGGGTTCGATCGCTCGTACGTTCCCCTGGTATTGTTCGTTACTACCACATGCATCATCGCCGCCGTCTCAGAATGGTTTGTTCAACATTTATTCATACTTAGCACTCAGTTCTGAAACGTTTTACTTTAAGAAATCTTCTGATTTTTATTACAAATTTAATTATACTTATTCCTCATTTTTAAAAGATTTTAATTTGTGAAATCTGTTTGACTTTTTATATTTTTCATTCCGTTTCTTTTTATATTTTTTTGGTTAAGATTTTTATGTTGTATAAATAAGTATACCTGACTGGGTTATTTTGACCAATCACAAAATGTAGATAAATCTTGATAACTTTTAGAATTCTCCCAGTATTGGAAAACCTGAAAATAATGCATACAATTTTTAAAAATACTAATACTATTTATTGTCGGGTATGAATTTAGTTATGAGTTGCTGAAACGTACGAAGAAAAAGCAAATATTCTTATATTCACGTTTTCTAAACGGGGAGGCTGTTATGTATGATTTTCTTTTTAGAATAATAATCCTATTTTCACGTAATTAATATAAAAATGCATATGAGTATAAATTTGTTTCTTGAATAGTGTGTTTTTTCTAAAAAAGGATATTTTGAGCCTCTTAATAGGAATAAGTATGGATTAATGTTCGGCAGTTTGTAACTGCTCAGCCGCTGCCTTACGAGACAGTGGGTATTAGCACTGTACGTTCGTCACAGTCACCACTCTTCATCCATAATATCTTCATCTATCAATATTAGGATGGTCCTTATTTGGGCTTTTAACAAATTTTCATGTTGGAGCCCGACAAATCAGCTCCAAATGGTAAACAAAAAATGCTCTAATTTTTTTAGCTTTTTATTTTATCCCCCTTGATTTCACATAATTCTCGGTACAAAGTCCATGATTTCGAATATTCAGTGCTCTGCATCTTCTCTTTTCAGTGAAAAATTAAAAAATCATATATGGGGTACTCCAGGAGGATGATATGTCCAGGAGTCTAATTGATCACCGAATATAACAATATTTTAACTAGGAACGAAGATCAAAAAATGTTCGTGCTGCCATGTGTTGATCTTCCTTTGGAGGATTTGTTAAGTATATTGCCAATCATTAAATCTCTTAACTTAAGCATTGACGTTCGATCAGCAAAGTATCTTATTATAGCATGTTTTGCTATGTTAACAAGTTTTAACTTTGATAGCCAGTGTTGTTTAATGTTGACACTTATAAAAAACTAATGCACACAGATTGAAATACTAGTAAAAAAATTATACACTTTGATATTTATTTTTAACAAGAACGTGAAAAACCAAGTACATAGTTAAACCAAATTTGAAAATCGGTCATTAAACCAGGCGAGGTGAATTTAGTGTTAAAGATAAAAAAGTTAAAGTATAACAGTCAAAAATTAAATTCCCAAGATATCATATCCAGTTGGAATTTGCATTCAATGGCAAGTCAGTCCACACAATGTCACTGCATTTGGCATGGCAGCCAACATCTTTGGCTGTCGCCAAACTTTTTCGATTATTGCCGGAAAACGGCTGCAGCTTGGCTGAATATCCGCCATATTCCCGGCTTATATTGAAAATCTTATTGTCAGTCTGAGCGTGGCATTCTCGGTTGCACCATGAGAGCGAGACGTGCAAGAATTTTTAACACGCGCCGACCTTTTCCACTTTTGCTCGTCGTAATGCAGTGTTTCATGGCGAAACTGTTACTGCAACGTCGAAAAGAGAACCCTTTGGTGTCGGATTTTCGATTGGGAGACGGATTTGTCGAAGTTATTAGGTAAAAAAAATATTTGTAAAAAAATGTGACCAATGTCGAAAACCTGATAACGTCGCAGAGAGTTGAAAACTAAAAAATAGGCAGCACAAAAACGCGCTGAAAAGTACAAAATTATTTGCTATTTTCATGCTTACAGAAATTTCCACTCATAATGTAAAATTTTTGTAGCTTTCCCCCATTAAGCCGAAATATATTAGAACTTTTCGGAGCGCAAATTTAAGCAAAACATTAAAGTGTAAATAAACATCAAAGCGGCCAAAACGATTCCTTCGTTTAAAAAAAAAATTGGCATGTACGCGCTTCATGGCGAGTTAAAAAACGAATGGGAAACTAATTTAAACCTAAAACTGACTTTACTCCAATACAATTTTTTTTTAAGTTTTTTTAGCAATACCAGAGCAAGTGTCTCGAATGAAGCGCCCACGCACCAACTTTTTTTTAATTTTAGAACTGCAAGTTAAATCTAATTGTAAGTATCATTTAATAAAAACATAGCTTTATTGTATGCTAATTATATCTGATTCATCTGAATCATCTGAATCAGTTGGCTTTCGTTTTCCAATGATATCCACTTCTATTTTTAATAAATTTTAAATAAAGAAATCATTTTGGAGGCCATTTGGCGTTTTTTTTACATATTATTGTTTTTGAGGGGATTTCATGTCTTTTTGTTAGTCTTCGTATTCAACACAATTATAAGGTGTCAAAGTCAAGTGCATAGCCAAAAACGACTTAAGCCAGAGGCTTGAAATTTGGTGAGATGATACTGATACTGACACTGATACAACTCAGGAATATGCTAACCATTAGTAATCAGTAATTGCTCAGTACATTTCAGGTCTTTGGTTTCAGTGATTCTTGAGTTACACACTTGAAAAGTTTAATACTATAACATTGTCACAAATAGGAGGATGTGGCTTGCCCGTATAACATAAAAAGCATTGGACTTAATTATATAATTATATAATTAATAATTATATATAATTATATAATTATATAATTAAGTCCAAGTTGGAAAATAATTTGACTCAAAACTTTGCTTGCTTGTAACAAAAAAAATTAATGTAGGAGCAAAATCTTCCATAGGAAGCGAGCAAGAAGGATGAGTGAGTGAGAGCGATTGAGGAGTGAAAGAGAAGGCGTATGTGTAGAGAGTGTGCGAATGTATGTGAAGAAAAGTTTGAACATCGCGATGGGCGCGGAAGATTCTGGCCGACCCGAAAAAGGGCAGAATACGTGGAGACAGCGTAGAGATTGCGTCGGGACTCAAGAGGAGTCGTCCGTGAGTAGACAAAGCGTCGATTAATTAATCAATAAACTATTTTCTGCATACCGAGCACTTCCCCAATTATTTACCATCCCACATTAAGTTAACGAACAACGGAATATTGCATTTTAAATAATGCTTTGGGAACAACACAGATTGACATTTTTATAAAAATCGTCAACCATGGGTACAAAACCTTGTCGAGTTGACGTGGAATGACCCTAATACTGTTAGAAAATCAGAAATGGACATGAGAATACGCGTGTAGTGCCGCCTACGTGGAGATTGTGCAGAGCACCTTTTCTCTTCAGGGAAAATCCAGGGTGTCATAAACCACCGAAACTTAGCCACGCTGACGGAGGTAACCGGACGGCGAGCGATGTCGCAGGATCCATCACTTTTGGGTTGACTTCAGCCTCGATACTACTGTACTATTGACTTTACTCGAACCCCTGACGTGTCACATTTATTTTCGAACACCCACACACTCGAGATGCCGTGTACTCTTACAATACGTAATTTAAGAGCATGCCAGCTATTGGCAATTGGTATTTGCCCAAGAAATTTCGAGCCCTTTGCTCTTAAGTTATATCCTCTGGTTATTTGACACATGTGAAAAGTGTGGAACTTGTTGAATGTGTTGCCGAGAACGATTTAAGAGACAGACTTGAAATTTGATGAGCAGATACTGATTTTCGGCGACTAGTTTGCATCTGAATTAACATATGATTAAGCTCAACACTGAATAAGTTCTATTAATACTCTTATTCGACACACTTATAAAGTGTCAAAAGTGTAAAGAACCATTTCAGTGACAGGTCTTAACTTGCTGAACAGATACATAATTCAAATACTATAAAAGCGAAACATTTAAAGTTTTCTCAGCAAATATTGATTACTTGATTCGTAGTTCAGAAATCATTTACACAAAAGACCTGAAGCAGTAATTGCTTAACAAATTGTAGTCTTTTTTGTTTAAGTAGATCCTGGCGACGCACTTGGCAACTTTTATAGTCTATAATTGTATTGAATAAGGGAATATTGCTTATCTGTGTTAGAATTTGGGTGGAAATGAGTTTAATCATTTTGATAAAGTTGTACTCACTATTGATAATAATCAATATTTGTTCAGAAAGCTTCAGGTGTGTCGCGTTCGTGGTATTAGAATTCTGTACCACGAAAAACTGACAGTTCTGTTTTGTGCCCAATACGACAATAGAACTGATAAATTTGTCAGATGCGCAGTTCAATTAATAAGACCCATCACTATTAAAGTTCTATTATATATGTAATATTATTCACGTGTAGAACTGTCACATAATAACACACATAACCAAGCACCCAAAGATCAAATAAATAAGACATCTAGCCATCTTGTGTTAGTTAGTCTCTTTCTATATGTCTATTAGGGTGGTCTCTAAAACAAATTCTGTTGGATCCCGTCAAATAGGATTCAAATGATAACAAAAAAATGCACAAATTTTTTCAGATTTTTATTTCATTCCCTTCGTCTTCCTATATTTATTGAGAGTACAAAATGAAATCCACGATTTATAAAGTTAAAATTTTTGCAGAAATGTCTCTTTTCTTGCATGAGGAAACTAGTTCCTAGTTAAAATATTATTATATTCGGTGAACAATTGGACTTGTGGAGCATATGATCTTTGTGGAGTACCCCTTATATAATTTTTGAATTTTTCACTGGAAAGAGAAAATGGAGATCACTGAAGATTCGAAATCATAGATTTTGTACCGAGGATTAATCGCGAATCAAATTCAATTTAAAATATAGTAAGTAAGTATATTTTCGGATAATTTCAAAATTACCGCTCAAATAGGAAGACGAGGGGAGTAAAATAAAAAGCTAAAAAAAATAGAGCATTTTTTGTTTACCATTTGGAGCTGATTTGTCGGGCTCCAACATGAAAATTTGTTAAATATATATATACATATATATAAATATATATATACAGAGAGAGAGAATGATTTTAATCCTAGACGAAGTCAAAATGATATATACAAGAGTAACGAACGTTCTATTATCTGGAGTTTGTCATACGTATATATGTATTAGCTACATTCACCTACACCTATATGATATTGGGATTGTACGTAGTATACCAGATTAGTTAATGTTAACAATATTAGTATTTTATATGGGGTATACTGCAGACGTCAAACTTGTAGAGATATATTTATATAGAGATCACGAGTATTCCCAGACAGCGCAGAAGTCAGAAACTGAAACTTCGCGAAGATTTCAGTTTGAGGTCTTCCTCACTTCTGTAATATGTTATTTACATTAGCGCTGACTTCGAAAAGTTGCAATATGTTTGGGCTTAATTGGGTAAGATTGCTAAAATTGTACATTTCAGACATTGCACTGTAAGCATGAAAACAGCAAATTATTCGATACTTTTCAACGCGTTTTTGTGCTGCTTATTTAGTTTTAAAATATAATTCTTTATTTAATGGTTTTTAGTATAGGAAATGAATAGAACAATGAATCGCGGTCGGTTTCATGTGGGATTTCATCGATGCACTAGTGTACCAGTTATAGACGAACAAATATAGCCGAATTTGTTGAAGAAAAGTTTGTTCGAAATTTATAGAAGGGGGAGTATCGCAAAAACTTTCTCAACAAGTTAGTAAAAGTTTCATCTCGATCGGACAAGCCGTCGCAGAGATATCGCCGGACAATCATTAAAAAAATAAAAAAATCGATCGAATTGAGTACCTCCTCCTTTTCGAAGTTAGTAAAAACTTTAGTAATGTTTATCACACAAACAAGTAAGAACTTTATTAATGCTCATGAAGGAAACATATACATTTTTTATCGATGTTTGTCAAACGTACAAGTAAAAACTATGTAAAGTAAGAAACGCAGAATAATATGTACAAGGTGATTAAGTACTTCTGTACAAGGGTGGAGAGGCTTGCGTAAATGAAAATGTTAAGGGCGACTGAGGCGTTTTCATTTGCTAACAGCGTAGTGGTGGGGGAAAGGCAGTCATTATCAAAGAGAAGAGATACAGCTATAGTACCAGCTTTAATTGTGACTGACAATAAAACTATTCTTATTTTAACGTCACAGATTGAAACAATGTTTTATAACTTTACAACTATTTATAATTAAGCAATTTTTGGACATAATAATGTTTCAAGTGACTTACGACAAAACTATTAATTATACTCTGTAATTACGAGGCTATTTATAACTCTGGAATCTTTACACGCAAAGAGTATTTCTAATGACACAAGGGCTAAAACAGACGAACTTTTACAAGTTTATTAGGTAATTCTGAACAAGGGTAGACAAGCTTGCATAAATGAAGGTGCGAGTGATGTGTTTTCATCTGAACAGGGTAGTGGTTGCAGCGGTGGGGGTAGGAAGGGCATTCATTATCAAGAACCAGCATGGGACCGTAGGGACGGCGTCGCCAGTGAAAAGGTAAGGGAGTTTTACTTATTTCACATACGGCAGTGCGCGCGCGCGCGCCGCTTTCTCATTCGTCAGCTGAATAATTAACAAGAAATCTGCAGGCTGGCCTTGACAGGTTTGGGATAACTAACTGTTCCGCCGCTTCATTAAAAAGCTGAGGGCAACGCGAATAAGTGAATTAGGATGGCGCGGGTCAGACACCCTTTTAGCGCAACCATTTACCTTTCCCAATTTCCCGCCGTCGCCGTGTCTTTTCCGCTGTGCACTGGCGACGGATAAAAAGCCATGGGAAGCTCCGCTCCACTCTACGGCGACGTAGTTTAAATTACTACTCGAAACTAAATCAACATGGCGTGCTCTTCATTCCGCATTTCACCGGTGACTTTTACTAATTCTTTTTTACGTTAGGAAACACCTTCACACTTGAAACTTCAATTTCCTGTACATTTTGCTTTTTCTTTAATATAAATGTAAATTGGATATAAACTGATAATCGTTGCTGAAAGACGTTTACAATAATAAACCAAAAGCTCTGCTCCACTCTCGGACGACGTAGTTTAAATTACTGTTAGGAACTAAATCAACATGACGTGCTCTTCATTATGTACTTCACCGGCGATTTTCCTTATTTTTGTCTTTTTGAATTGCAGATTTATTCTCTTCCATGTTTTACAAGGAATAGAACATATTCAGTGTCGTCTTTAATATGGACTAATATTTATTTTTGAAATACGTTTTCGATAAGCAGAAAGAAATGTTTTTTTCTACGGCGACGTACTTTAATTACTATTCCAAATTAAATTAACATGGCATATTCTTGAGTCTATATTTCATTACGATTTTCCCTATTTTTTATTGGTGTAAACTGTTTTTTAACTCTTCTGTTATATTTCGATCATGTTTTGTATGGAATATGTATAAATCTTGTAGTTTGAATTACTGTCATTATCTAACCGAACATAGCATATTGTTTTATTCAAGCAAACTGTTTTGAATATAATTATTATTTTTCCTGTGTGTTTCACATAGAACAGAATATTTAATTTGCATAAATTAAACAATCTCATTTGTGTTTGTTCTTCAATACAAAGTGGTATTAATTTTAGTATGCCCAGTTGGCTTTTGAAATAATAAGTTTACAGTAGAAGTGAACTGTTTCACTCACTGATAGTGTAGCCTAAAATTTCAATTACTACTGTAAAAAATTTCAACGTAGCACATTCTTTATTCTAATTCTGCTTTAACTGTTTTATAGTTTTTTTAGGCGATTCCCCCCATTTTTGTTATTTAAGCAAACTGTTTAGCACACAAGCATTAATTTTAGAACATATTTTACCACGAAAACAACATATTCAGTGTTTACTGATTAATACAGCGTAATATCGATTTTAATATGAGAAATTGAATTACGAAACGCACCGACGTCTTACGGGGCAGTGAGCTTAACGAGAATTGACACCGGCCAATTAAAGCGGCAGATTTCATTGAACTCGGAAGTGCGAATTCAAATTAGCCGGGTGAAGCAACAGTGTGCCCGTGGCAAACAGTTTCGACGCGGCTTATTAGATAGAGCCTGAATAATTGAGCGTTGCGGTAATTAACTGAGAGGGGAGGGGCGTTTGCGTCCCACGAATAAAATATTAAGTGGCCGCTGTGACGCCGACGCGGAGACGAGCGCGCGGGTGTTGCTAATGACGCCGAAATCGGGCGTGCGAATCGATCGATTAAGTTATGCGCCACACGAAAGAACCGACAGTCCCCCTTGGCTGGTCAAAGAGTGGGGGGAAGATGTACTGCGACTCGCAGCACAATTATTCCCTTCTCTTATAAAGGCCGTTCACACTACACGGTGCGTCCCTGCCTGGATCGAATCACGAAACGTCATGTTACAATTTTTCACTTAGTTTTTAACAGGGCAAATTGTTTTTTTCTTTTGTGATAATATTATTTGATACGTGTTGAAATCTGTATTGACAGATTTCGATGTTTTATAGTAGTGAAGCATCGTTTATAGTACATTAAATATGATGTTTATGTAATAGAATTTGATACTTTGAGAGAATTTAATTTATTAGGTGTTGAAAATTGAATACTATTCGATTATTATAATAGTATTATATTTTAACTTGAGTATTGCAGTTTAAATTTTACATTGTTAGACGATTATTCCGTTCTTTTGTAAATGTCGCGTACACTATACGGTATGTCATGTCAATTGAGAATCGTTAGTAATACTAACGAAAGTTAATATTATTCATAGCCTATTTACCAAGTTTCTGTTACATTCTTTTCTAAGATTTTATTCTTTTGTATCATTTAAAAAAATTTGTTTGCTAGATATCGGCAATTAAATAGTTATTATTTAATAACAACTATAATATTAAATAATAATACATAGAATTATTATTTAAAATTATAGTTTGAATTTGTGATTGTTAGATGTATAACATACATCTAGCGCTACTGCGAGGAAAGTAATTGTTACCACCATTTGTTTATCAGCTAATATAATTTCGCAAAACTCTATTTTTAAATTTAATATAAATATAAGAAGTGATTATCTCTTCCAAGTTGATCTAAACTTTTGACTAAATTACAATATTACAATAGTTTCATATAATATTCTCGGTTTGATCCGTAACGTCGGCGTTCCGTATTAACTGAATCGAGCTTAATTCACTATCCGTTTGTAATCCACAACTCTTCCTGGATTGTTCATCATCGGCCAGCCAAGTTAGAAGAAAGAAGAACTTGCTTGCGGGGAAAGAAGTTCGAAATTTCCTCGGTGAGTTTGACTTACAAAGTGCTAATATTAAAGTTTTACCACTGCTGCCTGTCTCAATTATCCAGGAAGGTAAACAAGATCGGCAAAATGGCAGAAAAGTGCTATAATGTCATTGTACAATGACGACAAAAAAAGGTCACTTTGTCGTTTAAACGCTTGTCGTGTTTGTCATCGGTAAAACAAAATTTAATAATTTTGTTTATTTGGAATTCTTTATTCAATTATTGCTAAACAAGATTGTTTTTTCAAATTTAATTTGAATTTATAAATGTACTTTAAAAATGATCGTAAATAAATCATTCAGAACTATCATTCATTGTTACCATGGAAATATTAACAATATCGTCAGAGTATATTTTGGCATTTAAATAGCATTTATCGAAGCCTAGTTTTCTATATTTTGGTAAGAATTTCATTTCCCACGGGAATAAATTTCTTTTCACGTTTTCAGGAAGCTGCGTCAAAAGGGAATTCAGACGAGTCGAATTGACACTTTTACGATCGACCTAAGCTTCGTATATTTCGTCCGTTTCCGCCCTTGAGATTCGGGAAAGCTTTTCTACGTCATCCCCGACGTAGCTTGGGGCGTCCTGCGGGATCTGCGGTAGTATTTTCACGTCTTAATTCAAGTCTGTCTTGCCACGGCAAGGAAAAGCATCGGAGGAGTTCCGCCCGATGAAAGATCATCCTCGACAACCCACTTAAATCGAATCTCGTCGAAAGACGTCTGATCAGGAACGAGCAACTGATACGAATGTCGTAATGAAGTTAATTCGAAGATGCACAGCCATGCGTGTCTGATGGATTTCGGACTTGTCAAATATATTAGTTAACCATTTGCGCTGGAAAAACGTGCCACGCACGTTGAGATGTTTTTGACTGAAAACCGTCAATGACGTGCTGAATTACATGGACCGTTCGGTATTTCCCTTTGATCACATTTTCCAATTGAGGTTTTTTTGATTTTTTAATAATAATTAAGGTATTTTTTTTAAAAAACCATTGGTATATTTGCATATCCATATAAAACTTTCATGATTTTTGTAAAGCCGATTCATGCGGTAGTCCAGGAGTGACGTAAACTGTCATTCATACCTCTTTTTCCGTGATACGATTGGTGAATTTATATGCAATGTTAGCTTCAATTTTGAATCCAATCGTTTTTCAAAGGGGGACATCATTGTCCATTTATTTAAAGTAAATTTATTATAATTAGTTGCATATTAATTCTAAGTTGTAAACTCAGTGGTATGTTGAGTGAATGTATTTTTCAATCATATTTCGTCGCGAAAAAATAATGTTTTTACAATATTTTTTGGAAAATAAGAATTTCTTGATAATAAGAATTGTTAGTTACAATTACTTGTGCATTAATAATGATTTGTAACGTTAGATGAAATAGATTTGTGTTTAAATAAATCTTTAACTAGATATATTTATCTCAAGTTTTACTCACTTATCTGCAACATTTTTTTTAACATTTTTCATAACATAACATTTACATTATCCAACAATATTTTCATGGTTACGATTAATAAAACGAATGAAATGATTTTCTGATTATATTCAGAAATTTAAACACCATCAGACATACAAACTTATACAAAATTGTCAATACGTTTTTGGTACTCACTATGTCTGGTTTTGGAGGAGTCGACTCTCAAAATACCCTCGCTCTGAATCTGATCCTTGCCATTGGTCACGCGGCAAGTATAGAATCCCACGTCCGAAACATCAAGGTTGGTGATCTTGAGTCGACTTCCGGCTATGTTCTTTGCAGCGTGCTCGTGCGCCTGAAAGGTGTTTCATTTATGTGATCACGATTGCTCTTATCTTGATCCTTTGTGTACAACTAAATGAAACCTAACTTCCTGCACCGTTGAGCATATCCTTCCTGTTTGTTATTCCAGGCAAGCTGATTCATTTGCGTTTGAATTAATATTGTCGAAAATATGTTAAATCTACGATCATTATAAAACATCAATAACACACCGAAATAGTACAGAACATCTTGAAGACGTATTCTTTATGCAATTTTTATGTCTGCACGCCTTACGATATTCGTAGGACGTTTTAAAGATATTCTGCCGAAGACGTTTCAAGTATTAAAGATACAAATTGTATCTTTAAAATGTAAATGGTAATTGATTTCATAATCTATCATAAGAAAATTATATAAGATTTATTTTAAGTATTTTGTACACAAATATTTTATTATTTATTCAAGCGCTGTTACCTGTGCGTGTATCTTTTTGATGGTAATTTTCGGACGATCCTCTTCAAGCGGTGCTTCGTTCTTGTACCATCTGATTTTTGTTGGTGGTGGATCACCCACTACTTCGCAACGCATGTGCGCAACTGCTCCAGCATCTTTTGAGATGTTTACTAGAGTTCGGACGAATTTTAGGGTTCCACTTCTGGCTCCTGTAGCTGCGTCTATGTCGGTTCTAGTGAAACAAACAAATGTAATTTATAAAAATGTAATACAAATAAAAAATACAATATTGTAATAATGAGAAATTGGATGTGAATAAGAAATATTTTATAATGAGCCTTCATTATAATTGTTGCTGTTGGTAATAAATCATTATTGTATTACAATATTTGTAAGTTTAGTATTCAATGTTAGATAATAAAAAACATGTAACTCGCAATATAAATTAATTACTATTTTTATGACTATACAAATTTCGCATTACATTTTCAAATTCAGCACGAAAAAGTTATAAATTGTTTGTAATAACTATTACATGGCTTGTAATTTAAATTTCAGCATAGGGTGACAAATGCCACGGAAATCCCAGTGTAAATAAAGCTAACATCAAATTGGGGTTTCTCTCCTTGCACCCTTATTTTTTAAAATGATATCACTGGATATGTTGTGTTAGATGCCCGGCTTCTGTATTCATTTGCCTTGTAATCAACAATGGCAATATTCCATAACAATTTTACAAACATTAAATCATCTGGCAGTTTGTGCAAACGGTAACACATCTAGTTAACAATAAATTCTATACAATTAATGTATTTCCCAAAACTAGTTGTGGGAGAAAATTTAACTGAAAAATGTTAATAACTTGGAAATTCAGCTCGTATTTCAACGCGAACAGAAGCACAGCTGATATCAAACTGGGGTTTTTCCTCTCGCACCCTTATTTTTTTAAATTATATCACTGAAAATGTGTTAGATGCCCGGGTTCTGTATTCATTTGCCTTGTAATCAACAATGGCAATATTCCATAACAATTTTACAAATATTAAATCATCTAGCAGTTTGTGCAAACGGTAACATATCTAGTCAACAATAAATTCTATATAGTTAATTTATTTCCCAAAACTAGTTGTGGGAGAAAATTTAACTGAAAAATTTTAATAACTTCGAAATTTAGCTTGTATTTCAACGCGAACAGAAGCACAGCTAATATCAAACTAGGATTTCTCCCCTCTCGTACGCTCCTCTATAAAGATTATATCAATGAAGATTTTGTGTTAGATGCCCGGCGGGCTTATGTATTCATCCACATGCAGATCGATCCTCCGGGTAATCCCAGCCGGCGTCTCGCTAACAATGTAACTTTACAACGAGGGATCATTAAAGGAGCTCGAGTTTTATCAGGGGTGCGTAGCGAAAGCCTAGCTGGATCGACAAAGGAATTCTGATTAAGCCAATGACATTGAAACAAGTATCGCTCCTGCAGATTCTCCGACACGGGCTTCGATAGAATTGTCGATTCCCCTTTGCAACGATACATTTCCTTCTCAAAGACTTGCAATTGGAGCATTATACTGTTTGAAAGGAATTTTTTCCTGAGGATTTTCATCATAGAATGGAAATACATAGACGTGAATGGTTATATTGAGTTTAAAAGTATTAAATTAGTGATTGTGTACTAATTTATTTATTATATTATTAATTGTTATATTGAAGCAGATTTTTACACAAAGATTTTGCAAGATTCAGTGAATAGTACTGCAACTACTTTTATTCGTTTCAGCATCTTAATACTGAATTTTGTATGTAAATAAACTAATTTACTCGTTAACAAAATAGTGTATATAATATCTTACTCCATATATTCTTGATATTCGAAGTAATGTTGCAGCAACAAATGCTTGGCAAACTTAATTAAAGAAAATATTTTCCGTTTCACATTTTGTTCATGTTATATGTAATTCTTGCTAATAATATATATTTATATATTGGAAAAAATTAGCGAAGACGATATTTTTTGCTTCGCATTAATAAAAAAAATGACTACGTTTCTTACATTTTAATGTCTTTCTTGAATTATAGGATCATCAAACACTTTATTGAGAAGATTGGTTAGTCGGGATATTGAATCGGAAGTGCTGAAGTGTGTCATACGGAAGATTTATTTGAAAAGCAGTGCGGGCGCGTGGAGGCGATAATATAGCAGATACGCCTCGTGGAAGTTACAATCAATTGTAACTTCCGCTCGATGCCCGAGAGGGAGTGATCACAACTGGCTAGTTTACCCAATAGAAAGCCGAGGGGGTGGACAGCGTGACTGGAATATTAAGTATGGATATGTTAATAGGGCGAGTTGCCTATATTTTCTATGACAGCATTTGCTACTTCACACGACAGAAAAACATCATTTATAATCCACAGTAAATAAACTCTTCAACGGTGGACTTCGTTTTTTTTTAAAGTGTCTATTGACTCGCGTTGTTAAAATTAAATGATGGAAAGTATACTCAATTTCTTGCAATTTTAATTAATTTCAAATATACGCAATATTTTTGTAAAGATGTAAAAAGTTATTGTTTTATTTCTTTATTTTGGAGGAGAAAACACGTTCTTTATTTCTTATAATAATTACGATTTTTATAGGGAAAACTGTTAAAGGGTTAAGTCAGTTGTCACTCAAACCCGCTTTTTTACGATTTACCTTATATTTGTTATGGATTCTATTTTTTACTGGATTAAATTTTAAAGATTAAGTATTTCACCTTTCTTTACCAACTCTAATCTTTAGAAAACTATTATATTAACTTTGCACATGAATGTATAAATGTATCATATATGTTAGTTTGTTTCACAAATTTGTGAGTTTAACTTTTTGCATAACAAATATTTTAAAGTGCTTGCATATACAACTTTCTGTTTGCTAAGATTCTTAACTTTTATATGCTAATCTTCAAATGATTTCGAAAAGAATGATAATAATTAATTCACTGCGTACATTTTTTATACATCCACATTACAATATTTCAGGACGATTCGAAAGTCCAGCCGAAGCAATTGAATGGCCTTTATCGATAATTGGATATCATGTGGCTTCAATCTTTTTATTTGCTACCTGCTTCGAAGTATTTTTAGAATTTGTTACTTTATCTTTTTACCCAAAAGTACATCGACTTTTGTTTGCTAAGATTCCCAATTTTCATATGCTAATTTTACAGAACGACATTATAACATTCCGGGATGACTCGTAAGTCCAGCCAAAGTAATTGAATCTCCTTTATCGATAATTGGATATCGAGTTGGTCCGGCATTTTTATTTGCTACCTTCTCGGAGCGTTTAATTAGACTTGGTGGTCGATACCGATGCGTATGGCCACCGTGATAATTAAGCGGTGCGGCACTCCGCATTTTCTTTCGCATTTCCGATAAACGAGGCAGCCAGTTTAAAGCAGCCGCGTCCAATTAATGACAGACCTTCAATTAAACTCTGCCAATTTACGCGCGCTCCTTGCCTCGGCCTGTTATAATCGCTGCTCAGCCGATCGATACAGCTAACTAATAATTTCCGAAGAGCATTTGATTAACCTCTATGATACCAGCCAATTCCATGGCAGTTCCTATAATCAATATAAGCTTCCCCCTTCAATATCGTGATTAACAAACCTGTGTATACATGTGTCTGTACTCTCGTAAATTGGTGTGTGTAACACGCTACTGCGGCGCTTGTGGTGGATGCATTGAAAGCCACTTCGAAAATCTGAAATCCGAGCTACGATGTTTTCGACCAATGTAAAAGTTGGAGACTGTATGAGATTGTACAGCTCGATACAATTTACAATAATATTCTGTAACAATATATATGCATTTAAATCTGTACTAGAATAGTACGTATGAAATAGTTAATAGTAAATGAATATTAGAATAAAGTTAATAAGAAATTGTGATTAATATTTTATTAGTCGTGGATTGGAAACATTCAATCTGACATCGAATAATTGATCCTCCGAAACAATAATTACTTGAACTGATTCCCATTGCAGGGATGTTAGGAAAGAAAGTTAATCATTAGTAATAAATTAGTGATGCGGCAGAAGCGACAGAAGAAAATTTAAAATCCGAGCTAAAATGTTTCCGGTGAATGTAAAAGTTGACAACTTGAATTCAAAGTTACTGGCAATGTAATTATACAGTAATACTTATGGCATGTAAAAAAGTATTGGCACGACCGGTATTTTTAAAAAATGTTTTCTTATAAAAGCAAACTGTCTCTTCTAAGGAAATTTATTTTTCCATAAGAAGAACACTTTCTTGTTCAAGAAAATGTACTTATATCTTTTTAGACAGAAGAGTTTTCTTCTGTAAGGAATTTTTTTCCAAAAGCCCTGCGTGTGCAAGTACTTTTTTTTATCCATTGTATATATTATAATTAGATTGTCATAATAATCCGTTAATAATTTAACTTTATATGAATTTCTGTAGTATTGTAGAATTTTTCAATATTTCGATCAGACTTTGTAAAACAAAAAAACCGGGTAAAGAGGGTTTAATTCTGTCTATTTCGGTTTTGTAGATCATTTTTTAGATGTTAATTCTTTAAGTGTTTTACTTTAGTTCGAAAACATTTACTTCTGTGCTTAAATATTTTTGAGCGAAAACGCTTCTACTTTACGAGGCAGTGGCACCTCTCTTCATCAAGTTGTAACACTTTCAGTTTGGGTTCGCGAACATTCCCAAGCTCGACCCGGTCGCCCGTTAATTTGTACGTCCAAGAACGTTGAAAAATTTGCAAATATTTTCTTTGGTCCGTGACCGTCAGCTGCAGATCAGGAAAATATTTATTTTCCCCTAAGGATCTGTGTAAGCGTGTTCCTATTTTCAATTCTGACTGATTCGCAGGAATGATTACTGCTGGATGAGAAAACGTGTTATTCAACTTGTTATTTTACCTTTCCATATGTTAATTATAGCAAGTTGAAAAATCAGTAGCATAAATGCTTGAAATCGAGCTTTTTAAATATAGGTATTTCTGTTAAAAGTTTTCGAATGCCGTTTTTTATTTAAATATATTTCAAAAATATTACATTGCATTTAGTGTGGGACTCGCAAAGATAGGAATTATTTATTTAGTTCTGCTTTACGAGCAAAATCCTTGTTGCGATTTTGGCAACCTGATATTTAGTTTTAAAATGACAATGATGTATTAAATACCGATGTAAAAGAATACTTATTTTCCCCAACACATGTGTGTGACCGTGTTCCTCTCTTTAAGTGTGACTGATTCGTAGGAATGCTAAGAAAATTCTCCATCAACATTTTCAAATTTGTTGATGAATAAACAAACTAGCGTAGAAGCATGAAAGTAAGAGCGAATGGAAACAATGTATAAGAGAAAGGAATGATTGGATAAAATGTATGGGAAGCGAGGAAATGTAGAGTGATTTTCGAGAATGTACGTGAAGCGATTGATGCGTGTATGCGTATGACTGTGCGTACGAGAGGGCGAGGATGAATAATTCGGGTGAAAGGATAGGGTGTCTGCGACATTGAGTGACCGTTATTGAACACGAGTGGTGTGACTGTTTCTAAGAAGGGCTGAACAAAGCACTGCGAGACTGAGGAGTGAAAGAAGTGTGAATCTGTGTGTGCAATATAAGGTCCCGATTTTCGGGCAATGAGTCGGACAATCAGGGTTAGAAAACGAGAGCAGACTGTAAAGAGTATAGTAGTACAATAGTATAATATAGAGTAGAGTATAGTAGTATAATAGTTTAATATAGAATAGAGTATAATAGTATAATATGGAGTAGAGTATAATAGTATAATACAAAGTAGAGTATAATAGTATAATATAAAGAGTAGAACCAAGAAGTTGTATAGTGCACCAAGAATGAAAGACAATATAAGAGTTTATTCTTATTAATATACATATATTAAAGATTGAAAGTATTCAGCTTCTATATTTTATTTATTTCCTAAGAACGGTACATTGTCTTCGCCTTGGTATTTCAATCAGTCGTTTATATACGTTGTGAATTGGCGATGGTTCACAATGCTGACAATTTTTTGTAACGCGATTATTGTGGGAGCTAGATAAGGCTGTGATTAGTTACGTCCACTAACACTTGTGGTGCACGAAGGGTTCTCTAACCTTGCGATGAAAATTGTGGGCTCTGTGATCCGTATTTATACCGCATGAAATGGTCCTCTCCTTAATGACGATTTTAATAATTAATTGACGTTAAGCTGACAAAGTGATTTTCTGATATTACGCTTTTTCTAGGCTCGCTGGTAAAATAACTTTCAATCCGTATTGTGTATTCTAAATGAGTGTTTTTCGAAAATTAAGAATTGTTTGTATTGCGAGCAACATTAAGGATTGAAATTAGGCGATCGCACGCCTTTATACATATTGCAGTATTTGTAAGTATCTTGTAGACAGCAGCGTACAACTCTATATTTACTAATATTTCAATACTAGTTTAATTTCTATTTAAATTACATCAGTTTTGTCTTATTTTTATTCAGTTATTTATTTTGAATAATTGGACTATAATCGATCCTTACAGCGTAAAGAGCCTTGTTAAGATTACCTTGTAGAACCCTTCGAGTGTCTAGACAAAACTTTTCGTGCCCTATCAGTATCGTGATACAGACCCCTACATCTATGTATGATGTCCTTAAGCGCATAGCAAATTTTAAATTCAAGATAGTTGTCATATAAATTGACTTTTCTTACTTAACAAGTCATTAAACAAACAGGAGTCTATTAATTATTGAAGTAGTAATACTTGCGTTTTTTAAAACTCATTGTATGGTTATTATTGTAGATACTTTAACATATATTCTCTCAAAAGTTTGTTCTCATATATACATAAATAACTAAGTTGCATCTATATAACTGGCGCTAGCCTTTTCGAATTGAATCTTACGGTTGTCACAATATCTTTACCAATTGCCACTTATAAAAAATACGAGTATTTGGTGTGAACAAGATAGAGAAATAGTCCTTAATGAGCCAGAAGATTTCATTCATTTTTATTGATAAAGTTACAACAATAGTATCACCAAACTGTCCCTGCGAAATTAGCAACTTTGTAGCCAACTTAAGAAAAATTGAACCTTATATGGTAAAGCCCTTCCGTTGAGAACCAGAGTATTGTACATATTGTGAAGTTCTTGTACCAATTTCAACGCATTCAATCCATGTTTACAAAAATTATGCTAACAACCGCGTCTAAAAACACTTTCGAGATAACGCGTTCAAAGTTTTATGTGTAGTTTTGATTTGAGAACAAATTTTTTGGAGAATATACGTTAAAGTATCTAGAATAATGAACATATAATGAATTTTAAAAAATGCAAGTATTAGTACTTCACAAAAAATTAATAAACTGCTGTTTGTTTAATGACGTACCTAACATATATGAGCCCTTAATGCATTCTTCTACGTCATTTTTAAGGATAAAACTGGTTGTCGTTGAAGTAGTTTTCCATTATTTTATGTTAATCGCAGAAATAAATGGATTATTAAATTTTCGTATCTTAAAATTTTTAATATTGTCATTGTCATTTTCAAATATAAATCTGGTTGTCGTAGAAGTCGAATAGACAGACTATTATATTTCCATATTTTTAAGTCTTTAATATTATTAATTTACATTTATAACTTCTAACCTGTTTTCAATTCTCACCAATTGATAATTACATGCATGACGTCATAAAGCAATACTTTTATTTTCACTCGTAATTTCATGCCACAATCTTCGTGCATTCGACTATAGCTTTTTGAGAATTGTTCTCGGTATTTGTCTAAAGCTTTCGCGTGAAAATTGCTGGCTGTGAATGTGTTAATATAGAATACAATGGCGAGCATGAAACTGAGAAGACTGTCGCCGGAAAAATTCTGTCTGAGAATGCACGCTAGTTGCTAATATGCAAGGTGGAAATGTTGATGCGTCCGCTATTATTGCAAGGGACGAATCTCAAGGCTCTGGCGAGAAAACGTGTCATTGAACTGTCTATTTTGCGTTTCCATTTGTTAATTATAGCAAGTTGAAAAATCACTGGAATAAACGTCTGAAATCGAGCTTTTTAAACATAGGTATTTTTGTTAAAAGCATTTAGTGTGTTACTCCTAAAGGTAGGAATTATTTATTTAGTTCTGCTTGATACGCAAAATCCTTATTTTTAATTACAGTGCGATTTTGGAAACCTGGTGTGTGAATTAGGATAGTCGTTGACTAAATCGCATGACTTGGAACGTATGCAAATTAATTATTTTCAAAATGATCATGATATAGTAAAAAATCACAAGAAAGAAAAAGCACTACCGTTTATTATGAAGTAAAATACGTAAAGATATTCGTAATTTCTGAGTAATAATTCCCAACGTAAAAAGTATTTTGTAGGATATTCGTTGCCAAATTCGCATCACTTACAATCTTTCCAAATGATTTATTTTTAAAATAGCAATGATGTATTAAAACTAACCAAAAATTATACAAGACAGGGGAAATATTGCTGTGTACTATAACATAAGAAGGTAAAGATATTCTTCTTCGTTTCTTCTTCGTAAGTAATAAATCAAAATATATGGAAAAGTGGTTCGATTTCGGCAACAAATACGTTTCCCAGTGTTAGCAACTAGCAAGCATTCTCTTAACCAAGAGGAACCGCACGCAACGTAAGTTAGCCGGTGCTTTGTGCACATAGGTGTACAAACGGAACCAGGCAATCGAAACCATTGTCTCCGTCCACCAATCACTTGGTTTACACTACGTTCCGATTGGCCACATCGATGCCCGAGCGTAATCGGCGAGGTGTGCTAGGATCCCTTTAGACACAAGGCCTCTGCGATCATGTGTTTGTGCATCTGGAACGGTGCTCGTATGTATCAGCAACTGCGTTTGCACGCCCTACCTGATTGCACGTAGGCAGCCCAGTGTAACTAACCCCACGTTTACCACTGGATATTGAATATAAATCAAATTATGATCAGTAAGTCATCGCGGTAAGTTCACAATATACAAGGTGATTCACTTGTTTTAGAGTTAATAGTTTCAGTATTCAGCCTGTATTATATTGAATTATATTATACTGGTATAACATGAGACCATTGTAGTAGTTGTACTTTCTCATGCAAACACTATCCTTTTTTGTAAATTAAGTTTTAAATTATTGTAAAATAATGTATAAAATAAATTGTATACATTTTATTTAAAAGTACCAAAACAGTGTAATTTGAAGATTAATCGGTATTGAATAGAAGTCAAATTATGATCAGTAAGTCGTCGCAATAGTACAGAATGTACAAAGTGTCAATATTACTAAGTTTGTGAAATAACAACATTTTCTGTAAACTTCATACCTTTTTAATATAAATTTTCAATTATTTTTAATCAAATTAAATTAAAAATGCCAACCTACAAATAACACATAAAACATCCTCAAGGAAGACCACTTAATTTTTTTATTTTTACTAATTTCGAAAAGTACGAGGTACTCATTCCACCGCTTGTCTTTTTTTTAATGTTTTCCGGCGATACCTTTGCCACGGCTTGTCCAATTGAGATGAAACTTTTACTAACTTGGAGAGGAAGTTCTTCCGATACTGCCCAGTGTATTAATTTGTGTATAAAAATTCATTTACACATTATGAATGCAAATTTTAGTAAACATGAAAACACCCAATTATTTTTTACTTTTCAGAGCGATTTGTATGCTGCATATTTTTTAATTTTCAGCGCTCTGTGACGTTGCAAGGTTTTCGCGGTCGGTCAAGTTTTTGTAAACAATACTTTTTAGCTTAATAGCAGAACACTGTTTCACTTATGAAGACAGAATGACTCTATTTATATGCGAATTACTGTACATGCAAATACCGTATTCAACCGCTGATTACATTGAGTATAAATCAAGCGATGATCAATAAGTCATCACCGAAGTGCACAGCGCGCACACACACGCGCGCTAGGAAGTTCAAGTGCACCTGGAGCGCTCGTCCGGCCAATTTGCGCCTGCCGGCAGCTTGAATCATAAATAAAGCGATCGTTGACTCCTATCTTCATTGATTGACTAATTATGCTGGACTTTTTGGAGGAGCGTCGACATTGATCGATTCATACTGACTTAACATCTCATTAGAATCTAAGATGAACAACTGATTGGACAGTGCGGTGATTCCTCTGGTAAGTTATTGGCTACGGCTTCGAGAGTATGTTGGTGGAACATCCGATGAATCTTATGGTGAATGATTCTATTTTAACTGTTGAGTTATTCGTACAGATAGGAATCATTTATTTGACTCTGCTTTACGTATAAAATACTTATTAAAATAATTGATTTAAAAATTAATTAATTATTCTCAAAATAATGATGCGATATTAAAATTATCAAAAAATTAGATAAGAAAGAATAAGTACTACTCTTTATTATGAAGTAAAATGTGTATAGATATTCTTCATTTCTGAGTATTAAGCACCAATATAAAAAGTGGTACTTAGAAGGTTTGCATTAATTAGTTAAGTTGAAAATGATCACGATGTACTAAGATAAACGAGTGATTAGACAGTACGATAATTTTTCTGGTAAGTTATCGGCTACGGTCTTAGGGGTGTGTTGGTGGAAGATTGCATGAATCATTTAAAGGGGCCAAACCCAATGAATCTTATGGTGGATGATTGGTGGGGGAGATCGACGCTGTTATTACGTTCGAATGTTCTTCTGCATACGCACTTATACACCACATTAACTGCCCACTGCGTATTGCTCTTGACGACGCAATCATTTGCATAATGACAATACGCTTGCCGAGAAGTGAATAATAATTATTTATTGGTGGCTTAATATGCCTCTAGTAAGATGGTAATCACGTATAAAGCTTAAGTAGAATAAGAAATAGTTTAATTCTGAAATTTCTGAATGGAATGTAAGCAAAGATTATTATAATTAAGTTAATTATAAATCAGGAAAAATTAGATCGTTATAATAATTCGTTAATTTTAACTTTCTAGTATATTTCTGTAACACCATAAAATTTGGAAGTCACATAATGGCAAGTTTGTAAATAATAACATTCTGTTTTCACAATTTTAACAATGTTATACTGCAAAGAGGCAAAAGAAAGTTACATCGAACTATGCTTCCTTAAAGTATTATATTTGTTAGTTGTAAGTTGACAACTTACTCTTAAAGTGAAGCACTAATTGTTAATTACCTATGTTTGTTCGCCTCAAATTTGTTTAAAATACCTTTTTTGTGTTGTTTACTGTAGGAAAATTTCTTTGCAAAGAGAGCTATTCTGAGATCTTTCTTTCTCCAAAAGAGAAAAATTATCAAATAAATAATTAATAATAAATAATAAATAATTCTAAATAAAATAAAAATGAGTGAATATTCTTTTAAACAAAATATACCTTTTTGATTTTAATGGTGTATATCATTTTCCAAACTGTAATATATTTTTATTACGTAATTAGATAAAACAACCTTTTAAAAACAGCTAATGTTAGGTTTAGCATATTTGCGGTTCAATTATTATTTGACACGACAGGAAAATTGTAAGCTCTCTATGCAAGAAAGCTTATTAGGGATTATATTCTGCGAGAAGGAAGGAGAGAGCGGGAGAGGAGATAAGTCGTTATATTCGCTGCGCAATGAGGGGATGATAGAGAAAGAAGGGCAGCTACCACCCGCTCAATTATTTAAATCGTGCCTCGAGGCCAGCTAGATACAAGCTTATGTCAAGCTACTATCTGGTTTCCGATAGTGCAGGAAATAGGCGTGCACTTTCGTCGTAAAATATAATAGTGGTAGTGACGGCGACGTTTTCGAGCCGCTAGTAAAATTCAATGCGAAGTGCAATTTCGATTGGCAGAGTGTTCCAAATTTTCTACGACATTTTTTGTGAATTCCGGCGAGAATTTAGAGTCGAGAATGTGAGAAAATATTTTCTGTTGTTTAAGAGGAGTCAAACTAGAATAAAATATATGTTGAAAAGTGTGAAATTCAAAATCCATTTTCTATGAGGAAATTTCAACTTAGTTTAATGACATTTTTATTGAGTGTTTCACTAATAGTGTTAAATGTTCCTTGCCTTGTCCTTCCAGAATTTCTTAAAATAAACTACAGGAAATTTCAAGAAAAAATCAAAATCAATGAAAAGTTTTCCCAATATTTTCTAGGTTATGGGTTCCCTTAGCAAATATTATCTGCCAGTGTGATTAAGTATTCCTCGAACGTGCAGGGTCGCGTTGACACTGTCAGATTAATAGTTGGCTAGGAAGAGATGCTTTGACACGAAGTTCAAGTATGTCGAAGTGTATTCGCTTGTTTCAATAAAGACGACTGCGTCGTGCGGTCGTATGGCGGCCATGATTAATTGGAGAAAGTTCGATACACCAATCACTGCGGCTGCATTGAGAAAGATGCTGAAGAGAAATATAACCGTTCAACGAGTCATAATCAATATATTGCGCGTCAAGATATATCAAAACATTTGCATTGCCACAGTATTTCATACCACTTCATACAGCTGATTCCTTTATTCATTTTGATTAATTACTTACTGACAATATTCGTAAAATATTTCATATTCTCAAATAATATATTTTATATTACACGATTAAAACCTGTTAATAACAATGTGTCATGAACTTTGTAAATTTAAAACTAAATAACATGAATTATATTAACATAATAACCTTTTGCCAATCTTTTTGCAAGTTTGTAATGCGTTTTCATTACATTTGCTGCGTTTTCCAGTAAAAGAATCAATCAATCTTTCGTCATTTAAAAGAATTCTTTGACAAGTGCACCCATAAAACTACCAGTAAATAGAATAGAAAGGTTCAGTCGTGGGTGGCGCTAGGTAGATTGCCAATGAGAAAATGTTCCGAGGAGAGAGATTATGTCACATCTGCCAAGCATTACTTAGACGGTCGTCTCAGACAAGGATTATGCATTCGGAAGGCTTCTATAAATAATGCAACATTTAAACTCACTCGTTACAGTGATTTTATAGCAATATCGAGGATAAGGTTTCAAGTATTAAAATTTATCCGGCGCTTAACCCTTTAGACGTCAAGCTCGTACGTCGTCCTGCCGGATTAAACTGACACGTTATTTTCCTCGGCATTTGGGAGAGTTAAAAATGGGAAAAGCATTAACTGAGAAATACATTTATGGCTTTTTGTTGGCGCATGAAAATTACGAGTGCAAAAGAGAATGGTTTATTAGTGTTTTGTGTATGCGTTTTTACAAAGTTGCGTTTACATTAAGCTGAGATTGCATTAATGGAATGTGAGTTATCAAGTCATTTCTATTTAATTAGCCAGCACTCGAATTGAAATTCTATGGTTTACGTCATTCGTGTATATAAAACTCGCATAAAAATGATTGTATATTAAATAAATCCAATGAATTAACACAAATACAAATTGAACCAGTGAATCCAATGATTCACGTCATTTGTTCATATGAAACTTCTAAAGGACGCATTTCATACAAAATAAATTCAAGCAAATACATCAGCACTTGAACTGGACGCATAAAAGAAATTATTTATGTATATCATTTGTGGAAAACGGATCTAAAAGTGTTTGGCTGTCAATTAAATCCAAATGAATTTAAATAAGTGTTTTCATATAAAATAAATTCAAGTAAATAAATCACCGCTTGAATTGAACGCGTAACAGAACTGGTTTACTTAATTTGTTTATATAAAACTTGGATAAAAGTGTTTTCATATCAAATAAGTCCAAGTAAGTCGAGCAGCACTCGCATTGCATGATTAAATCAACCGATTCGTATCTGTTCTTCGTACATACAAAAAAGAACAAATATTTAAATGAATTCAAGTGTCCTCTTCACCCACATGACTAATGCAAGTTCCGCCCAAGGAACTGTGGGTTCCACTTCTCTGACTAACAATAAGAAGTCGCGCGACAGAAAATCACAAGTGTCTGTCTCGCCTTATTGGCTTTGCATCGATGTCGATAACCCTTGTAGCACAGACTTTCCTCCACTTTTTATTGATTCTGCCCGGAACAAGAAAGTTGCCGAGAACCGAAGTATTCGTCGCGCTACCCAGTTTAACTTAAAAGCAGTTTACATTGAACGATTAAACTTGAAAGCGAAGTGGTTGGAGAAAAGTTCTTTGGAGTGAAAATCACGGACAATTACTTCTTGAAACTTAACCGAAAGAGGTATAATTTTGTAGATTCTTGTGTAAGTACTGAATACAGTTAACTTGTAGTAAATTAGTTTCAGATTAATTTAGTAACGCTTAATTCCTAAAAGATTTTACTTTAATAAGAATTTATTAAGCTTAATTGGTGGATTTATGAAACAATTCAAAAATCAAGATAATTCAATTTATGCCATTTTCATTCAGATTTGAACATTAAACTTATTGAAAAATCCTAGAATATGCCAATCTTTTTCAACTCTATTTTTGCACACTCGCATTCTTAATCCAGAAACAAATTGCACTCATAACTAGCTGTTTTTCTGTAGCTGCAAGTAAACGAAGTAATCTCTTTCTTTTTACAAATATACAAGAATACGAATAAATAGTAGTATTAACAGAGTACATGTATACTCTTTTAATTATTAAAGAATATTATATAACATAGTGTATAATATTAATAAGCACTTTTTAAATTGTTCTATTTATTTGGGGCGTTTATGAGTTTCATATATTAATAAGCGTATTATATAAATTTTGAACTTGAAGACCTGACAAATAACTTAAAATACAACTCAAACTATTCTATTAAAGCCAAGATATTTCAGCCAGTTTATGAAATTTCACATTCATAACGAAAATTCCATACTGAAATACCTGGATTATAATTATTGGCGGAAACTCATAAAATCGAAAATTAAACTTTCCACTATTTAAAGACGCCGAAATCGGTGCCGGTAGAATACGATAACCCGGGGGTGTCTGGTCGCCTTATTCAAAATTCAGAGATCCACGCCAGCTCCTATTCCAATATTCTCCTCATTTTCCATGGCGCAGCCGTCGGGCGAAGCTCTCTACTGCTTTTCCAATATTAATCGGCTGCGCCCGGTCGCCACCTATGAGAATCAGCCAAGAAAGTCGTGTCTTCCTTAACACCCTTTATAACCCGTCCTGTATCCCTAAAAGCTTAAAGGGAGTTCAGGGCCGCATTAATATTAATGGTGCTATTTCTGCGTTTACCCCGGAATAATGTATAACACCGGCGTCCATGGTGGTCTACGATCACGTTGTCTTCTTGCGCGCGTGTGTATAGGGTGATGCATTTGATTTTGAATCGCATATCTGCTGCTCTCTTAATTATAATATGCCATAATGCATTATCTAAATTTTCTAAAATTTAAATGTACTATATGTATACAATCTGAAGTCCATATGATGATGATACACATTTAAGATTGAATTTAATATTACATTTAAATGTTATATTCAAATTCAAAATTGTACGTAATATTATTATAGTATTTTTTTCAAATTCGAAGGTAGTTGTGCTTAAAATTTTTGTAATATTGTGTAAAGTTGTGAACAAATGTACATAATACCACTGTCAAATATATGCTACTGTATATTGTTTGTACTTAAAATTATAAATGTTCTCAGACTCTTTTACACATTATACAGTGCAAATCAGATCAAGTATGATAATAATTCAAGTACGGATTATTCGTGTAGTCGAAAATATTCTTGTGACGGTTTTTGAAATGGTTATAACTAATAAGCGAAGCCGAATTTTGCAAAATGAAATTATAATTTTCGACCCGATGTAGCATGAACAATCCACGATGAAATTATTTTATATTTTAACCATTTCACCCTGTATAATATTATAATATTTTATCATATAAGGATACAAAAATCGCATGTCCAGTCTTTTTAGAACAAATTTTCTTACAGAAGAAAACTCATGTCTGCAAATGGATATACATTTTCCCGAACGAGAGAGTGTCCTTTCGAAAAGATAAGTTTCCTTCTTAGGCTGTTTTGTTTTTCAAGATACTTGGTTCTAAAAATATTGGGTGTGTCAATATCTTTTTTTTACATGCTATACGTAATTATAGCATACTATAACAAATATAGCAGCACATATTATACTAATATCGCATTATAGCATACTATAACAAATATAGCAACATATATTAGACTAATATCGCATTAAAACATACTGTAATAAATATAACAGCATATATTTGATTGAAAGTCAAATAAAACAAAAAGTGGAGCACCGCACTACTGTTATAGATTCAAGTCACCGTGTAGGTGGCCGGTGCACATTCTGTATGGCAGGCAATGGGTTATCGGCGACGGCGACCACAATGTGTCACCGGCATTGGCTTCGACATGTAATTTCAATCGCGCCGAACCATTACACTATTGCAACAAACTATTTGGTTAAAGTGCATGTGCTCTGCGTGGCGGCTGCGAGCGTGTTACGATGTCATTACACGCTGACATGGTTTTCAGTGAATTGAGGATGTTATTGCTTGACGCCGCATTGAACCCATCAAAAGGGAAAACTGTATTTCGGTGCGGCTATTCGAAAATGGTATTGCGACGCAATATTGTCCGCCTTGATAGGATCGTTAATGCAAACTGATATACACAACATTTATATTTTTACCATAAAAACTATAGCATTCTGTGATGTTTCATTTGTATTTGAATCCTTTTACGTTTCCTTTATATTTTAAACCGTTGTTTATGTTTTATAAATATATTGTATTTATTTTCGGTACTAAAGCATATTATATTACTAAATGCATACTGTAATATATAATATTTAATCTAGATAGTATTAACGATTTAATAATTTCATAATGTCGTAAAAATTGCAACGAAATAGAGCTATAAACATAGGAGTTTAGAAAGCGATGGTTCCACTAGAAAAAATGATGTTGACCTTCCTTTGATTTTCACATTTGAATGCAATGTCTTTTTTAAATCAACGCACCTTTCGAAATCATACAAAGAAATTATATGCATTTTATTTATTTAGTGAGTGACTTAGTTAATTAAATCTATTATGTACTATATTAAATTCAGCAAAATAAATGAAAAATCTATGATAAATCATCATGCAAACGATAAGGGATGAATACGGACAGATGAGCTTGCGTTCCGTTTTCAGTGGCAATATTGTCAGAAGCGATATCCACGTTTGACTAAGCTGCCCCCGAGTATATTTGACTTCGATGGAATAGGAGGGATACGAGAATAATTACTTTCAGTAGAAACTGATTTCTTTTCGTTTAAACATTAAACTTACATTTATATTTCTTTAAATGTGCCTTAATTATTATTGTAAGTAAAATATATTATATTACTAAAGAGAAATACTGTATAAACAGTACAGATGGAATTAAATATATGATATTTAATATTTTGATATTAAAGTATAAATATTTAGAAAAATATATGTATATTTATTATTAAATGGAATAAATATGTTGTATTAAAGATATGGTATATAGCAATTGTATAATCCAGTATACACAATATAACATATAGTGAATATAGTAAATTTAAAGAACTATATATTTATTCTATGCAATAATATACATAATATACATTATTGCATCTATACTCTATTATTAAAAATGGAATAAATATTGTGTTTAATGAAGTGCATGAAAATAAATTTGAAAACTATGATGAATCATCATACAACCAGAGAGGAATACGGATAGACGAGGTTGCTTTCAGTTTCCAGTGGCAATATTGTCAGAAGCGATATCCGCATTTGACTAAGCTGGCCCCGAGTTTATTCGACATCTGATTGTGCACTGCGCAGAGGAAGCGGATGTTGGAGGGACGCTCGAATAATCGCTTTGAGATTGTAGCCACGTGTACGCAAGCTGCAAAACAAGCCCGCTGCTTGTTTGCACTGAGGGGAAGCGAAGTAGGATACGCTCTAGCAAAATTTACTTTAATCTCGGCAGATATCAGACGAATTAACGAGCGTCTTTCGAAGCTCCGGAAAAAAGAGGCAGGGAAAGAGGTTCGGTTTGTTAGCAGGGGCTTTTAATTACTCGTATCCTGAGCGAATGTCTTCTGTGAGAAATCAAGCCGAAGTCAGTTCAATATGTCTACCGGGCGACGCGGAACAGAGACGCGGAGAGGTAAAACTCGATCTACGGAATTTCGATTAGTCATATTGACGCTTCCTCTGCAAATTAGCTTAGTGGGCCTGGGGGTGGACGAAAGCGGAGAATTCAAATTTAATCACGCTATTGCCAGCGTGCAACGAACTGCGATGCCGAACGCGCGCGGGAAGTGGCATTATTAGCTTTCGAATCGAAGCAATCGCGTCGCTTCCTTATTAAGCCCTGCGGCACTCGCTCCTCGGTTTTCCATCTCGCGGCCATGGCATAGCACCTCCTCTGGAACTCCTACTTCCTTAAATCTGTTGCCCATCGTCTTCGATTTTCTCTATTTCAACGTAATACTTCGCCCCTTCGATAATCTCCTACTATTTTAATTTTGTTATCAATTTTATTTATTTCGGTTCATCGAATTTCACTTTACATCCATTCTTCGAGTAATATAGGTTTGCTGAAATTCTTACCTCCTTAAATTTATGATTTGAAGTCTTCAATTTTGTCCATTTGAAAAATTACTTACTTAAATTTGTTGTTTCTAATAATATTATAAGTCCATTCTAAATAAATTTTTATTAACAAAAAAATAGTTAAGAATAATATTTATTCTATTATCTTATATGGACCAAGTAGAGTAACCAGTGAGCATACCAAATAGGCGAACAATCAAGTTAAATGGGTGCTCATAGGTGTTCTTTTGTGACAGGTTTCCAAACCTCTACAGACCTAATTCAGACCTAACTAATTCGGAAGTTGTCGACATTTGGAACCCCACAACCTAACCTAATCCGAAACCTAACCCATTTGTTAATTGGTTGAGACCTAACAGAGATTTAAAACCCAGACCTAACCCAGGCTTATATAACCGTCAATATTTCCAACTATTGGCGAACGTATAGTTGTTTAGAGGACGGTTTAAAGGAATTTTCGTTTCGAAGCAAAGCGTTCATCGATTTCTTGGCAGTGAAGTTTCCAGTAGAATAAAATAAGAAATATTCGATCGCTTGTAACTTTTTTTCTATAAGTTTCCTCCACACTATACATATATGATAAAAACGTATGATAAAAATGGTGAGCCGTCTCTCTAAATAATTGCCAATATATGTTTTATTCAAAGAATGAATATTTCTTTATTTTAGATAATCCAGTACTAAGTAATAATAGTCATTACAAGAATCTTGAAAGGTTATAAGAATTTAATTAATATCTCACACAGTTTTAATTACTTAAAAAAATTACTTGTAGTTAGCGAAGAGGTGCTTTCCGCGCCAAAGGAAACAATTACAAAAGAAGTTCATAAGCTCTTTGATAAAAAATTCCTGAATTGAATGTCGTTCGAGCGCACTTTCTCGATTCCACTAAGAACAGATGTACTTTGAAGTGGGTAATATAAAAGTTTAAGCAGAGCAATCTCTCAGCCATTATGCTTTTCCTCGGTAACTTCGGATAAACTGATTGTCTCCGGCAAAAGCTCGATGCGATCAAATCGGCTCCAAAGCATTATTCATTCGCCTTTCACTGGGCTGGTTTTATAGTAGACGGAAAAAGAATATGACGGTGTAAAGGTCGATTCAGATTATGCGGAACATCCAGACGGATAAAATTACGATAAAATTTACATACAACCGATGTAACAAGTATTTGTACCGAACAATTTTAACCAAAACATATTATTGTTATGTTTATTAAACAATATCCGTAAAAAAAGTCGTACATGTTCCATGATGCGTTTCTAACAAATGTCAGATTCCTGTAATTTTGTTCATCTGTCATTTGTTGTTCCAAGTTGATTTTTCATTTCTAAGTTTTGCATGTTAGCTGTAAGTTGACATTATTACTATGGCCTTGGTAAATATTTCTCAAAAATCTTAAGTTATTTGTAACTATCTGATTTTGACCGAGCATTTAAATATGTATTGTATATATTTAAATTCACATTATGAAGAAGTAAGTAAGTACAACACTGCAATAGTGTTCAAAGTATACACATGGTGGAATTGTAATAAGAATGTTAAACTACTGAAAAACGAATGAAAGTCCGATCAAAAACTCTCTTCCAAAGTTCTGTTTGATTGCTATAATTTTGTATTATTGTTTTTATACAGAAACCGTGACAAATATTTCTATCTTTATATTTAAATTGTTATTATTATTGCACTATTTGCAAAACAGTAATTGGTATTTAAACTATTTATATCACTGAATTATAAAACATTTCGTCAAAATATATCAAAAATTTAAAGAAGAAAACTAATCAGAAAAAATACTTATATATTCAATCATTGAGCAACTTGCAAATAAATTTTGCCGCGACAATATCATCATACATTTATTACTAATTTATAACAAAATTCATGCAATCTTGCTAGACCGGTCGGACAAGTCCCGTGTGATGTGAATCGAGCTTAACACGATTGCCGGAGATCTTACGATGTTTTTACGTGGCTTTTATCTCTGCTCGACATTGACAAAGCCTTGTCCAGGTTGGACATCGGCGAAAGTAGATCGATCCTTGGGGAAACTTTTAATTAACGCGCCGGTAGTGCCGCCACTTACGGCGGGGATCGGGAACTTTTTCAGGGTTTAATTTGAGCGGCAGAAGAAATCTATATAACCGTTGGTTTTGTCCTAGGCAGTTTGCCACCTACCCATTAGTCGTCGCGTCGAAAACGTCGTTGTAATCCTCGTCCGTGCTGTAATCCTGGACGTCCGGATCCAAGTCTTCAACGTCAATGCTCCCACCTAGAAAGAAGCGCGCTCGTTAATGGAAAGTCGAAAGTGGTTCTACATAAACAGTTTTAAATGTATAAAAAGATCAAATCCACTATAATATCTACTACACCATTTAGGGATGTAATATACAGAAAAATGAATAATTAAGTATTATAATGTACAAAAAAATGAATAATTGAATCAGTACGTAAGACTTAAGAATTAACTCATGCAGGAAAAGATCAGTCACAGTATAATTTGTATCACATCATTTAGCAATAACAATATTTTTACCGAATGGAAAATTCATATATATTGATGAGTGATAATTGAAAATGAGTACTTTTATATTTATCACAATAGCATTTTTAGTACACGAAAAATACAAGATACGGTAAGATTTATAATAAATTGCTAGAAAAAAATACGAAGAATTGAAAGTTAGTACTTTTGTACATATACGGAAGTACCAACAGATTGGCCAACATCAGTAATATTTATTTTATTAATGGAAATGAAACGTGGAAATATATATAGTAAATAAATAAAGCATATAGATTTATATACAATATAAATTGTACACCACTATTCGTGGGTGTACTGAGTATGCTGCTTTATGGTATGCTATCACAAAAAACTTTTCTGCGAACAATTCAGGCGCAGTATACTTTTTACTATTCTACTTAAAATTATAATATTAAAGAAATATTGATATTAATAAGACAATCATTATATTTATACATTTACATAAGTTTATTTTTAAGCAACGTTTAAGATAAAAATGTGTCCTACATAAATCATACGCGCAATGATTTCAATGAGTCCATGTACGAACTGGTGAAAGGTAACAAATTGCTCATCCAGGCCTACTTCGCACTTGACACCTCTTACAAACTGCCCACGTGAATCCGGCTTAACTCGTCCGCCGGCGGACGAACTGCTCTCATTCTACTTGCAAGGCGCGCATTTGTACTTCTTCCACTCGCTTTTCGCAACTTGTAGTTGTGAGATAGTTAGGATCGCGTTTGTCTGCCAGGATGAAACCTCTGCCATTAAAATGTCACCCATATTTCATACACCTGCGCAAATGCCGTATCGGAACTCCGTAACAAGGGCCTTTAGGAGCTTTATGGCCGATCTATAATACAGCGAGTAGGCACTGAATTCCAATGGATGATGATATATAGTTGCTCTAATACCACTTTCAAACTTTTATATTATGTGAGAGGATTGGGTGTGGTTTTATATTTATTGCTATTTTCATTTAATTATTCTTTATTCATGAATGAATTATATAAAATTATTTATATTTCAGTGAATGCTCGATTATGAGAAAAAGTAATGGTCTGTAACTATATATGTATAAAATGAAAGGAATATTTATTTTCTACTATAACTATTTCGATTATTCACTCCCACTAAAACTAATTTTTCCGAAATAACTATTATTCATTCTTACCATCATTATAATTATTCTTTGCACAATCATAAACATTACTTATTTGTTTCCAAATATTCAAGTACGATATACAATTTTGTAGGTAATTTTATCACTTTGTTACTTAATTTCTTACAGATTCTTAAATCATATCAAATATATAAACACAAACATGCAATAATCAACGACATTACAGTTGTGGTTTAGCAAATTCCTAATAGATGATCAGTTGTCAATTAGTGACGTAATATTAATAAACATGTATACAATAAAAGGAATATTTGTTTTCTACTATAACTATTTCGATTATTCACTACCACTAAAAATAATTTTTCCGAAATAACTATTATTCATTATTACCATCATTATAATTATTTTTTGCACAATCATAAACATTACTCATTTGATTTCAAATATTCAACTACGATATACAGTTTTGTAGGTAATTTTATCACTTTGTTATTTAATTTCTTACAGATTCTTTAATCATATCAAACATATAAACACAAACATACAATAATCAACGACATTACAGTTGTGGTTTAGCAAATTCCTAATAGATGATCAGTTGTCAATTAGTAACGTAATATTAATAAACAGGGATCAATCCACGTTGCGAGGGTGCGACGGGGCGATGGTGGTTGCTGGTCATACGAGAATCCCGTAATTTCGGCTGACACGATGTCTCTCTCGCATGCAGGACTGACGCACACTCCAGAATGCAACCAGACAATTATCAAGCTGTCGTCCATCCCATGAGGATTTCGAGAGGGGCGGTGATGGTGTTGGCGCGACCGCTCGCTCTCTGATCGCATGCTGGGACGTGCCCAAGATTACGGTGGCATAATCAGGAGTTCCTAACGCTCAGCCCCGAAATGAACACTAAGTCCTAATTGAGCCCAGGCGCGGGCCAGCGTTGTCCGCACACATAACGAGTAATTCGCCACGCAAGGTTTAATATAGATTGCGAGTATGGGGAATATTGCGGATATGCAGCCACGGCGGGTGTCCTTGCTTGCCCTGGCTCGGCCAGGCGCTCGGCCAACCTATTAAATAATCGAGCAAATTGTCTTCCAACTTCCACGATGAAACGCGCACTCAGCTGACCGGATGCCAACCCCCAATTAAACTCGATGCGAGGAATGTTATTTCGAAACTAGTCAGATGTTTGCATAGTTTTTTTATGGCAATGTTAGAATTGTTGGAAATTAATTTATTATCATTGTTTTGATAACATATGCACTTTTATGTAAGTTTTGTATCCACTCGCAAGACTGATTTATAGTATGAAAGATCTTAGATTTTTTGTATGTGTAGCATAGATTTTTCTGCTTTTATAGTTATATTAGTGCACCAAATTATTTAGTGAACCCTCTACGATGTTGTGTGACTTTGAACTCATGATAATCGAGCAAATTATGCCTTTTTGACGTTTATGGAATTTTTTGTATTGAGTTTTGTTTCTAACGTTTTGCATTTGAGGCAAAAGTTTATAGATTTATATAGCTCAATAAAACTGAAGTACACATAAAAATTAAGATATATATCATTACTTTAATTAGATTTTCTTTATGGGATTTAGATTCGTTTTGATAGAATTAGTTTGAAAAATATTTTTTTCGAGTGATAAGAAATGCCTATGGGCGATGAAAAACGAAAAGTTCCATGAATCGTTCATTAAATGCAACTACTAATTAGCGCACATGAATTTTGGGTACTCGAGGTATATGTTTTCATCAAAGGCAAATAGTCCCATAATAATTCAGCTGAATGTCAACAACTTCGAATTAAATTATTTGTGACGGCACATATTACTTTGAAGTAACACATTGCTTATATTTTTTGACGTCATTGGAGTTCGTTGGGTTGAGATTATTTTTTTCGCTCTTCTAAATGACGTTAAAGTTGACTTATTCAATATAAAGACATAAAGTTGTTTTGTAAACCTTTGCAACAAAAGTTTGTAAGCTTTTCGACTCAAAACTTCTGAAACAAATATTTTTTCACTTTTAAAGAAGATTGTTTAGGATTTCCGAATTACATAATTTTATGTAAAATCGTAACACGTAATTTGTGTTTTTCAAAACGGAAATCCCTTTATTCGAAACACAGAATAACATTAGAGTGGCGGAGTCTCAGTTCAGGCGCATAATTACCATGAGACATTACGCGCATGTGGCCCTTTCCGTCTGTCCCTTCTGTCATCGTAACAGGGAAGTAGAAAGGATAAGGCGCACCACTGGGAGTAGATAATCCCGTTTTTGGCTGCCTTTGCCGGAGTCTTCCGGGATTCATAAAGGCGAAAATTGTACTTTGGCCAGTCGAGTTTGCTCTCACACTTGTTATTAGCAACACAAATTGTTGTAGTCTACACTTTTAGCGAAGGATTTAAGCTTCTTACTTTTTAGTTAGATAATAAAAAGGAGTAGCCGCTTGTATATGCTCAGTGAGTTTGTTGAAACTTCGTTACAAAACTTGTTTAGTGAATTAAAATTGTTAATTTAACTACGTGTAGTGTGGTGTACATTTCACTGTTAAAATATAAAATGTAACACGTATTTCTCATTAGGAATCAAAAATATTTTCTACGATCTTCCCAAATATCTCTAAATAATACTTAAAAATCTGTAAAAATATTGTTTGTTAAAGTCGGTAACAATACTGGATTTGTTAATATATAGGATTTTTCTTTTGAATAATTCAAAGAATCTCTAATAATAACACTTAATGATTGTGACTAATGAATTATGCAAGTACTCAAAATTAAATTTTTTACCAATTGTACATGTATACGATTCTATATACACATTATGCATTTTAAACAAATTAAATGATAAGATAATTTAACAAAAGTTTTAAGCTTCTCAGCCAGAAAAACAAACATTTTTCGAGTAAAAATAAGAAGTGCGATGTGATCAGTTATGAAATAATGATCATATTTGACCATATCTGACTCTAAAAAATCCTGAGACGAACAATTTAAAATTTAAAACTCACAACGAATTAAAAATTTAAACAATGAAACAATTTACCAATTTAATAGAAACTTCTCGAGTATAAATGCGGCGCAAATAAAAAGTGCTTTAAATAAAAAAGAAACTGGCAGTTCTAAACGGACTATTTCGTTATTGGATATCCGAGGCGATAAAACGCTAGCGGAGAAATTCGAGGAGAGAATTCCTGTTTCGGAGAGAGAGCGTGTCCGTGTAAAGATTGTCAGGATGTAGACGAGGCGGCGGCATTCCGGCAGGTTACGATCGTACCGGCAAAAATTCGATACATCGCCGCCGTTCGAGGAAACCGCGCACCGACTTTTTGCAATCTGGCCGCGGGAAATATCGGGACGAACACACGATGGTTATTCGAGCCAAGTGTCGTCGCGGTGTACGGCACGCGTCCCCCATAAAAATCTACGCTTTCCGAGATGCGGCGAGCGTTGCGCGTTCGCGCCAATACCAATATTCGCAATACTCCACTCTCGTGGCAGCGCGCGCGCGCGCGCGCGCGCGCGCGGGCGTTCGTGTGCGTATATTGGCAAGTGCCAATAAAATCGAGCGCTATTGTAGTCACACTCTTTCCTTTCTCTTTCGACTTTATTTCTCCCGGTTTCAGAATAAAAGCCGCGCGAATACTTTTCGACTGAACAAAGCACCAAGTAGAAACAAAAAGCAAGATCTTCTTAGTGTGCGCGCAGGAAAATGTAACAGTTTGTCTGTGTGTGCAGAGGATTTCTTTCCCTGGCGGAGAGTGCATTGCGTTGAGCGCTGTTAAAAAATCGTCTTATCGCTTCGACATCAATGCTTTCAGTGGAATGAAGCAGCCGCTGCTATCCCAGCACCTCTTTTAATTTGAAGGAGTACTACGCCGGATCTGATTCCCAGCCGCGCACTAGTTTCCTGACGGAAGCATTCCGATTTTATTAAGTGCGGGAATTTCATGCGATTACTGTCAAATAATTCGATGATTAAGTTTGTGGCTGACATGCACTTTTTCATTGCGAAATCAAATATAGTTAATATAAAAATAGTTTTACAGTAATTAATTTGAGCTAGAACGTAGTATGGTGATATTGATTAAACAATATTTGTAAAAAAAATTGCATTCGTTCTATGATGCTTTATAGAAAATATTAAGTAAAACTTTAATAGTTATTTGTATTTTAGTATTTTTATTCATACCTTTAAAAAATAGATATAATTATATTTTCACTATTCTTTAACGATGTAGTATGTTATGCCCCGAATTAATTTTTTAGTCCTCCTAACTTTCTTGTTGTTGTTTGGACCCTTAATGACGTCAAACCCTAGACGCTCGAGCTCCACGATGTATTTAAGTAGTCGCAGCCACGTGAAATTCCTTCTTTGAAATCATTATCGCCCGCTGAGACGAAGGACAGATAGCATATGCTCGAATTAAAACGAAAAATGGAAAAACTATGCTACATTGCAATTTATGTATATTAAATATTTGCTATATTGATTATTTGCAAATTTGGGCAAAATTCGGCACTTCCTCTATTTAACTTCCGCATCTGCGCAGTATTTTCGAATTGATCTTTATACATTGAAAATGATATGAGCATCATCATATACTTGCGCTAGTGTGACCGTTTAAGAGGAAAAATCGAATTAGATATTCAAATAGATACTGGAAGTTATGAGAGTAATGTTCCGAAAAGTATGATTGTTACTTTTAACCATAATTTTGTATCGCATCGTTCTTATAAGCGCATGTTAAAATAAAGCAATATCTATGGCGATAGGAAACTATATTAGAAACAAACGAACTAAGCTGCCTTGAATTCTTAGATCTTGTTATAACTACGAAGAAATTAGACCCACCACAGAATCTCAGTCGTGAGAAAGAAGGCGGTTCACCTAACTCCAACTGAGAAACATAAAAAAATAAAAACTGAAATCACATTTTCCTTCAGAACTTTCAAATGGAAAGGGTTAGGAAGTTCAAATTTTGAGGAAAGTTGGTTTGTTTAATGAAGAAACTATGAGGAAAGTGGCGTTTTTTCGCACTGGGGTCATTTCGCTATTCTTACCGTGCTATGCAATTTATTCTAAAGTTTTGTTCAGTACTTAATAAACGTAGCAGTACTAAGAGTTTTTCACCGACGTTAATTGCATTTCAATAGAATAGGTGATATAAACACATCCACATAAGAACAGTCATGTCAGCTATGCAACGATTATATAATCAAAATGTAATCAGCAACAGTTGTGCAATTAAAATTGTTTGTCACTGCTTTGTGCATGCATGCATATTTACAGAAAGTAAAAAGTTATTCACATTAATATTATGATCGCCGGATGAACTTCAATTTCTTTATCCGTTCTTGTGTGAAAATAGATTGTTTAGATCACTTAATTAAATATTGTAATACCCGACGATAATCTTTTTTGCTCCACATTCTGATTTTAATTTTACTCACGGGATGCTAATATTATTGTAATATGTTGAGAAAATGTTTTATGCTCCAAAGTGTTATTAAAATTTTATACAATTTTTGTCCATACTTTAATGTCTCTTTTGCGCCATGAAAATTTCTATGAGCGAAAGAATGCTATTCTATAAATGAGTTAATCTCGATACAATTTTCCAGAACGGAAGTCCCATGAATTGTCCATTGAATGCAGATACTATTAGGGAAATGCATTTACTGTATTCGAGAGAAATCGATGTGTACATCAAAGGCAGATAGCTCGACAATAGTTCGACCGCTTGGCACAATTCGCTCAACGAAATGTCGACCGAGCCAACTGGACAAAATATCGCTTTTTCAGTGAGTACCTAATGGAAAAGCAAATCCTCATAGGCAGCAAGCCGCGACTGTACTTCCTATTGATTTCATTGATGTTCCTTCAATAAGGGAACAGTTCCAGCAGCCATTCACGCATCATTGTGTTTAAAGGGATATGCTTGATAGCCAAATCGAAAGCCTATTGAATTCTCAAATTTCTAAGTCAACTGTTTTGGTCTTTTTCGAGCTGTCTTTTTTTAATAGATTTGAGTTGCAAATTATATTGCAACGTATATTCAACTTAAAATGAATTTCGTTCCTAAATATCTTGGAAAGTTATACGAAATCTTGTAAGTGTTAAAACTGTAAAATATAGTTTCATAGAGGATTTAAAGAATCGCAGAATTATACTATAAGTTAATTCTAGGAAGTGTATGATAAAAAGCAATTATCACAATACAAAATGGAATCGTAAGATAGAAATAATAAAACAGGCAAACCTATTTTTGGAACTATTAAAGACAATGTAGATTTTAAAGTACGATTGACTGTGCCAAGTAAAAATTGAGAAATAGAAAAGACATATGCGAATGGAACAATTTTTCAAATTTGTTCAATCTATTGATAATATTGCTGAATATCAAAGCATTATTCAAAGTAGAACAATTGTCTTTCTACTACATCCCTTTATTTACCCTTCGACGAATTAAAAAAAACCTATCACTTTTCCTAGGAACGTTTTTTTCTCTGGGGTAGAACGAAGTAAATTCTTTATTTATTATAAACTAGTTAAAACCATGTAAGCACTGAAAAAATAGAACACACAGATACTAATCGATGTAAATATAGCACTTTCATTACGCGTTTTCTTTCATCATACATTTTTACGATTACGGAATTTCAAGAATTAGAATAATTTCTTGTTTGTAATTGACACTCTTTAACCCAAAAGCATTATTTGAACTGGAACAATTGTCTTGCTACTTCAATTTATTTACCCTTCGAAGAATGAAAAAAAAAAAGCCCGTCACTTTTTCGAGGAACGTTTCATTTTTGCCAGAGGCAGCGATTCTGCTTTCCCGTTTTTTTCCATCCCCACAGGGGACAGGTATGTTTATTCCCGCAGCGTACACGTTGGCCTTTGAAATTGTCGGGAAATTTGCAGGATCGGGTGAGCCGGCGACATCGATAACGAGTGTCCACCCAAGCTATGTGATATTTGGGCAGCGTGTTTTCCACCTCGGCAAGCCGATGCGCGGCCAGCAATTTATTTCGAGGGCCACCACCGAGTCTTCCGTAAAAACATATTTCTATCGGTTCCGGTGCGATGAAAACCCCCTGACCGGCAGCGATTATTTAAATTACCGGCGTTACGCACCTCTTCCACCCCCAAACCATCCCCTTCACCGCGCGCGCGCGCGCGCGCACCCCTATCACCATTTATTAACAGACTAAATATCGGAGTCCGCTTTTCCACACGCACCTCACCAGAATCGTTCGCACACGTATCCGCTTTGGGACCTTAAAGCGAATTTATCGGACAAATTTCCTGCCGGAGCACTTGTAATTAGTATGCCAGTTGATGGCACATGTTTATATGATCGCTTTGTGGAATGGGAAACCTTTTTCATGCGAAATTTCAAAGGTTTGAGGTGAGGAAGACTTCAATATTGCGTTAAACCAAAATTAAACAGGAAAATGTTGTTTTCATAAGTCGAATAAAGTTATTGTATTAAGAATAAAATTGTTGAATGAGTTGAGTAGTTTAGTTGAGTAAATTGATATTAATGCTATAATTAAAAAAGTTAGTTTGTCAACTACATTCCAATGGGCTGATATGAGATATGGTTATATGAATAATATAAACCCTGTTTAAGAATGAGTTTATATTAATTATTTAGCTGATCAACTCACTTAAACTCATGTGAAATCTATAATGAAATTTCAATCAACAACTAATTCGAATCACCGGGTTTAGACATTCAATTTGGATGTAATTTACATGCATTTAAGAGAGTTGATGAGTTCTAATGACTAATGGTAATTCATTTAACGATATGTTTACATTAGTCACTCTAACTCATTTGTGCACACCTTCCATTTAAAAAAGAACTCACTTAAATCATCAGATTTAGTGTTCAATTTACACGTAACTCACTTGCATTCAAGTCAAGTAGTGAGTTCGCATACTTGTTACGAAATTAGCTTAAGAATACTTTTAAATTAGCCACTCTAATTTTGTATGTACTTTTTATTAGAAACACTGACTTAAATCATCCTATTTAGGCGTTAAATTTACATGTAACTTAACTAATACTCAAGAGCGTCGACAAGTTTGCACGACCGACGAAAACCCAGCTTAACGCAGTGGGCAAGGAATTCCGTCGCTAGATATGCCGCCGGCAGCAAGACTGACGCGACGGTCGTGCCGAAGTTTCCGTGGGGAATTTTTAATTTTCCGCCGGCATAACTGGTCAGTTGCAGCTGGCAGCAACTTTCCCGTTGTACTTGGCAATTAGATGCTGAAGAGGAGCACACTCCACGGGTTGGAAACCCGAGTAACGTGGCGAAGGAAGCCGCAACAGTGGACTGGCTCAAAGTTTACAGGGTTGCCTGCAACAACCACTTTAAGCTGCCCACCCTTCTCTCCAACCCCCACCACCACCGTCATCCTCCTCACGAACCCGGACAATTCTCATGTAGAAGCCTTTAAACGTCGAGGACTCGAGAGTCTGTCGCGAGCCAGTCTCCTCCGGCGATTCTTGACCAACTTTGCCAGTTTTGTCATAGCCTGGCGAAGCCCCATTATTCTCACTTCCGCTTCTAAACTGATTCGAATCAGATTTAATATGATTATTTAATTTATAATATTTTTACTAATATTTGTATTATGCGCAAATAAGTTTGGTTTGTAAGCATTATGAAGAGTTATAAGAAGTGTTGTAAATGTCAAAACTGTAAAACAGTATCATACATGATTGAAACACTTATGAAATTGTACAAATAAATTGTAATAAAAGAAATAATACGACGCAGTAATGAAATCACATCTAAAGTGGGAGCATAGGTGTTGATTCACAGATATATGTATTTTTACCGACTTCGAAAAGGAGGTACTCAATTCGACCACTATACATGTATATATGTATATTTTAAAATTTTTTTTTAAATGATTGTCCGGCTAGAACTCTGAGATGGATGGACCAATCGGGATGAAACCTTGCCTATCTTATAGACGATGCTCACAGCTTGGTCCCAATATAAATTTTTCCGAAATTGCTCAACACTAACCATTGTTATTCCATAAAAACCGAATTATTCGCAGATTTCACGTTTCAACTAAAAATTTCGTTTGTCCAGTGATATCTCCGAGATGGATGGACCGAACGTGATCAACCCTTGCCCATCTTATAGAGGATGCTCACAGCTTGGTTCGATTATACATTTTGTGGAAATTGTTTAATGCTAACCATAGTTATTGCACAAAAACCGAAATTTCGTGGATTTTAAGTGTCAAAAGAGGCCTCCGAAAAGTTGCAGCATATTTAGGCTTAATCGGGTTGCCAAGGAAGGTTGCCAAAATCGCATATTATGACTGCAAATTTCTGTATCCATGAAAACAACAAATTATTTTTCACTTTTCGGCGCATTTTTTGTGCTGCTTAGCTTTTACTTTTCAGCTTTTTGGAACTCTGTCTGTTTTTCGATGTCGGTCACATTTTTTTTATTCACAGTAGCACTTTCATTACTCTTATGACACATTTTTCAATTTCCTTCAAATCTATTGTTACTGCCGAACCTCAAAATATTATTCGAAATAGAACAAATGTCTCCTACTGCATTTTGTTGACCGCTTGAAAAATTTGAAAAACATATTCTATCTCTTTTCCGAGAAATGTATAATTTTTCCGTCTGCCGTGCCCAGTCTACTCCGGCGGTTCTTGACCAACTTTGCGAGTTTCAGGAGAATCCCATTGTTTCCGTTTCCTTCTGTAAACTGATTCGAATTATTCCACCACTGGATCAAGGATGTTTTTTTTCGAGAATTGTAATTTTTAATTTACATGCGCGGCTATTTGCAATTCATAATTTACACGCATTGTATTGACCGCTCGGCGAGCACATCGACGAGAGCGTAGATCCGCTGCAGTGTGAAGTTCAAAGGTATAACAGTCTAGTTTTTACTTGCTACATGTTATAAGAGGTGCCATATAGCTCGCTTCCATTTTTGTACCCGTATAAAAACAATGAAGTACGTTTACAAATACGCATCAAATTTAATTTTATACTTAAGCTTATGAGAAAGCTCCGGTCACTTTTATATAAACTATTTATTATTATATAAATTCTTATATAAAATATTTTATTGACACATTGACGCAAAGAAAAATGAACAACTTATGTAAATGTCCGCATGAAAAGTCTTAATAAAGAAAAGCACGGACAAACCAAAGTTCCGTTCAAATAAAGTATAAAATACTTTAACATACAATTACTTTATGGACGTTAATACTAAGGTCTGTATTTTTCTTCCCCTCCGGAAAAGTATTTATCTCGAATTAATAATTGAGAAAAATTACTTGAGAAATTATACGAAACACCAGAACAAACTCTTTGGTTTTTCCGATTAAATAAATATAAAAACCAACGAACATTTACAGCCTTTCTGTAGGTCGAAGAAAATACAAACATTGTTAACATAAAAATCAAAATGTATGAACATAAAAATTGATATTGTATACGTATAATTATAAAAACATATATTAAAACCACAAATTTAATACATTAGAATTTACAAAGTTGTTATGAGTGAAATTAAGCATTAATAATTAATATGGTAAAGACAAAACTCCATTTAGTTATGAAATAATTTTTGCCGTAATAAAATGCAGCGCCACTTTAAGGTGGGACAGCTAAATCAGGAGTAAAAAAGTGCAGATATATAAATATGTGACTTCAAAGTTATGTGACGTCATTTACAGCTCCTTTTGAAAAAGTTACTTTTAAAAAATCATCCCGTGACACAGTTACTGCCACTGAATTTGCATCGCCGTAAATCGGCGCTCTTTGCTAGCTTGTAAAACGTCGCCGCGCCTTTCTCACATTAAAGTTTCATTTCGCGTTGAGGCCGCCCAAATAATTTCACGCTCGATGTGCCTACGTGAACTCGTGCGCGCGCGCGCAGTCTTTCAGGAATTTAATTTTATCCTGGGACCGAAAAGCGTGGTTGTCCGGCAATTGCTAGTTTTTCTTAAATTTCTTCTTGTATTTGAAATTCTAAGAACATTGTATTGTTAAAATATAAAATGAATGTCCGGCGATTTTTCCGTTTTCACAACGCAAATAATGTTATATTGTTAAACATATTAAAAAGTCCGAAGAAAAGATGCGCCCCTTCAAAAGCATTGCCTGTTAGTTGCAAATTGGGTATTGCTACTACAAATTTATTGCAAATTAATTAAAACCGTGTGAAAATTGGGAAAATAGGACATAATTCATAGACATAGTATTTTTTTTCTTTATGTGTTACGTTCCGTCACTTTTCTTTTTCTTTTTCCTTTTCTATAACGTCTTGATAATGTATCTTTGCGATTGGACTAGCCTGTAATCAAGATATGTCACCTTTTTCTTTCTTTTCCTTTTTCTTTGTATTCATCTTTACCGTCTTGATAATGAACTTATGCGACTCGGGTACAGACATAACTCAGCAACAGTTCTACGAATATCAACACGGGAACGGGTATAGGATATCACATAGAAAAGGCAGCGCTCCGTTCTAGGAAAGATGATGTGAAACTGCAAGCACTCGAATTGGTGTGTGGTTGCTCGAAAATAAATGTGACTCGTGAGGGATTCGAATAACAAAGTGTGGAACACAAATATATTGATAACTGAAGATCAGATATCAATATATATAATTGATACCACTGTAGGATTATCTGTCTCCTAAATAACAAAAAATTGTGATTCGTTTCAAATGAAATTTTTAGGATATATAACTCACAATGTGTATTTAAATGTGTAAAATAATAAATTTTTTAAGAAAGAATTGATGTGTAAGAAAAAAATACGACATTTTGAACCCTTTAAAATAGAAAATATTCCTGCATCTTTAAAATTACTAGATTGTTTATAATTATCAGTTCGCAATAAACTCGATAATGATTGAATCGATATTAATAAACCATTCTCTCCTGTACAAAGTTGTTATTCATGCAAACTGTAGGTTATAAAATATGGAAATATTTATCAATTATACACTGCTAGAAGATTTTTGCAACAAAAATCATTGCGAGAACCTATTATTCCTTAATTTAAGTCAATATCAACGTGTGCACAAAACACAGCAATTTATACTGGACAGTGGTGATTCAAAGGCGAGTGAATCAGCCTGTACACATGTTTCCTGAGTTTAAGGCCGGCAGGATTCCGAGCAACTCTCCTCTATTTTAACACAAAAAAGCAAGTGGTGAAAAAGATGGACGTCTCCGAAGGGGTCAGGATAGTAAAATGTCGAGTTCGCCCGAAGTTCCATTAAACCGGATTTAAATATAGTTTGCGAGCAATCCGCGACGCAAACGCATCTGCGCGAAATCCTAACCTATACTCTCCTCTGTCACCGAGTTATTTTCGAGTCACTTGCATTTCAAATAACTTGCTCGACATCATGCACTGGCGCAGTGCAGACTCAATGACGATGGCACTCTGAAATTAAATTTCAGCTTATTTGAAGTGTGTGCTGCTGTTATTTCTATTGGCTGACGACCCGCGTTATGAATAAGCCTGTAATGAAAACTTGCCAATTTTATATCGGCGTCTTTCGTGCGTTATTAAGAACTTTCAATGCAAGAGGGGATTGAACCAATGCAATGAAAAGTTTTTATTTCCTGGGCAGATCAATTCAGAATTTTTTAAACTATGAGTAAATAATAATGTAAAGTTTGGATAATATAATAATACGATATGCAGTATGGAAAAGAAATAGTATGATATGAAAAAAAAAATGTACAAATAATAAGAAAGAAATTGAACACGGGTAAAGTTAAGTTAACTAGCAGTTAACAAATGCACTGAATGTTGAATCAGGAGAATCGCTAGAGTCTCGCGCCAGGTAGTAATAGCGCGAGACAGCCGAGACTACTTATCCAGAACCAATGTGATTTTAGGCCGGTCTGGAACTTTCATTTTTGATTCTAACAACAGTTACTGCTCGAAAGCGTAACTTATGAATTAAAGCTAGTTCCATTGATTTTTCTGAATCCAACGAACCAACAAACAAGAAAATCGGTTCAGTGGTTGCGGAGATATGAATTTCTCATGCGTATTTTCAGGCGAGTAAAGTTAAGAAATTTTAAGAAGTCAAGTTTGCATTTTCCTCAGATTCTTCAAATGCCCAGCTAACATTCCTTCCGTTAGCGGAGCTGAGCGCTGCACATCGGAGGTGTAAGCTGACTGTTTCTAGTCGACGACCGAACGATCGATGGGGTGCTTGGTTATGTGCACAATATATCTTATATAAATATAAAGTAAATATACTATGGCAGATTAAATTTAGTAGAGTGAACTGGCTTAAATTATTTATAACAATTTTGTTAACAATTGCAATAAAATTTCTTCGATCAATACACAAGCTAAAACCTCTCGAGGATTACACCTTTTCCCCACAAAGAAAAATATACCCCCCATCGTTCGATTTGGAGAAAATCGAGACATTTGGAAAAAATGTTCCACTTCGCGAAATTTCCCCCATAAAATTAAGATACAACAAGAAAGATATAGATATCACACAAGAAAACCAAGTCTTTATTTATTGTTAATTGCTAATGCGAGTTAAATCGAGCTATCTTCGAATGAAATCTTTCTTGTATGACATCTATATCTTTTTTGTTATATCTCAATTTTGTGGAGGAAACAAACTGCTACTTAGCACATTTTTTTACATTTTAATGTTTTTGAATGGATATTAGCTAATATTAAAGCAAACAACCTATGACAAAACAAGGATGCAAAGCTATAATGGTACAACAATGTAATACGTAGTATGGAAAAGTAATGTATAATATAAATAAAATACTATAAAATTAATTTATCATTATTTCATTAAGTATAGTGTATTTATACGTTTCTAGGCTAGTATTATACAATTATTTATGCTTTAGTTCCTTCATACCTAGGTTAACTCATTCATTCATGAAATACTTGTTTATATTTAAATATCGCAAATGTTAAAGCAGTTGCATATCCAAGGAACAATAAAGAACAATTCATGCCAAATGGCATCGAGTTTAACGAAAACGATCAATGGATGGATATATATAATTAATATCTGCAGTTTGAAAATTCTTAGAGTCTTAATTACACAGGGAAAAGCATAGTTATAATCTTTTTACATTAAACTTACTATCTTTAACTGCCTCCACGTTTCTTGTTACCAAACCATATTTATCAATATTGAACTACTATTTATGCTGTAGGTTTTTTAGGCTTCGGTTAACTCGTTCAACATTGAAAAGTTTATAGAACATAAAAATCAAAGCAGCATACAACAATAAAGTGCATTGATGACAAACGGCATTGAGTAGAATGAAAAGGATCAATGGATGATATGCGATACGAAACCAGTTGTCATTCGTGGGGCCCGAAAAATAATTGAAAGGGCACCCTCCTTTTCTCAGGCTGAGAGAGTGCGCAGGGTCGTCCTTGGACAGTGGTGCGAGGGCCTGTCAAAATAAAAAGGCCGCCGGGGCATCCTTTGTGCATCCAGTGAAATATCACCCGAGTTATGAGCTCCTATTGTGCTCTTCGGCGGTTCGTTAGAATCATTTAACACTTAAGTGCCTGCTGAGCAGATGAACCTGAGAAAATATATTTGTCTAGTTTCTAGATGATTGATTTATGGTTAAAGAATATCTATGTGAAACGTATGTTATTGTGCTCTTCATTGTCACATTCGTGGTATTTCACACGTGCGTGCGTTGATGGTCGAGCAACAATTCTTAAACAATTATATCATAATATAAAGTTCGTGTAAATCATTATATTTAACATAAGTTATATTAATCATATTAGAGGTATTTTACTTGTGTGTGGGAATCGTCGAGCAACAATTATTGGAGTGATTATATTAAGTAATAATCTTCTTGCACATCATTATATTTAAATCAATTCGTATTAATCACCTTCGAAGTATTTCATACGTGTTTCGGGATGGACGAGAAAAATTGTTAAAATAAAAGCATTATAATTTAAAATAAAAATATTACCAGATTTAAAACGAATGATGCGGTTTACTTAATAATTAAAACAACAGTTTTTGGAACATTCTTCACTTGAGTTCGCAGAACTTCCGGGCGATGCGTGCTTTCAGGACAACAACGCAGGGCTGAAGCGAGAAAATTTAAAGCCTCACTGAGAAAACGAGACTCTGAGCCACTGCGAGAGGAGCATTTTTGGTTGTCAGGCGACTAGTCTGGCAGAATGGCCCGTATTTTGACACCGTTGACAGCGGCCTTCTATTCTCATGGTAATCTTCTAGAGGAGATGCTCTTTCAGAGCGCTTCGTCCCCCGGCGATGCCTTTTCTCTTCGTCTTCCAGCGACGACGCTCTTGAGGAACTGCCAGTGCGATCTTTTGGAGATTTTTTCGTAAATTTACGTCACGTTCCGGCATCTCCATTGCCAGGTAATACGAGCAGAAAGGATGTTTCAGTTGAGAGCGCAATTGGAGACATCAATCGTCTTGAGTGTATTCCCTTATTCAATCTGGTTTATGTCAAATCAATACTTTCCTTATTGATACTAAAAACACATACTTGCCGCATATTTTTTTCGTTTTTAATATTCTTTTAAGAGATATAATTTACGAAGATTACAAGAAATCACGAAATTGTGATTCTGTATTAACAATATCTAATAAATTCGCAGTTTCCATTGATGATTCCCGATATTAATACTTAGAATAATAAAACGGAGAGCAAAGTGTGATTGGTGCTTCGCGGTAAAAACTGCATCACTTTTAAATTCGCAACAGCCTAAAAAACTAAACTAATTCCGTATGTTTATCATATTACATTGACATGTATAATTTACTCTTTATAAAACAGTATTTAATTAAGATGGTTGAGTTTTACTAACTGCGCAATGTTCAAAACAGCTTATATAAGGCTGGAATTATAAGATATCCAACAGAATGGAGATCAGAGTCTTAGTATAGCTTTGAGTTAACGATAGGTACGACGAGCATTGTTCACTTTGGCAAATTATCCTGAAGTACAGGTACAAAGATTAAGGAACCCAAGATTCTTACATCGGAAAACAAATATTCTTTAAATATTGTATGCTTTTTCAGGATAAAATTTACGCAGAGGTATGTAACATTTTTGGAAAGTCAAATTTCGAAAGCTTTACTTTACAGGACGTACACCGGATGGAGTATGTACAAACAAACTTAGGTTGCATATTTCGTCATGAAACGAAAAACAAAAATTATTATTATTATTATACCTAAAGGGGTTAAAAAAATTATTGGCACGCTCTGCATTTTCATAATAAACTTTATTAGAAACAAAAATTGTCTTCTCTATGGAAATTAATTTTTCCTTAAGGAGGACACGTTTTTTGTTCAAGAAAGTGTATTTCTATTTAGAAAGAAGAGTTTTCATCTGTACGATTTTTTTTTTTTAAACATATTGTGCTAATACCTTTTTTACCCACTCTATGTGTTTATGAGACATACAGTGAGTAAAAAAGTGTTCAAACGTACGTCTTTTCTTTGAGCAAATTTTGACACGGAAGAAAGTAGCTTTTTGGAGAGAACAAAAATGTTAAAGAAGAAAGTTTACATAAAAAAATTTGGGCGTGCGAGTATTTTTTTTATCCACTACAAATAATTATTGTGAATATTTAGGCGAGTACACTCTTCCCGCGGGAAGTTCTGTGCTGATCCACATGATTACAAATCATCGAAATGAAAAGTATTGCCGCGAGGCGTATGAATTTAATCCTGACAGATTTCTTCCCAACCATCCATTGGGGCCAAAGAATCCTTATGCTTATACGCCGTTCGGAGCTGGACAAAGGAACTGCATAGGTATTTTCAATTTTTTATTCAATCATATCCTCGTCAATTTATCAATTCAGTTACAACATAAATCATTTTTATACTACTTTAGGGATGAAATATGCTATGATATCATTGAAAGTATTCCTTGCAACTATAGTATCGCGATATGTAATTAAAACAAAAACACTGCGGAAACCGATAGACTTGGAACTGAAGACGGGTGTAGTTTTGAAGACGAAGTATCGGTTAATGGTATCTCTTGAAAGAAGATTCCCGGAAACGTGTTAGATTTAGTCCTCGGAGGTTCAATATTAATTCAAACTTGATTATGCCTTGTATAAGATTTATTGGTCCGATTGTTAAACAATATTAATGCATCCCTGTAAGAAGAATTAAAATACTTGACAAACGCTAAGTAAGAAGTAAGAAACAAAATTTCTTGAACTACATTTTTCAAAAATGAAATACAACTTAATATATTAATAGTAATTAAATAAGAAAATTTCTTTTATCCAGTGCATATCTCTTTGGCAACATGTAGTTTAAGAAGCAATTTTTTACAAGGTTCTAAACTACTACTAGAATTGTTACACTTTAATCGTTTTTGGCTGAAAGTACACAACTAAAAAGGAATTCTGTATAAATTCCGAATATTGCATAATAGAAATAAGTTATGATAATTGGAAATCATAGAGTGCAAAGCTTTACAAGAGATTAAATCAGCAGATCGCTCATTGTCAGAGAGGTGGAAATGAACCTTCACGAATATTTGACTTGAAACGTCGGACGCGCGTGTATGACAATGCCGAAAGCTCATGAATAAATAATGTGTCTTATTAATGCGGCATTCCCATAGTCATTGCTCGCCATAATTTCAATTATTAGCTAGCGATGAGTGGATTCGAATCATACTGAACCGAATGGTGCAACCAGTGCATAAAACGATTATGATTCGAGAGAGCGATTGTACTGTCACAACGCACTCCATCAAAAACCTGTTTCTGGTTAGCAGTTTCAGCGGTCCGTGTTTCGGAGAGTTCCGGTCATTCGTCATCATTTTTAACGAGCCAGAATCCGCCTCTTCGAGACATTCTCGCTTCATAAATGCTAACTGCCAACTGTATACTTTCAAGAAGGACCTTACGAAACATTTCAAACTGTTATTTTCATCTGTTTTTGTTGTAACCATAAATAGTATTATTTACAAATATATAAAATTCCGGTGGTTTTTGTACAATATTTAGGATACTGGAGTTTTTTGATGGTCAAAGTTTGGATAATTGAGACTAGTAGCTAATATAAGTTCATGTACTGAAAATTGCTTGCATAAATAACAAGAGCAACAAAAAGCTTGCGGGTATTCGTTCAAACAAAGTATAAAAAAATAATAATGCACAATATGGAACAATTTAACATAATTCAAATTAGCACACAACAAATTCAACACATGTACAGGTAAACTAGCAATCAACAAGCACACTATTATAAAATAATAATATAATATGGAAACTTAAGGTACCACATACAAGTAAAATGTTGAAAGAGGTTCAAAATGTCGTATGTTTTTTCTAACACTCCATTTTTTTTCTCATAAATCTACTATATATATTTAAGTACACATTGCAAGCTATGTGTTTTGTAAATTTCATTACGATATTTACAGCAACTTTCGCGATGTCAGTAATTTTTTATCTAGAAAAAATGATTTTTTTTGTTGAAAAAACAGATAACCCTACTGCAGAATGGAGCGTTTCTTTTAATACCCATCCCAGTTTCTTTTTGCATCAATATATATAGTGGTTAATTTTATAACAAAACTTGACCTGAAAGCTGATAAATCTAAACAACGATATGTTCGGCTAAAAATGAAATTAAAAAAATCCCTTTTCGTAGTGCGGTAGGGTTATCTCTGTTCTAATTAAAAAAAAATGTGGTTAGTTTCAGATACAAATTTGATAAATGTTTGAGCAAAAAATTGATGTCTAAAAAAAAATACGTCAATTTGAACGATTTTTCAACATTTGACTTGTATGTGGTACCTTATTATAATATGAAAAAATACACTAAAAAATACTAAAGGTCCTGCAGTGATGATACAGCTCAAGAAAATCATTCTCCTCGGAGGGATCAGAGAGAGAGAGAGAGAGAGAGAGAGAGCGACGACTCGAGTGAGAACGTACGCTATATTTCAGTAGCACGTCCTACGTTAATGCAGTAATTTCGCAGATAGGGAATTTTGCCTTGCAGCGCGCTAATTGCTGCTAAGAGGCGCGCAGTAATATCGTCGTGGGTGTCGTCGTCCTATCCGCACAGCTGCTTCCGACATCGCATTCTCAGCAACGACGGTGGCTCCCCCGGTTACTCAAGACACAAACTGAAGTAAGCCTTTCTCGCACCAATTATCCTCCGGCCTAATTAGCACACTTGACGATAAGCGGACTCTCTATTCGATCAACTCGAGACTCAACGCCACTACACAACAGAGTTTCTGTCTTATTCCTTAAGCCGCCAACTACTACGATCATTATCAGCTCTTGATGTTGCCCAATTAGGCGAAATTCTAGTATTATTTTGTATAATTATAGAAGTAACATTAGTTTATCATTTGTTCAGAATTTATTTTCATCGAAAAAGCAACATGGCTTGTTTTTGAAAATATACCGTGTTCAAGAAAGAAGAGTATAATATTTGTGGGTATTTTTACATTGGTTTTACGGAAACACAAAAGGAGACTATTATTGTAAAAAGTTGACTAAGGAATACGGAAATAGCTTTTTTGCCTCACAGAAACATAATAATTTTTACGGGTACATACGGCTATTTTCGAGTCAGTCAATTTTTATTTGAAACAAGTGAAACAATGTCTTCTAGTAAGGACACTCAAAACTAAAGCGCAACCAGGCTGATTTTCAAAAATTTTATTTTTAATAAAACCTTTAAAATCCAAAAACAGCTGTTTCACCTTTGAAAATTACTATACTTTTATTACTATTTTTGAGTTTAAAGGGTTGTCAACGTTGAAAACGTTGAAATTTGATAATCACACCAGTTGCGCATTAGCTTTAAAGATCTACTTTCCAAACAAAAATGTTACATCTATTTTAGATAAAACAATAAACATATTCTCCATTAAAAACACAACTTTCGATTGCCAGCACTTTCAACAATACAGTGGCATAGTAGAACTCTGCTAATTGGTGCACTCACTTTTACACATTTCGTGGTACGCCTCCATCTCGGCAGCCTAAACGATTCGTCGCCGATAAATAGGTGCGATAAATCGACAGCAACAAATTCCAAGCGAGTAATCTTGATTCCGGCACTCGCAACTAGCAACTTTTCCTAGCTTTGGCGTCGGTGTGGCTGTGATTCGCGTGACACTCGACGCAGTCGAAGTTCGAGGTGCGTGCGGCGATGTCATGGGGAATGTGTCGCACGAGAATGCACACCAAAGGTAGACGAGTATGTGTCATACGTACGCGTATATATGTGAGAGGGTCCAGGCTTGCATATTTTTCTGGCCTGGTGAGTGAAACATAGCCTGTCGTTATCCTTATCGCCCTGCATATTGGACGCATTATTCAGCCAGCGACACCGAGCGCGCCGCCCAGTCTAAGGTCTCGTGCACACGCACTGGTAGAATAAGAGTAGAACTTAAGTCTGGTGACGAAGTCGATGTAATCAAATTTGATTAAGTCATACTTTTTGAGATTGGAAAATGAACATAAAATTGAGAACTCGAGAACTTGCTATTGTTGATGAATTCGGTGTAATCAAGTTTAATTACATTTTTCAAAGTTGGAGACGAAGAACTCAAAATCGAGTACTGAAAAATCGGTGTAATCAAATCTGGTTATTAAATGATATTGATAAATCTTCTTGTTTTTAGACCTATGTTGCTATATGATAGACTTCTTTCTTTTTTCGAATCTGAACTCAAAATTGACAACTCGAACACTCAAAACTGAAGTTAAATTCTATATAATCAAATTTGCTAACATTAATCAAAATTGAAGGATTTTCTTGTTCTCATAAGTTACCGTCTGATAAAATGCTCCCTTTGGTATTCGAAACTGAACTCGAAACCAAGAACTCGAGAACTCCAACAGACACCGAATTCCATTCAATCGAATTTGATCGCATTGATCGAAACTGGAGAATCTCGTTGTCACCCGATCCGCTTCCGGCGCCTGTTCTACCAATGCGTGTGCAAACGGCCTAACGTCAACTTCTCGAGTGCATGTCGCTGGCTCGGAGAGTATTGCGTGCAGAAGCAGCAACAGCAGCAACAGCAGCCAACGAAGGCTTACCTGCGTGTGGATGGCGTTTTCACTCGCCTGCGGTGATTCCCGCACACGCAAAATGCGTATCGTGCTAATGCGAGCTGGAAACCGGGCTCGCGGGGGGATCGCTTCTCCGAGAAACGATAGGGGAAAGATAGCAGACACACATATACATATGCGGCAACTTTATGCTAGGCAGTCGGCTTCCAAGGTAAACCGCGTGCGCCAGGTTTCCGTGTTAAACGGGTAATGCTAGTTTTCCACTGTTTTGTATTTTCATCTCACTTTTTTTTCGCCTGCCACTGTGTATTCCATGCGACTAGAGTTTCCAAGTTTCGATAAAAGAATAACAAGTTTTGTTTGTTTGTTTATGAATTTAGAGATTTATTATGAGATTCCATGTGATTATTTATTTTTATGGTGCTCAAAATAATAAACAGTAAATAAACAAGAAGTATAACAAAGGATAATTAACTTTCTTTGTTTATGAATTTTATATATTAAATATACTAATGAACAATTTAACAAGAAATTTTATAAATTTGTGAGAGTTAAAGTTGCGACCATTTTCTTTTTAAGTCAATATTTCCCCTTTTACACAATTTTAATTATTTAATATAACTACTGAAAATCAATTTTCAATATCGAAATTGGATTGGTTGTCATACTTAAAATAATCAACTGTTATTGACTGACCATTAACGCCAATCTATTTCCACATATTTATTACTGATTTATTGTATTTACACTCTTCTTTCATTAAAAAATAAATCATTTTACTTAGTAGCTGTTCGTAGAAATTGAATCGAGAAATTTATTCCTACAGATTTTTACAAACATTACCTCTTTTGACACATAAATTACAGGCAGACCATATTTTCAGGATTCAATACAAAAAGTCAGTTGTAACCAGTTGATATATCGAATTGGAAGGTTAATTATTTCTGGCACTCCGCTAGAAAAATCAGTATTCAAGACGGTCGTTAATAGTTACAAATGAGGCTGGTTCGCATACGATGAAGTCCTAAGCGGGTGTACTTTCTGCTTGGCGGAGGAGCATTAATCTTGCATTCCCAAATGAAAAACAATGATTAATGGGATGTTCTGAGCGTCCTCGCTAATAAAGCGATCGCGATGAAGAGAAATATCTGACGCGCTACAGGCACGCCCTATCGCAGCGGAAGTGTATAAATATCATCTGATAGAACGTGATTTTCTTTTCCCCTCCCTCTTCGAAGGCGTTAAACTGAATTATTATCCTTGTCAGTTGGGGTGGTTGAATCATTACTTTTTATTATCGAAGTATGAATCAATCGGTAGCAAGGTATATTGCGTAAGTAGCACAGGTGTGAGTATAAGGTATAATTATACGAATTTATGATAGTAGGATAGTAATAAATCAGTATATTTAGAGTGTAACACATAGGATATTGCAATTTCATGATTTCAATGAAGCAGTTATATTATGTACACAAATTTTAGGCTTATATAAGTAATAGAAAATGATACGCAATAATTAATGTTTCGAATGTGATTTAAAGCTGTCACATTTGTCATTACTGGTTCTTTGTAAAATGGAAACAAGGGGACGTGAACCAATTTTATAGTTGTAATACAGTAACATAAGACGAGCAGAAAAATTAATCATAGCTGAAAAGTTCAAGCCAATCATAGACTTACTTGTGCGATTAAAAAAATACTTTTGTAATTTCTATAAAAATCTTAATTCTGTCGAAGTCTACAAATGAGATATTTTCTAATTGTAGTTCTGCTCAATTTTGAATGAAACAAAGAGAAAATATTTACACATTAACTTTTGTGTCAACTAATAAGTATTTCTTCAATTACAAAACACTTTTCTAACTTTCGTAAAACTCTTAATTCTGTCAAAACTACAAATGAAATTTTCACTAATTACATAATTTTAAAATAATTTTCTAATTTCTATAAAACTCTTAATTCTCTCAAAGACTACCAATCAGAACTTCTCTAATTATGGCGCCCCCCAATTTTAACTTAAACAAGGGGAAATATTTAAATGACACACACACACATGTTTATCCGATACCGGTAGGAAACAGGGACGTGGGGTTCGCCGATGTAAAAAGCATTAAGTTACGCAATCGTACATCAGAGTAGCAGATAGCATAGTGAAGCGGGTGTACGAAGCATTTTATCAGAGGGGGCCGAGTGAGAGATATCAGCTTCCTGTGCAGCGGCACGGCGGTGGTGGCGCTCAGTGCGAATTTAATCTCTGCTCAGGCGAGTAGTGAGTTTCGTCATTTAAAGTGGCAGTGAAATACACGTAACCCCGACGACGAGACAATCCTTGCCGGGCCGGAGTAATCGAAAACCGTCGCCGCAATCGTGTGGTAACGAAATTTTATGAGCTCACAGACGTGAAAGCTTCTGCGGTTACAAAAGGGACAATAAATTAGAAGTCTGCCGCAAGCCGTGCGAGCAAGTATCCGATTTCCACGCCGCCCTGATGACTTCCTTTACACCTATCCCACCGAGTCGCCCACTCTTCGCACTTCTGGATTCGACATGAAAGTTTAGATTTATGATAAACCGGCTGTCCCAGTCGATTTCAACTTGGTGACATTTTCTCTGCATTCTTAAGTTCTGATAGCGATCAGGACTGCGCTTGTAGCGCAGAGGGAGACTGATGTCTCATGGGGCTTAAGGGAGGATGCTTACCTATAAACCTTAAAAACAGATGCATTTTTAAAATTTGTTTAAAAAAATTTTGCATTGCAAGACGCTTTCTTTGCTTTAATTGGAGTAATTTTTGAATTCCCCTATAATTAAAATCTAAAATCTAAGATCAAAAAGTGATAAACGTTTGGATAGCGTTTTAGATTTTCTAGGGCCCTATAGAATTAGATTTTTTAGTGCGCCACAGATTTTGTTTTTAAATGGAAAAGAAGCAATTAATTTACAAAAATTCGATAGACCATATTTAACAGCTTGCAATTTCTGCCATTTTATTTTTATTGAAAATGTAACTCTATAGGGTGTTAGAGGATCTGATACGCTATCCAAACACGTATCATTTTTCGATTTTTGATAACCCAGGTCCGAGCAGCAGTGGTCACGGTGAATACAACATGTTACAATAAATTAATTAATAGTAGCTATAATTTTAATTGTACGGGAATTAAAAAATTACTAGAGGTTAGGCAAAGGAATCCTCTTGCAATAAAAAAATGTTGATCGGACTCGTACCTAAGATTTTAGAAACATAAAAATCGTAAAAATGCACCTGTTTTAAGGCTTCTAGGTATGGGTGACACCCATTAGGAACTGTCGAAGTATTTGAGGCCAATAAGATATAGGCACGGGCTTCTGGACTAAAACAATAGGTGCGGTGAGAGACATGAACAACGCAGCTACTCGACGATACACTTGTAGTAGGAGAGCAAATGGTGCGTGTCAAACGGCATAGAGGTGCATAAAGGAATCCGAAGGCGGATTAGTTTCAAAGCCGAATCCAGAACGGGGATTGGTTGAAGGGCACTGGGAACTGCTCTAGGAAAGCCCATTGTAAGTCTCGTTTGACTATAACTAGAGAAAGAGCGATGGGTCGTCTTACACATCATTGCATTAATAATAATAAAAGATAATAAAAGATAATAATAAGAAAGACTAAATGGTTGGGCATACACCATCTTTTTGAGGTTATGGACTCCTGCCCTTTGATCAATAATAAATAATCATGTTTTATGATATAATGTGTATTGTAATTGATTAATATAATTTAAAGAAGAATGAGTTGTGGAATTACTTCTGTTGCAAATGTCTTCTAATAATGTGTAAATCGACCTGCTATTCCTTTTAAAACTTTAATGATACTTTTAGAACACTCTGGTGAAACTTTGTTTGTATACCAAGAATCATGTAAGTTAAAGAATAATAGGTTGTTACTAATAGCTCGACTTCCCATTCTATATAATAACTTTAAGTTTTTGTTGGAATACTTTGTGCAAATAATAAATTTTACAATATTTTAGAGTCAATTTTGTAACATCTTGGTGACAATTCGTGTGAATGCTAGAAATAATAGGTTATTTCAACCACCCTTTTGCAAATGTCTTCTAACGATGTATTATTCATCCTTATTATTCAGCTGTTTTCAAAATTATTGCGAACATATAGACAAACAAACACGGTCCTGTAAGTAAGGTTTGTTTAATAATCGCTTCATAAAAGCTGTGTCCTTACTAGTATAAGACTTCTCGTATTGTATACAATACAAACATAATATACATCTGATAAATAAAGGGATGCAACAGTACTAATTGAAAGACAAATGAATCACCCTGTATACAAATGTGTACACGAATATGTCTTAAACTTTAAAAGCTGTCACCAAACTACTGGGATTTCTAAAAAGCGTTTAACTGTACCATAGTCAATACACTAAATATATGAAAATAAACAAATGAAATAACACTGCCACGAATATTTATCGCAATAATGGTCATATTTTTTACCAAACCGTTATTTATCAAAGAAATAAAGGGCCTTTACAAGTCGACAAATTAAAAATTAAACATACAATTCTATATTCAGTATTTTTAATTTATTATTACTTTTATTAGGCTGATTCGACTCTGGCGAATATGTCTCCGCCATTGGAACCCAGTTCGACTAGACATTGAAGAGGGAATGGCGGCGCTAGTGTATCTAACCGTGAAATTTCAGAGCGCGTTCATTAAAGCCTGCAACGTGCTCGTTCATTACCACGTTAATTTCTAACCTCAGCTTGATATCAAATTCGTACGCAATTACTTCGATTCGAGGCAAACGAAAGATACAACTTACTACGGCTGGACTCAACGAACTCGAGCCATCGCAACTGGAAACTCGATTTCCCCGTTAATTAGTAGCTCCTGCTGAGCGATGGGGGAGCTGCTCTGTTTCTATCTACTATTTCGTGAACCAATTCACCCTGTTTTGCCACCTTGTCTGCGTATCACCGCACTCTCTACTTCTCTCCTAACCTTAATGGCATTCGTGGTCCGCAAATTGTTATCGGCGCATTAGTATCGATTACCCTACTCTCACTCCTCTCTCTCTCTCTCACTTATACATAACCTTTCCCTTGCGGTTCGACTTGTTGGTTTAACTTGGTATTTTTATGAAGCATAACTTTAATTTTTTGTAGCCCAGTTTTTATTCAGCTGTGCAAATCGATATTAACACTTATAGTATCGAATACTCTAGTGCCTTTCACGTTTTCTTTCTATTTATTTTTTCTGAACTTGACATTGTTAGAAATGGAATACCGTATTCTTATTAAAGGTTAATTATGCTTGACTGTTTCTAACCTAACATTCATTTCGCAACACAAATTGACATCGAAGCATTGATATCGAATTTCCTACCGCCTCTCACGTAACCTTTTTCTTACGAGTCTTATACTTTCAATTTGCAGTGTTTCAAAAAGCAGTATTGAGAAACATGCAGGTACGATTGAATGAAGATATAATGTATAACTATCCAATGTGCAATAGCGAAAGCCCGACAGTGAAGTCTCAAGGATAAATGAATCATCTTATACCTATCGTTTTCAAAGACCCGTCTGTCACTCGACGAAAGTTCGTTGACGAGAGCATCGCGGCACCTGCCGAAAAAAATCGGCGTACCAGATGCAAGTACCTCGCTTTGAAGGTCTTTCCCATGCAGAAAGCCAGACTGCTCGTAAAGCCAGTACGCTCGATTTCACCTACGACCACCGCCGCCAGACAATACTTGCGATCAAAAGACTTCTCGATGAACTTCTCGAGCCCCCGTCGGGAAGCTCTTGGCTCTAAGTATTCCGCAAATCTCCGCGCGGCGGCGACACGTGTGTGCCGCGCACGCGAACATACACGTGCCAGCACCGAAAAGGGGGGGTACAGTGTGACTCAGAAATACGGTCTGGTTACCTGTTTGCAATTTAATTTAACTAAATCATACAAGTGAGAATCTGATAACACAATAATGCATAATGAAATATGATAGAAAAATAGCTTTCTAACCTCAAAACATAGAAAGATGTCAGTACTATTCCAAGAATATGGAAGTTTAACTTGACCAAACCATACAAGCAAGAATCTTACAAGAGAGTCACATATAAACCAAGACGATAGAAACGTGACTTTCTAACCTCAAACCCTAAAAAGGTGGCAGCACTGTTCTTAGAACATGGAATAACTTAAACGAATTTGCGACTCACTGTACATATTCGGCTCGTCCGTGTCGCGTTGTTACGCACGCATTGTGGCAAGCCACCCCCGCAACTCCGCTGCCGCCCCTCACGTACGACTGGGACTACCCTTTTCCACTTCTGCGCGGGACAAAACATCTCTTTGATGTCAAACAACCGAACGCACCCAGACCCTCGCACTTCCTCCTACCTCCGCTATACCACCGAACCATACCGTCCCTTTTCCCACCCCCTCTTTAACTCCTTCGCCCTCTTTCACTCCAAACCACCCCTTTCCCCCGTCTCTTTCTCTCTCTCTCTCTCTCTCTCTCTCTCTCTCTCTCTCTCTCTCTCTCTCTCTCTCTCTCTCTCTCTCTCTCTCTCTCTCTCTCTCTCTCTCTCTCTCTCTCTCTCTCTCTCTCTCTCTCTCTCTCTCTCTCTCTCTCTCTCTCTCTCTCTCTCTCTCTCTCTCTCTCTCTCCCTCGCTGTCTCTCTTTCTCTCGTTCGCTCTCATATGCGTCAGTACTTCTCTTTAATGCAGGCTGGATTATTGCATCGAACACGAGGCTCCTTCCTCCTCCGCTAGCTTCGGGTTTTCATTCCGACTGGAAAAGAGGACGATCGATTTTCCGAGTGCGCGGGAAAATTGGTCGGCAACGGAAATGCGAAGCCATAATGGCTGGTTAATAGGTATTGGCTATTGCGTGCAGGTGCAAGGGATATTTAGTTAAATTTAGTCTCTGATTAAACGGCTAGGGGAACCTGGAGTAATGGAAGTTCAAGGTTAAAGGTGAATGTTTAGGGTTCTAAAGCTGCTTGGGAGAAAGATTTAGATGATAAATATAAGTTTGGATGTTTTCGATAGTTTTATTGATTGTGTTTTTTTATTATAAAAAGGAATGAATTTATTGATGACGTATTGTAGGAAATAAAAGAGTAATAACACGAAGATCTATGAATGCAATGTATATCATTGTAAACTTGTCTGCAAGCAAGGATGTTTTCAAATTTATGTTTGCCACTGTATACTTCCTTTTTTAAATTATTTTGGGTTCTTTTACAACTACAAAGGTCTGTCAACGATTTGTCTTTATACTTTTGTATTATTTAAATAAAATCTTTGTGTCTTTATTTATTACTAAGTTAGTGCAAAAAATTAATTGTTCTATTCAATGTTGTCCGGGTGGCATTTGACAAATTCTGTATAGTTGCCTTTAATTGCATTTTTCTCTAATTTTTAACTTGTTATGACCAACAAATCATTTATCATTTAACATATTAATTAATGATACACGACAATTCACATTCCGTACATACGAATTAATATTCCACTGAACAATTTGAAAGGTGCGGTTTTGTCAGTGGTACAAAAACCAGAAAATAAAAACAGGTGCAAAAAAAACATCATCGACGCGCTACTTTGCAAGGTAATACAATTTCATTCCAGTATAGTTCCAATGATTCCCGGCGGTTCGCAACCAGCCCGAAAAAACGTCACCGGAAACTTTTTCATTAGGCGTGCGTGCGGTTGTCCGTAAACACGGCCTTTGACGGGACACACTGGAATAAATCGAAATTTCGTTGCATCTCTTCGCCTTGTGTGTTTTCGCAAAACCGCCCCCGAAAGCATTGCGCCCGGCAACAAGAGCTTTCTCCCTTTGCCCTTTGAATATTCATGGCACACCAGCCGAAAAAGAGGGATCCATTTCCGTGACCGGTTTGTAACCATTTATGGCGCTGCCTCGAGGAGAGGATGCTTGCGGCATATGTCTCCCACTGCTCAATTAATTGGAGTGCTCCACTTATTCCCTTCCTTCGCCGAGGGTTCATCGGTGGAGAGGAGCAGCGAGGAAAATTCCCATTCACATTGAAGAAGCCCTGTCAATTGATGGATTTATAATTATGCTCCAGAGATGATTTAAATTTTATTTTCAAAGGGCAGTTCTTTTAATAGGAGTCGCAGAAACTCTTCAGTTCTTTTTTTTAGTATTATACCATTATAATATTATTTACTTATTATATGGACTCTTATATTTATCGATTTATTGTAACATCAATTGCATTGTCATTAGTGACATAAAATAAACCTTTATATTAGAGTACTGGTTTTTTATTGCTTTGATCTGTTACGTGCCCTATTTGCAGTTTCGTGTACTGTATAAAAGTATTCGAAAGAATTCTATTATTTCTTTTGAATAATTATGACTTAATATTTCAGTTCTTTGTAAAGTAATCGTATTGGATATTTCTTTCTAATAATGGGTGATTTCAAGTTGTTAACAAAGGTAAAAATTATTCACAACATAAATAAACTTTTTTTGAAAAATAGCTAGCGAAAATTTGAAAGTTTCCTATGTAGAATATAAAGCTGATTATTAAGATTTAATATATGATAACTCATCTCGTAATATTTAAACAGTGTAAAAATACAATAGTCTTCTGCTGTAACTGTTAAATTGTTAACATTGTTTACATTTTATTAACTTGTACTTTTTGTCTCACATACTTATCTCCTCAATGGAACTGACAATGCTACTTATTAATACTCAATTCAAATTCTTATTAACATTTTAACTACCACGTGTTCGTTGCTTTTCCCAAATTTTCGAATATCATAACTGCAATAAAAGAAGTTTAATAATAAATGACTAGTTGTCGAATTAGTTAAATAAATCGTACACGATAGTCAGAGTGATAAACCGTGATAAACAAGCCGACTTCGAAAAAGTGGTAGTTGTCAAAAAGAAGCGTATATTTTTCAGTATGAATATCCTTACATAAATAATTGAAACATAAAATCATAACGTTAACAATACACTAATATCCGAATATTTACGTAGCTCATTGTAGTTTCAGCTACTTGCTTAACACACCAGAAAGCAACGAGAGTTTCCTTGGTGCTAAGAAAGTCTTTTCTGCAATTACAGCCGACCGCGCCAATGAGGCGAGAGATTAAGGCGCTAGCAGGCATCGCTGTCTGACACTGTGGACTTTAAACTCGCAGACGTTCCTTTCCCTTTGTCCCGGTAGCCGAGCTTTCGAGCACGTGTGAATGCGCTCCTTTTTCTCCCGCTGGGACAGACGCCCAGCCCACCCCTTAAAATGTCAAGTCAGTTCTTATAATTCAACCCGCTCGCCGCTACCTTAATGCGAGCGCACCCTGTCACGTGCGAGAGACATAAAGTGTGAATACACGTCCACCGTCGGCGAATATAAATTCCTGCGGAAAGTGTTATTTATCGGTGCAAGCGACACTCTTATTGCCTGTATGCATATTGTAGAACATGACTCAATTTTCATCAATATTATTCAATGTTGTTTCATTTATTTATACTTTTGTTTATTTCTTTGTGATTGAAAAAATTGATAATCGTGGAATGTTGCTGCGTTAAGGTTAATGTATGCAGGAAAAAGTTTCGGAACAACATACAAAAAAGCGCATATAAAAATGCGCGAAAAAGAATAAAATGATTTTCCTATTATTGTGATTTAATTTTCGAAATAGGAAATATTGAATAAGATGCTTAGTAAATTTATATTAGAGGGAAATTATTTGGTCACACATCCTAAAATTTTTGTTGAAAATATTGTTACCAGCGCGGTAACATCAAACGTTCAAAATATTTTATTCCGATTGGAGGATTTCTTCAAAAGTTATGCCAGGTCAAATAAAAACTCGGTTTGTTGCAATAATAATGATTAATGTTAGCACAATTCTAACAATTTACATGGTAAAACAATTAGGGCAACTTTCCTTACAAAATGCAAGAAGCATTCTTTTCGTAGTCATTAAAAAAATCTACAATGGATTGAAAAAGAATGTGCATGCACATCCAGTGCCTTTTAAAAAGAAACCAGTAAAGCAAAGTAAAAAAGCAACGGAAAAAATCCCCTCAAAGAAGACTTATTTCTTTTAAGAGAATTTCTTCTAAAACTACTATCTCTGCCAATACTTTTCCCAGCCACTGTATAAACCATCAATAAATCCCATACATCTCCCCAATGGATCGAACCACCGCAGATTTCACTATCAAACACTAAAATGCCAGAATTGATGGTGGATTGAAACTCATCCGCATCGTCTGTAATTCACTTTCGCCGCGCTCCAGTTGTATTCAATTAACTTTCACCAGTGCGCCGGCACTTTGCTGGACCTGCCGCGCCGATGTCGGTGCGGTCGCAACACAAACAAGATTATTAGAGAAGTAGATCGCCACGGCGACAGGGAAATTAGAGGGGAAGCGAAGTACTCAGTTTCCATTTACAAGAGACAGCGCGCGGCGAATGGGGAGAGAAGAAGGAGAAGAAGGAAAAAAACGAAGGAAGGAAGGAAGTACGAAGAGACTAGAACGAGAGGGATAGAAGAAAAAAGGAAAAAGGCAGGGGAGAGAGCAAGTAAAGGTATAGCCGAGGAGAGAGCGCCATAGATGGAAACTCGTCGATATTCCCGGACTTTATCGGCCTGCGGAATAATTCATGAAAGAGGGTGGATAGTGCCAATTATAAAATAACGAACCTTCCGTAGTGCCATAGAAGAGAGTGCGCGGTCGATCATGGGCTGAGAGAGAGAAAGAGAGAGAGAGAGAGAGAGAGAGAGAGAGAGAGAGAGAGAGAAAAAAAGAGAGAGAGGAACGAGAGCACATTGGGACAAGAAGCGAGTGACGCAAAAAGAGGAAGGGAAGGAAGGCACCCCTTTGTCGATCGTCATAGGACGAACCGTAGAGACCATGGAACCCTTCAAAGACCCAACCACTACCTTCCTACCATCATCCACCCCCCTCCCCTCCCCCCCCCCCACCTCCCACCCCTCCCCACACTCGCCTATAGGATGGAACTGAAATGTTTTTTAATTCGCAATATCCAGAGCAAAAAAATCCGGCCGGTTCTTGCCTACCCCTTTCACGGACACCGCAGCAGTCCTCGGACTGCCTAGCAATTTCAGATGTCACTCGCAGGAAACGCCGATTTAGCTTGCAGTCCGCGCCCGACACCAGCAGTCGGCGGCCTTCGTCTGGCAGGAATTTTCCTGGCTTTAATTAAACTTTCATTCGGTTCGTCCAACTGTCGGCTTCAAAAGCCGGACCGGTGCGGGCCAGTTTACCGTCCCCCACCCCGATGCAAGGGGCCGCGCGGTTCGCTCTCATAAGTTTTATGAGGACGCACCGCTGCTACTGAGAGCCGATCTACCCGTGTTATCCGCTTCCTATCTGACACCTGTTCTACTGAAATTCTACTGGTTTGATTGTTTGATTAGTGCACTTCCTGCCGAGGCTTGATTGCACCGAAGTTTTACCGGGAGTAGTTTCGGGCTGTGCCAGCCGTGTTAATCGAATTAGGATTTGATTCGGTTGTATATTGACGGATGTCGGCTCGAGAACTGCTGCAATTTATTTGTTTGTCGTCTGACATTGTTTTAGCATTTAGTATTATTTTTCTGCTACAACATTTTTGTTTTATTATATATTTTATTTGTTAAGAATATTAAATAGAATTTATGCTGACGAAGATTATATTGAAATTTAAATTTATTATATTTTCTGTCCTGTAATTAATTGAAGCGATCCAATTATTTACTGGCTTTGCCAATAAATGCACTAATCGAATTAGGATTATGACTCGCTTGCGTATTGACGGATGTCGGCTGGAGAACTGCTGCAATTTATTTGATTATCGTCTGACAATTTTTTTTAGAAGTTACCATTATTTTTCTGTTACAACATACGTACAGTTTGTTTTACTATGTATTTTATTTGTTAAGAATATTAAATAGAATTTATGCTGACGAAGATTGTGTTGAAATTTAAATTTATTATATTTTCTGTCCTTCAATTAATTAGAGTGCTCGAATTATTTACTGCCTTTGCCAATAAATGCACTAATCAATTTAGGATTTGACTCGGTTGCGTATTGACAGATGTCTGATGGAGAACTTCTGGAATTTATTTAGTCGTCGCGCCAACCGCATGGTTATTAGTCACGTATAATGAATATTATATGAATCAATATTATCTTTCTGTTACACCGTTTTTATTCTGTTATATATTCAGTTTGTGTCTGTATCATTTATATTTCGTAAAACAGTAGTATTTTTTTGAAGGAGTGGAATATTAAAAAAATGTATACTGGCAAAGATTGTACTGAAAATTGAAATTGAATAATATATGTCTTGTTCGACTCAATTAATTAAAGTGCTCCACTTGCTGATCGAATTACTATTGGATTTAAATGTATATTGATGGATGTCGGATGGAAAAACATTTTTCTTCTGCTATATGTTCAATTTATATTGCTATCATTTATATTACACGAAATAGTTTTTATTAAGAATTCGAATATTAAAAAAATGTATTGGCAGAGATGAAAGTTAAAATTGAATAATAAATATCTTCCACTGCTCAATTAATCAAAGTCCTGCACTTGGTAGTCGAATTACTATTTGATTCGAATGCATATTCATGGATTGAATGTAATCATTAGTGTAAATTTAAAACGTTAATAAAAATATTGTATACTATATATGTAAAGTACTCTATGAAATACATATGTATGTATACAGAAGTGCACGTTGATGATTCAACACGTTGGAGTGAAAAAAAGAAATACAGAAGTAATTCACGCCGTTTTTTTAATTGTCCTGCCGACAATTTAGCAGTGAGTGGAAAGATGTCATTTGCAGAGAGAAAAAGTTCCACCGGCTCTTCCATGGACAATCAGTTTGTCTTTATTAAGGACAGCTGCAGGAGAGTCCTTAATATGCCAGGAAATCTCTGTACCTTGATTAAAAGTTAGATTACAAACTGTGCAAATTGCGAACATTGTTTCCCTAGTTCGAATACAATAGTGACTAGTAAATGAACTAGTCACTGTTCTTAATTTAATATAATGGAAAATGTTACACCAATTAAGTTCGACAAAAAAGTCAATATGCTAAACTGATTAATTCCACATTTTAAGATAAAATTTTAAGATCAAGAAAAAATAATAAGCGGCGAATAAAGAAATAGTTATTTATAAATATGTATAATTTCTATTTTTGTAAATGATAAATATTAATAAGATACACCTAAAAGATTATCAGTGAGTTTAGATCCGAGAAGACCAAGTTATTGACAATAACATGTTTCACTCAAAAAATATGTAATAAACAATAGTTACAGGTAAACATGTGCATAACAAGTTGAGAACTTTCTTCTTTTCGAAGTTCATTTGACCTTAAATTCCAGAAATAGATCTCATTAAAGTTCCATTGCTATTTTTGATATAATTAGTTTAAAAAAACTATTGAAATTGGTTCCTATCAATTAACTATATTTTGAAATACATTTAATGAAAAATACTTGTTTACAAACATGCTTTACATCAACTGTGTCCGAAAACAGTAATAGTGCATGAAAATATTGAAAATAGAAATAGGTTTGGAAAAACATTTTTTCCATAAAGTGCGGTTATAAATTTCCCCGCTGCCAAGTGAAGCATGAAAAGGGGTGGTGCTCGAAGAGAGCCAGGAAACTCGAATGCGAGTGGGGGGCTCAATTTTCCACGCGCATTGATTAGCGGCGTATAATTAAGGGGCAGTGTTTTGAAAGGGCGAGAACGCTAGCAAGTCGGAGTGAAAGATCGCGCGGGTGGATAATTAAATCGCTTTATTACTATGTGCTTTACGCCTTTTACGGCAGATTAACGACTTCAGCCGCTGAGCCCTCGGTCGACTCGGAAGATCGTGCACAAGTGCGCTCTGCTCTTCGACCCTAAGTAAATTTCCCCATAAAGGCCGGTTCGCACCTTTTTACGCCTCGACGCCGTTAACGACTCTTGCTAAACTTTGCACCATCGGCAATTTACTTTTATCGCTTTATTTCGTGTCATTCAATGATTCCCCGCTTTGAGGTTAGGGCATACAAATTTTAGCGAATGTCGTATTACGAACCCTTTTAATTTCAGGACAATTCTTCACAACTTATTCGAAACTTTACATTACTGAACAATTACTTTTGTCGGTTTGTCTGGCGTCATTCAATGATTCAGCTTTAGAGGTTAGGGTAAATCTTTAGAGGTAGGTATATAAATCTTTACCAGAGTAGTGTATTATGAACCTTTTTAGTCCTGAGAAGATGCATATACATAAAGAAATAGAGTTAACTTTTTGAAAAGCTTTCGAAATCAATAATTCCCTCTAAACTTTACATTATTAACAATTTACTTTTATCGCTTTATTCCATGTCATTCAATAATCCAGTTTCAAGGTTAGGGCTAACAAATTTCAGTCAATATTTACCCTTATTCTTACGAAGTATTATTTAGAAAAAAGTTAATTATTTGCAAGGGAATTGCATTCGAAGCGTATGTTATTTAGAAAGCTCTTCGGAGAATTTTAAATTCCTGTCAACTAAAAACGATAAAGTGCTTCTATATTGCAAAGAAGATTGAGTTCGTGCTTGTTTGAAAGAATATACCGGTTCTTTTAAACTTCATTTACTTTCTGCTTTAATTTCTTTGAGACGTATATACGGTTGCATTTAACAGTTCCCTTAGAGATCAAAGTTTTCCCGCAAATTGCAGTTGAATGAAAAAAACAAAGTGCTTTTAGATTGAAGACTGAAACTTTATTTACTTTCTGTCTTCATTTTCTTCACAGTTAAAACAGCATTTAACAGGTTTTTTTGGAGATATAAATTTTTCATATAAAGCGCAGATAAATTGTAAAAAGAACAAAATGCTTTTAGACTGAAGATTGAAGCGAAGATTGTGTTCGTGCTTGCCGGTATATTCTCTTAAACTTAGTTCAACCTTACATTACCCAGGAAGCCCCTGGCCGTAACGCCGAAGCTGCAAGGGTACGTATAGGCGCAGGGTCAGGATAGAATATTAGAAACTATGGACCGATCTCAAAGGGCGGCCGCCAACAATCGAAAATTCACCTTCTTTTACTTTAAATTTACCCTCTTGTAAATCGAATTCACCTTTTCATAAACCAAATTTACCCTGTCGGAAATCAAATTTTTTTACAAATTTATTTTCTTAAGCTATTGTAATACAAGTGATACTTACGCTTTTTTTATATACACTTAATTGGTGTGATTAATCGTTCTATTGCAACTATTACTCCTGCAGATTGCAATGCTTATTTCATGAATTTGTGTAAATATGTATAAATATTTTGTATGATAAATAAGTATTTTATGTAATTTCATGTTACTTTGCATGGTTTTATGTTGAAGTATTAATACGTATATAGAATTGTCGAAATACTTGAACTGTATGGAAATGAGTTTGATTTATAAAAATGTGAATTTGATATGCAAAAAGATAAAATTGGAGTGCATAATCGGTATCTTCTTCTTCTTAATATACAAAAGTCAAAATATGTATGTCTGTGTATGCCGAATTTGCCAAGAGTATTCTTTGATTCCCTGGAAAAAATAATATGAAAGTTTCCATCCCCAAACAAGCCCTAAATCCCACCCCTTTTTAACTTAGAGCCGAGCAACTCTGTGTAGTAAAATTTCCCTTAGAAGTCCGAACAACACCAGTCACTCGAAATGCCAACCGAGTAGAAAGGCTAGTTTCAAATGAAATCTCGCAAGAATCCTTTCCCCTAGATGCATTGTGCATCGAATGTTATCCCGCTGCACTTCAAACCAGAGGACGCGCGCGCGCGCGTCGACAAAGAGTGTGTTTGCTTCGACAAATATGCCCGCGGCCTGTCATATTTTTCTTTCTGTCGATCACAGGTGAACAGTCCCGGCACAAACGACAGAATAATCCTGCGCCGATCGCTTTGAAGCCGGTTACAGCGGATATTTTTTTTTGCCCCCTGCCGTGGACGAGAGAGACACGGTAATCCTGCTGTCCAGGTTATTTCAGCCAATAATATACGTCCTTTTAATAGGAGTGACGGCAAAATGCCTGCCAGTAGATTTAACATTCAAATTGCAGTGGTGAACCATTTTTAAATGCGAAAATGTTAAAAGCAATGCAAAGCCTTTTCTATTTATTGATGCTATGATATTATTTATTTAATATTATTTTATGACAAGTACTGTTTTTTATACGGAAAAAATAAAGTGAGAGAATGGAAAATTAAGTTATGGTTTTAGCGAGGTAAATTATAATATATATTTCACTGACAAACAGTATAATTTGGAAACCTGCAACCCATTATTAAATGTATTTAGTTTTACACAGCCGTGTAAAATTATGCAAAATAATATACAGAAAATGGAGAAAGTAATATTATATATACAGTTACTGATAAAAATAGTAAACTACCTAGGTTTCAACATTCTCATTTACAAATTAAAAAATGCTTTACTTTTTTAAAAGCTTGACGTTCTGTATTAATTATTTATTGAGACAAACGAATATAACATAGTTTTTTCTGCCTTCGAATATTATTTTTTATTCATTTTCGCAAATATTTTCACCGCTAATGAAAATCTATCTACAAATTTTGTACATATTATATACATTGTACATGAGCGCAGACTTTGTGCATACACCTGTCTGAACAGCTTCAGTCACTAAAACTTGTACAGTTGCGCATCCAATATCTCCAACGGGCATCAAAGGAAGTCCTACTATGTCAAAATTGCCTTGAGATTTGAATGCAGAGATTCCCACTTTCAGCAAGCAGTTTCTCTCTCTCTTTCTCTCTCGCGCGCTCCCTTGGAGGCTCTTCCATTGGTTCCCCATGGAAACCTAATCGACTGGGGTTCTACATCGGTGCGTGTGTTTGCGGGCGCCCACGGTAGGAAGCGGAACTGTGAGGGTGGCAAAGCTTTCCTCCTCGACTTAGCCTTTAAGGGTGCCCCTAGTTGACGGTCTCATTTTGGGGTAATTTTTAGCAATGAAACTACTCCACATAGGAATTTAAAATTTGTTGGCACGTATTTGAACGGATTGCGAGAATATATAGCCATATTTTGATGAGATTGTTTGTTATAGTAGGAAAATTATTCAATATTACTTGAATATTGAAAAAAACTTGCTTGATTATTTCTTAATAATGGATCTAATAATCGACTTCAAATTTTATACGCGTATAAAATAGAATCATCTTTATCTTCTACATATGTCAAAAGTATGATAACACTCGCAATCATAAAATTAATGTTTTTACTTCACTCTGCTTCACAGGGCAGACATTTGGTTAAAATACAGTCTTTTTACTCTATTTTAGTAGGAACGATAACTATATTGAAATATTTTTAAATAGTTTTTGTTCTTTCGATTTCCGATTTATGCAACAACATGAAACATGACAGATGAGCTTTTTCCACGTGCTAAACAATTTTATTGTCAAAGAAGAATCTTAAAGATAACTTTTTAATATAAAAGATGATTGCATAGAAGTTATACTACATGTATATTCTTGAAACATATGAGAATACCGACGAAAAATCTCAATCTTTCTGAGTCAATAGTTCCTTTGCGTGTGCAATTCTAAAAATAACATCATCGGGTGGAAACACCCTTTTAAATCTAAATCGAGTGAGGCGAGTGGACGATCGAGAGCTGAAACGACTAGCTCGTGCACTGAATATTGCACCACTTCCTCCTCGGGCATTCTAGACTGGCAGCACCGGAAGTCGCCGGGCCAAATAAGACGCGGGGCGACATCGGCTCAATTAGTCCGTCTGTATTTAAATCGGGCACAAGAGCGCGGTCGGAGTCGGCAACGTGCCGGCAAACAATTGTCAACTGAGATGGAAACGGGACAAGGGATCTTGTGTGACTGAAAGACAAGTTGGCGAAGTTTCTTGCCAACGGATTCTTTGATTAACCGTAGCGCTAATTGTACAGCGGCAACTAAAACAGAATAGCTGGGAAAGTTCTACCACGACTATTGACTTAGTGAGTGACTGTTAAACTGTCAGATGGTACATACAAGAAAAAAAAGAATTTGCTTACCTAGTACTTTGTAATTTCTTTAACAAAACTTATTTTCTCTTAGGAATAAACTTTTTTTTTATCAAGAAAATGTATATCGCTTTAGAGAAGAAAATTTTATTTTCTAAGAAAATTTGTTTGAACTGTGTTTCCAATATTTTGCAAATCAAATGTGTCCGCTTAGAAATGATGGTTCACAACGGAAACAACAAGTTGCACTTAATATTCATATAATAAATGTCCTTAAAAAAAAGTGGCTATACAAATGTTTAAGAAGTACGATATAACTTTGCAGTTATTATTGTAGCAATACGTTTTTGAAATTTCAGTCCAAGAAATAGTCATTTTGTACAATATATAAAGTAATAATGCAATATACATAAATAAAAAGAACGAACAAAAGTGTGGAAACTTGTTCTCTTCTACTTTATACAAAATAAAAAGAATATTTCAGACTTTTTAAAAATACCGACACAAAAGAGTGAACCAGCAGAATGATATAAGATAAAGCAATTCATGGAAATGTATTTGTGCGTCCGACGTTTCATTGTGTAACAGGTGGGTCGACTACAACCACCCTGAAACCCCGTAAAAAGCAGGTGAATCCGGAGAAGACTCGGCTTCGATGTAACATTGGTTCACGTCATGCGCAGCTCCGTGAAGATTAATAGGCAATTTTGCCATCAAAGGGAGCGCGCCATTGATGTCGACGGTCTAAGTAAATAGGTTCCACACTCGTTCTTCTTCTCATCGCTCCCCAAAGACATGTCATACACGTTGACGTCGCTCAAGCAAGTAATCTCTGCGCGGAGAGACAGATACATTTGCGGCGGCCTTCTTATTAGACTGAGAATGTTTATAGAACATAAAGAAACAATAAATAATATGCAATTGTTCAGAATGTATGAAAAATTGAGCATACGAATTTATATTATATAAATGACATTCTGTATTTGTATGAACGTTGTTATTATAAATATAGTTTTTTCTGTGTTCATTGTTGCGACTATTATTGAAGTAAATAGATAAATTATTAATAACTATTTGTAAACAAGATTAAACTATTGGAATATTGTTAAAAGAAATTAGGACTTGAAGTTGCGAAAAGTGTAAGTAACTAATTCGTAAGTTAATTAATAAATATTAGATCTGTAAGAGCAGTTGTTTTTCAATATGACAATTTCTAAATGGTATTCTTTCGGTCGCCTTTCTAAAGCTCCTACTTTTTCGATTTTTCAAACATTAGTTGTATTTGATTCGAGGTTTACTCTACACTTGCATTCATTTTCAATTTCTATTTTTCCGTTTGGCTATCGCAAGGTTTTTATTGTACATTCTTTGGGTTCTCCATTGTGATTCTACGTCGTCCATTTCTGCCTTATCGTTTTGCTACAAAATCCACAAGCGTGATTTGATAGTAATAATTCTACTTTAACCTTTAACTAATACAAACAAGATTGTAAAATAGAATTACACAAGTCTAAACAAACGTTGATTATCTAATTATTATTTTGTTATATGTTGTAAGTAACTTTATTTCTCGATATTAATTGTTTTAAAACGGTCAAATAACCAAGGTCAGTAGTTATAGATGTTACTGTTTCAGACACAAAAAAAAACATCTGAAATTTGGGTCTTAATCATCTTTCCTAATTATCACGTCATATTTTCAACATTCTCGTAAAATAATCTTCAATGTGCAAAACATTTTTATAGCTTAGTTAAAAATTAGTTTGCTAGAAAATCGTCCGAAATCTCTACTTTATTTCGTTTTTTCGTCCATTTACCATCGCATCAGCCCATAATTTTTATTTCATATTCCACTCGCAAACATTTATTTCCCACTGCTATTTATGCATTCACTATCGGCCGGGTTCTACATTCTTTTCTTGAGTCAGCGTGTTTCTCTCGTACTTTGGGTTGTCCCAATGTGTATTTCTCGGTCGTTTTTTTACCGGCTCACTATCGGAAGGGAAAAGGGGTCGAAGGGGAAGAGGGGGTCGTAGGGCGCGAAGGGTGGTTCAACCCTTAAGCGAGCTCGTAGGCGTTGGAGTACGTCGCTTTAAGGTCCAGAGACTCCAAAGATATTCACTTTTTCAAGAAAAAATTATCATTTTATTGATATTATTGAAACTTTTACTCCAACTTTTATTAGATTTTTAGGTCGGGTGCACCGTAGTTAAAATAGAAACTGTTTTTTTGTCGCGTTTTGTGTATCAGAGTAACTTATATGGTAAGCTATTGTTTATGCCTTATCAAATAAGTGTTTTATATAATGGTGAACGTTTTTACAAAGAGCAACTCACCAGAGGAAGTAAAGAAGCTAAATAACTAACTGAATTTATAACATGTGTATTACATTCTGATGTTGCTTTTTGAAAGTCGAGGTTTCTTAGGTTCATTTTTTTACATTAATTACATTTTTTAACTTCCTAACCATTTTTGCAGTTTTGCATTGGAAAATTCCAATGGAACAATTGTAACTAATTTACCCAACAATGCCATAAATTTGGTGAATAAAGAACAACTTACTAATCTAATTCAATTCCGCAAAGAAGCACAATTATTTCATAGAATATTGACAAAAATTTACAAATAGTACATGTAGCAGAACCAAGACAATATAAAACAAACCCAACGACAATGGATATCATAGAGTAACGTATTTCTTGACCAACTACATAGTTGATGCAACAATAAATACAAAAAATAGTAAAAATCATATAAACTTCTCCAGTTATCTAAATAATTCTATCAGATTTATACATATTACACGAAACATAAATACAAACAAGTCCAACGAATAAAGACAATGCAACTTGCTAGTTGATGCATCAATAAATAAGTTAAACCACAAAAAAGTGGTAGAAATTGCTGGAGTTATGCAGATTAAAAAATCCTCGTATTCCTGCATTCGGCCGGGTGGTTACTGGAAGGGGCAAAGGGGATAAGCTCGGTAGGGTGCCAGGGGTGGTTCACCCCTTAAGCCAGTTCATAGGCGTTGGAGTACGTCGCTTTAAGCTCCAGCTTTGATGTCCAGGTCAGGATCTCCCCGATCCTCGAGCCAATGGCACCGTCGTATCCTTACCCGTCAACCCCCCCCCCCCCCCTTTCCACCCTCTTCGCCCTACCACCCTTCTTAGTCTCGCATGTTCGCGTGTTCCTCCAATTAAGCAAGCTTTTGCGTCTTTATTAAGTGAAGCGCGCGCGTTCCTTCCACCCCTTCGGAAAAATGACTCCGCAACCGTCCGACAGGAACATTCCAGAGTCGATCGTTATTTCTCTGCCTTACGGGCCGGTTACCCTGCGATCTCCCCTCGCTGCCTGAAACCGTAACCCGTGTGAACTGATACTCGCGCAAATTACTTTGCGGCTCTGGCCTTTCATTCGTGTTTCGTACACCTCGACGCTGAAACATTTAATGTGGTTGCTCCTCGGAGTAATAGAGTCGAGTGCGAAGAGCGCGATGATGCTGGGACGATAATAGAGTGAAAGTGAACTGGGAATAATTGTGAGTATAATATCTTTGGATAGTTTATCTTCATTTTTTGTATGGCTTGATGATTATTTTATACATATACCGATATCATTTTTCTTATAGATATGAGTAAATAGTAGGATGTTGTTAATAATTGCTGTCTTGTTATTTTTTTAGAATAATGTGTCTTCGTTTTAGCAAGATATTTGCAATGCTATTTAAAAATATTTATTGTTTATTTGTATATACTTAAATTGGTGATGCAACATAGCTAGAATTTAGATCTGCTTACAAAGATCTTCGCATAAAATACTGTTGTTTTGATATCGAAGGTGTTGATATCTATCTTCAACATAACTTCCATGAAATATTTACTCCTACAACATTGTAATAATAATTTATTCACTTTCGTAAATACATACATTCAAATGTACGATGTATAAATTTTCTCACGTCACATTCATCTGTGCTACGATTTTGTATATGTACACACTTGAATACATAACCCCCATAACATATTCAGTGCCGTCATAGCTTACAGTAGCCATAAGTAAGTTCCGAGTCCCGGTGGGAGTATCTGCGTGAATCTAGCGGCGAAAACTCGGAATTTATACTGGAGCTCCACGCGAGCGTAGAGTGCGGGCGAAAAGAAAAGTTGCAACAGGCTCGCATGGCTTGCTGCGTGATAACCGTGTTAATAATTGCGAGCGCGCGCGCGAGCGGGTATTTCATGGAAAGCAAAAAGAAAATCCGACCCCAATGCCGGAGCGTGCTTTGATTTTGCGAGCGATAGGAAGGTCAACGAGACCACTGTCGACTCATTTTAATATTTCAAGCTGACAAGCAGCGCTCGTAGCGGCGACTCGCGTGCTGACCCTTGCGCCAATGGTATCGCACTGAGATAACGCACGCGGACCGAATACTTGACTAATTGGACCACGTCGCAAACATATTCACGTACATGTCTGTAGCTTTCGTGGTTTGTTCCTGCTAATGGATTCTATGGAAGAACAGCTGAGCTAATCTGATTAAAACAAACGCGATTATAACCTATAAAAGAAAGAAATAAAGTTTCCAACTAATAACTTAATTTTGTATGGATTTGATATTATATTCATTTTTGGAAAATGATTAATGGATATCAACGTGTACGTAAAACAAATTGTTATTATATTGTATTTGTAATACAAGTTATATTTACAATATATAATATTATCATATAATACTATAGAAATATAATAAAACAGTTATAAATTGTATTTGTAATACAGACAACATATTTGCCTTCAAACAAAAATATGTTTAAACTCACTTTTTCAAAAGCTAAACACAAAAGAACATTAAAGGAACTCATCCTTTCACAGAGCTGAAGAGAATCAGGAGACATTTAATCACTTTGCTCGACATTCCAAAGAGTAGCAGGCTCTTACATTCCCTGGAATTCCAACTCCAAGCAATGCTTTCTTCTCTTGTCCCACGCCTTCTGATTCCAAGTCCTTCTGAACAGCATAGCAGGCTTACCAACGATTCTTTCCGAGTTTTCCCCCGTATAAACTCCTGTGAAAAGTTGATCGCAGCTTCGGCCATAGTTGGGGGTGCGACGCGTGATTCTTTGTAGCTGCAGGCCTCGTCCCTGCGGTTATGTTGCAAAATGCGGGACATTCCCCCATTAAAGGCTCCCCCTTTTCCTCCTCTTCTCTTTTTTTTCCCTCCGCATCGCTCACCCATGCTCACCCGTATTCCCATGCCGCTTCCACCGACCACCCCCGCCCCGAATAGTTCGTTCCAGGGTTCATGGAAAAGCCCGGGAACGCTTGATCGGGTGAGCAGGAATCCCAGCGATCAACGATCCTTTCAGAATGGATCGAGTACCATCTCGAGAGTGCCACCGGGCGTTGTTAAGGGCTCCTGATCGAGATTGTGGGAAATAAAGCCCCGTAAGCCATCCAAGTGTTTTTCATCATGAGCTTCGCAGTCCTCTCTCTCTCTCTCTCTTTCTCTCGCGCTCTTTCTCTCTCTCTTTCAATCGGTTCTGTTTCCCCCCCTTGTAATTTTGCTACAATGCTGAAATTACAGTCAACTATCGAAAGCTTTTCGACGCCCTTTTATAGTATCGGAAAATTGATAAGAATTGTGGGGCTAATTTTTGTTATTCGTGAGTTGGTGTTGTGTTCATTGGTTGATTATTTGAGGTTTTGTTTCGTTCATTAAGTAATTGTTTCGTGTATTATTTTGTTTATAATTCATTTGTTTCCTGGATAGGTTTAATACTTTTTGGAATATAAAAATATAGGAAATATGTTTTGTGTAATGTATTGAATTATTGAACATAGCTTTTTTTGGATTACAATCCCCATTCTTTTGCGATGAAAAGTTCTCTATAATAAATTAAATACGTGCATGAAACTTTAGTATTTGACCAGAATTTTTATGATTTTGGAATTGATAAATGAAATTTGAGAAGTTTGTCAGAATCGTTTAAGTTCCTTGCCCTATGCGTGTGTTTTACAAAGAAGTGTTTTATAAAGAAAAGATGGTAATTGTTTAGGCAGATGGCTCATCATCGATTTCAATGATTTTGATCTATATTACATTTATATTAATTATATCGGCCTTTAAGTGTGTCTATCTTTCTTCTACATATGTATAAGTTTCACCCACATATATATGTATACGAAGATAATCAGAAAGCGTATTCTATAACATATATAAAAATCATTAAAATCGGTGATGAGCCATCTTCCTAAATAATTACCAACTGTTAATATTTATAGAAAAACAAAAATAATATTTTGTTATTCATACAAAATATCATGTTTAATAATTCTAACATTGAATATACACTTTCGAGATTTTCCGTATGATTAAATCGGAAAACTATCCAACGCTTTTGCCACGAGGATATTGTGTACAACCGTTCAACTGGTCGGAGGAACTCCGTGATTTACCTAAACGCACACTCCCGACGACAGGTGTATCCGCCGAATCAGCCACAGACTACGAAACGGGGATTTGTGGCAGATCCCGGAAGCATTCCGGGAACGCTGGAAATGGAATTCAAGGAGAAAGGAATACAGCAAACGTGCGCCACGATTAAAGTACCTCCGCCGTACAGAAATCAAGATTGAGCTGTCTCTCACTCAGCTTCATCTCTTCGTCTTATCAAGAATCCTTGTTAAATTGCAATTATGTTGTAATATAGAAACATACCGAAACAGGATATTCCACCTGCTTGGAATTAGTATTCAAACATTCTGATGGAAGAACACTGAGCATACAGTGGATACAAAAAGAACTAGCACAACCAGTTTCTTTCGAAAAAAATGTCTGGCAGAAGAAAATACTTTTCTATGAATACATATATATTTTCTCGAATAAGGTAGTGTCCTTAAGAAAAAATAAATTTTCTTGGAGGAGATGGTTTTCCTTTTAAGAAAATTTATTCTAAACATACTGGATATACCAATATTTTTGTATATGAAACATTGTATACATGTATGATATAGTATGATATACGTATATGATACAGTAGTACATATCATATATAAAAAAGTTTATCTTATCTATTTAATACAATATTATATAATAACATATTAAATTAATTAAAATAGATTGGATGTTAGATGTCGAGCTATAGATCGTCAGAAGATGTTGTAACAACTTATTAATTTTCAAATTAAGTTATTCTTAACTGCACACAAAATGAATGCAGATTTTCTGTACAATAAAAGTGACTATATTCTGAACATAGTATCTAAATTAGATACTGAACATAGAATTGCTGAATACACATATGCACATCCAATGTGCAATATAGTATGCTGAATATACTATACTTTAAACTATATTAATATTAATACCAACTGTTAATACTATAAATTCTAATCCGACCTTTAAACTTTCCACGCTCCTAATTAGGAGCGATTTGCCGAGATCTCTTCAGCATGACAGAAAAACAAAACTTTGAGCCGTACTTGCCGATAGTGTTGATATATTTATCATATATTAGATTCCGAAGACTGGCGGGAAAATCTTCTCCCGCGAGTGGAAGTCCGGAACTCTGAGGTGTGTATCGGTCTCTCCGGGGTGGGTTTGGAGTTTCAAGTAAAATAAGAAGAGAACAAATGAGGATAAAAGCTTCAGGAAAGCAGAAACTCGGCGAGAAAGGCGAAGCCCGTTAGTCTAAAGGAAACTGCATAACCTCCAAAAGTCACTTCACGGCTCGGCTTCGTAAAAGTAAGTCGCAGGTTGTTGCGAGCGGGAAGAGAAGTTCTTTCAATTGGTAATAAAGAGTAAGCGTTATGATGGAATTCATTTAAAGGAAAATATAATGCTTCGAGGGTTAACGTAAGCGTCATCAACAGCATAATTTAGAATTATTGTGAACACAAAATGCTCCTGGCTTTTGAAAAATTGCATTTCACATACATTATGATATTGTGAATCAATGTAAACAATAATTTAAATTTTTATTGATACCTTTAATAAGATCCATGAAAAAATAGAATTTTCCGAATGCTTTTGGATCATTGTGTTTAATCATAATGCTATTATTATTCGAATATACAAACATTGACTTTCTGTTATTAAGAAAAAATACAAAGCTATCTTAAAATAAATAATAAGTCTTATGATAAGAAAAGTGCACAATAAAGTTGTCCAACAGAAGAATAAAGTTTAACGAAATAAAACTCACGCCTCTTTCAACGAACGATCTTTTCAGTAACTCTGGCGTAAGAGAAAACACCAGTCTCACTGGCGATAACATATAAAAGCGGGTTTTGAATACTGTTTCGTGGAAGAAGCACTCAAAAGAGACGTATGAAAGGAGATAAACGGCTCAAGGAAAGGTAGAAGGAAAGTGTAAAAGGTAGAAAACTCGTTAGATTGAGTTTCAAGGGGCGGAGCAGGAGGCAGAGCAAGCCTCGGAGAGCTCGAGTCTGTCAGGAAAATTTCTGTGGACTGACGCGCATCATTTACCTGGAAGCAGAATAAACAGACGTTAACTAACGGAAGAACTGGCTCTTGTTACACGTCTTCTCATCGCGGTTAAGAGAAATGGGAGCAACATTTTCATTCAGGGTTCGTTTAATATTTCCCTCCACTACTGAGCTTTAATGACTTGTATAATATTTCATACTTATTGGTATAATAACGTGGATTTTTTGGTCGTCATTATTATTGTTAATGATAGTAAGAACCAAACTAATTTCTTTGGTTTTAAATTTCCTCTTCTTATTGCTTGTTCTTTCACACATATGAATTTACACGGGCAATTTTGAAGCCACTTTTATTCTGTATAATTACATTGTATCCGTAATTACAGGTTTTTTGTGATTACTGAATATATCACATGAAATATAGTATGTGCAATAAGATGTTATTTCATTTCAATATTGTATTGATTAAAATAAATATTATGTAACTCTTACCATATAAATATGCGCAGAATCTTAATCCTAATAACTCCATTTTATTTCAAAATAGAACAAATTAAATGTATTGTAAAATATAATAACTATAAATTTATAAACTATATTTCATATTTATTGTTCTAAACAGCGAATCATGAGTTTGATATTTCATTGTAGGGGGTCGGAGTTGAACTAAAGGCAACAACAGAATCTTCTGGGAATCAGGAAAATCACTACGGGAACGGTGATGGGGAAAAAGAGAACTGAGAAAGCTATGGTAGCTGGATGACCCGTTAGATTGGGTTTCTCTGCTCTACGTCAAGAGAACTCAGGTCGATGTTCCACCCTGCTTGAGGAAACCCCTAACTCGCCGGAAGCAACGGGTCAGCAGTGTAACTACGATTTTCTGAACGTAGAAAGCACACTATAAATATACCGGGTACCAAACATGTTTCAAGAAGCTTCGTTTCAATGTATTATATGTACTATAATACATTGTATTATTGCATTATGACTTGTACAATTATTATATTTTGTTGTGTTATGTATTGTATTATATAATTGCAATATATTGTAATAAGAAAAGAAACGTATATATAACTTTGTATAAACACATATCTATGGTGGATAAAAAAAGTACACGCACACCCAGTGTATTTTAAAAAATATTCTTAAAGAAGAAAACTCTCTTCCCTGTAAATAGAAATACATATTCTTGAAGAAGAAAGTGTTCTTCTTCAATAAATAAATTCCTTTAGAAGAGACAATTTTCTTGTTTAATAAAATTTATTCTAAAAATATTGAGCGTGACAATACTTTTTTTAGTCACTGTATCGGTTTAATAAAAACGATTTTAAAACTGACGTTTTTAAACTATTATTTTAATTTTGCTCGAGTATTCCCAACATCTACCATTGAGTTTAGATACAGTGGCGAGCGTATAAATAGGAATAATAATCTGATTTTATTTCAGCATCAAAACATGTACTATTGATTTTTAAATTAATATTATTTGAAAAAATATTCTTTAACCTGGTTTTGGAAGTCGGTCAAAAAATTGCAATTTTCAGAAAGAATAGAAAAATCTAAAGAAACGTTTACAGGTCACCGCATTTTATTACATTTTTGGGACACCTTGTATAGCGAGCGAGAGTATTGTTCAGAAGGGTGGTCAATGCGATACTGTTCGAAGTTCGTTCACGCGTGCTCCGCGGGGAATTTGACTTCTACCATCACCTTCTTTTTCGAACGCACCACTTTTTTTCTCGACCGCCGCCACTGCTCGTTTCGTTAAAATCAATCTCGTGTGAGTCAATTTAGTACCACATGCACGTCCTGCTGTTGTTTTTTCTTCTGAACGCCGAGCATGTTTGTAAATGCCTTTTTCAAACACGTTTTCATACTGAAATGTATTTTTTCATCTTCGTTTTCTTCATTATTCATTGCTGGAGCGTTTGAGGTTTTAGTAGCACTGGTTATTGGAATTGCTCGACCACTGCGACAATTTTTCGAAAATGGCAGCGAAAAATGCTTTCATGAAAACTCTCTGGCTTGTTGAGTATTTCACTCTGGCCTAGCGATGCAATTTACATAGTTTTCAACTATAACCGACAGGTTTGCTTTTGATAGGAATCCAATAATGAAAACTTTTAAAATTAATTACCTGCAATATTTATCAGACATATTCCCTTTTAAAAAATACACCAAAAAAATATATCTTATAAAATTATTAAATTATTTCTGCTCGAACATGTCAGCGCAAAATATAAGAAGCAGATTTCCTTTAAAAGAAATACCAATGAAACATATCTTCCACAAAAAAAGAATCATCTAACAAAGTTGTTAGATTTTTATTTATAAAGACCAAAATATCCACTTTAATATTTCTCCGTGAGCATTTGGCACGTGTATATCCTCCAGCAAGTTTAAATTTTCACCAACGGATCCAACTGAGGTTTCTTGCAGCCGAAATGAAATTGTAGAACAAACAGAGAAAAAGTAGGGAGGAGTGGCTCCGTCATTTCGCTAGGGCGGGAACTTCAGTTGTGTAAAAAATGACGAGTAGCGAAAGAGGGAGGGGGTGGCGAGGCGAAGAGTGGGCCAGTAAATTTTTGGGGCAGCGCAAGCCGCTAGGGATCAGCTGGGAAGAATAAATAATGCCGCGTGACCGGCATATTGCTCCCCTGTTTATCGTTCGGCCATTCAGCATTAGAGCATATAGGCGCATTAAATTCGCCAGTGTATAATGCCGTCTTTATTGGCTGCCAATATATCCAGGGAACAATCACTTTACCGGTAGCTATATTGTAAAAGCTGATCGCGAAGTGAGCCAGTTTTAAACGCTTTGCGCTAACATAGTCCTAAATAAATATTTCGATATTGGATTTGTCCGTACAGTTTTTCAAATCTATTGCGATAGTTGTAGTGCATAATTGAGTGGTGAAATAGTTCATGTTTTTACTTTGGAAGATAATATGATAATTTATTTTTTATTGTTTTTCCTGTTTAACATAACTGGTTGTGAAGTGAGCTACTTCTAAATACTTCGCACTATCATTATCCGCAATAAATATTCCGATATTGGACTTGTCGGGAAAGTTTCGCAAATGTAGATCGACTGCATTACTGAATAATTCACTGCTTGTAAGAATCTAATACATTTGTAGCAACTTACAAAGATACAAATTTATTTACATATTTGTTTATGTATATGCTTCACATGAAAACAAGAAAAAGAGATATGTTGAACTTTCTGTTATGATCATCCATTCTTGCATTCTTGCATTCTTTCGTATCGAACGTAAAATAATAGTTAGTATGTGTTGCCATTAATATTTAGGCTAACATTTATGAATTCTTCTTTTTAAAAATTCAAATATAATAAGCAATTAACCCAACCGCAGTTTTCACTATAATTTCTCGAGTTAAATAAATTGTATACAAATCAACGGAATATGTAAATTTATTGTAACTGACAATCAATAAATCTCTCTCGAAATCTCCCGTCGATCCAAATGTAGCAGCATTACAGTTTATCAGAGTGCATTGAATGGACTCTAGAGCGTTTCTACCCGCAGTGGAAACCACCTAGGTAAAGATAAAAACTGTTTCCTTTGAAGGTCGCGTCGGCAGGACGGCCAATCCCATGACTAAAAGAACTCAGCACAAAGGCAGTGTGTTCTACACGTGTTCGACAGCGCTAAGTGAATGTCAAGAAAATGGATGGAGGGCCGACTGAGAAACGCAAAATGAAAGACGCCAGGTGAAAGGGAGGGAAAGGGCTGAACGTTGGGAATCCTAATATGAAGCTGTACGAAAGGAAGCAACCCTCAGCACTGGCTTAAAGCGACCAACTCTAAAGCGAGCTCCGTCGACCTGTTCAAAATTCGCTCCAAAGGATTCCGCAATTTCTAGATTGCAATTTGTCAAACTAAATTCACGATTGCAACCGATTAACATGTCATAGTCTGTGTGTGTGTGTGTTTTAGTAAATTTGAAGAAAAGTAATTTGCATTATTTGGGGGTTTATTTTATTACAGTTTGACCAAGTTAAATTTTTAATTAATAGACTTATGGAAATAATTTGTTAGTAATTTTAATTAATAGACTTATAGAAATATCACAAATGTTTTGCATCGATGTAAGATTTAAGAGGCAGATTTTCGTCAAAAGAAAATACACTAAAAAAATATATCACCTTATTAACCTTCCAATTAAAAAAACACAATAATAAAATTGGTAAATTCAACTAGCACCACACTAATTTTTTAGTTTAATATTTCTCGTTCAGCATATCGGTGCAAAATATAATAAGCAGACTCCCTTTAAAACAAACAATAATAACATTTGTAAATTCTTATTTATAAAGCACTAATTTTTAAGTCGAGTGTTTCTGCTTGAGTATTCAGCGCGTGTCTGTGGAGACGCGGAGCCAAGGTGGAAGTTGGACTGGCAAAAATATCAGCTTTGCATCGATTTCCCCGGCGACGAGGTGAGCTTTCTGCGGTTCGTTGGACTGTGATTTGCATGGGAGCAACGTCGCGAACATCGTGACAGGTCGCGTCGACTATCGTATCAGCGGAAATATCTCGATCGGCCTTTCGAGCCGTGGTTGATGAAAGGGAAATGGAGGGGGAGGGACTGTAATAACTGGGCCTTTTCTATGACCCACGCCTATTAAGTGGCATCAGCTTTCTATTGATCCCTATGTGTGCATGGGTGTGTGCCTTTGCCATGTCGTAACTATTTTATGGTCGTTTTTATAAAGATTGCTGGTGTAGAGAATGTAAAGAATGCTCTATATTATTTTTATAGAAAAGCTTAAGAATATTAGAGTAATAATGTATAATAACAATAGTAAAATATATCTAAATATAAAAGTTACCAAGTAAAAGAGACGAAAATATTCGATTAATTGCTAAATGATTTGACACACACATATTCACGCAGTTCCTTATTATTATAGAAATCTGCAAGACTGTTAGAGATCATCATTCCACAACGTGAACAATTATACAATGTACACAATGATTTTACAAGCATATTCACGTAATTAATGAAAAACTATTGCTTCATAAAAAAGAATAAATGATCGCAGCAATTGATAAAATACGATCATAAGAAATAGAAAAGATAAAATCTATAAATAATAAATATAATCTTTTCTTGATCCCCGCCTGTTAAATGACATCGGCTTTTTATTGGTTGCGGTGCGTATGTGCGTGTTTGCGATACCGCAAATCGCCGGCAATTCAACGAGGCCACGTTCATCAGAGGCATAGAGCCCGATCGGCTTTCAATGTCTGCGTGGTAAATGGGAAAACGACCGCCCTGTACAACCGAGTCATCGTCGAGATCGCCGCTGTCCATCTTTCCTTTCAAGCTCCGCTTCAGCCGGTAACAATGTAATGACAATGTGTGAGCTATCGATTCGCCCGGCCAATGCATCTCAGTACTGGACAATCGTGCAATCTTTCTGTGGTATACTTGATTTTTGTTGCTGATGAAAGTTGGAGTGGATTACGAAAATATTGTGATAGTGGTCGTTAAAGTTGTGACTTCATACTTTAGTTGTTTATATAGTAATCATCTATAATTTACTTAAAAAATGTCACATAATATATAATAATAATTGATAAAGGATCAATTTACAACAACAATTGTCTATTACTAATGTTGTTATTTGATGTTTCACTTATATATAAAGCATGGTTTCTGGTTGTTTTTGATAATAATGAGTGATTCAACGACGAGAGGCATAACTTATTTAGGAAGTTATACACATATACAATGTTACTATACAAATTAATTTTTTCTGGATTAATCATACTGTTGTATATTTGACTTCATATATCGTGGATAAACCATTTTTCTGAAAACTCATTATTAAAAAACAATACAAATACTAATCGTTACAGTTGCTCTATAGATAATAGCAACATCGAGTCATAATATTTCCTATAACTTTTTGAAAACAGATAATCGTCAGTTTTAAGTATCAATCAATTAAACAAAGTTGCAGTAAGATTGTCAAACAAAAGGAATTACAGAGTAAAATTTTCCATCGACTTCGGAATGGAAGAGAAATTCACGGACTAACATCCCCCTTCAAATGTACACCTTTATAAATACTCGAAAGAAGTAATAATTGATCAATCAGTGAAACAAAGCTTATTCGTCAGTTAAAGCATACATTTTTGCCGAAAAATATACATATATAAATATATTCATTTTTCATAATAAATAATCTACAATACGAAATAGAAAATGATTAGAAAGATATGAGAATAGGAACGTTTGTAGGTGCGGTTGCACATATGCCAGCGAAAATTCACGAACTCATCATCCCCCATAGAATCTTTTCCTAACAGTGGCTCCACTGTCCCCAATTTCAGTGACGGCCCTTATCCAGAAGTACTGTCCGAAATAGGGCGATGCACGCGGCACATGGGGGTCGCAGGCACGCTCGCACGAATCGAGTGTGCTCGAGTATCACCCTGGACCACCCTAGACTCAAATTTGAGCAACGTCCGAAGCAGGGGCAAGAACCCCCGGTGAGAAGTCCCCATTCTGCCCGCATCCAACCCAACGCCCAAGTGTCACCGTCGTCTACAATCCCCCTGAAATGACTTTGCTCCTAAAGTGCTCCCAACCATTTTTCCACTGTCCCGCTGCTCTAACACTAAACGTACCACGCTCAAATGATCGAATTTGAAATTCGATTTAAGTGTGCACTTGTTAAAAATAAAAGTATATCGCTTTTGGTGACAACACACTCGTAATTGCTAATGTAATTCTATGTCTGTCATTTTAAATGGAAAGTTAGTCGACGTATTCTTTTGTTGTTTTATGTTTGTTGGGGAAATTTGGGCGGATTATAGTATTTTCATATTTTTGAATCTTTCATTATTGTCACTATTGTTAGCTTGCAATTCATACTTCTACAGCTTGTTGAATTTTAAACAACAGGTGATTACAATCATGATGTCATATAGCAATATTTTGATTTTTACTCTCATTTCAATGGCAAAAGCTTGCGGTATTCAGTTATAGTTTTTTGAAAACTATAACTGACATTTGGTAACTAAACCTTAGGAATAACCAAATATAAACTAACATTACGTTTAGTATTCAAGAGATCTCATTTATAAAACTAAAAATACTAAATACTATAGAAAAGTCCAACATAAAAATAAAATGAAATCTAATAATTTCGTTCTACAGAAAGGCCAGTAAAACTCGGCCCTCGGCCGCTTTGTGTCCTGCGAGTAAGGCAAAATTGAATTTCCTGCCGCAACCAAAGATAATCGGATTTCGAAAGTTAACGAGCGTGGTGTCCTCGCTAATGAATCGTGCTTGGGGTTGAAGCTCGACGGAGCGAATCCTCGGCCCGAGCGAAGTCCCGTGACAAGCCAATTGGTTACAGTTGTACGCTCCGGTTTGTCCGAATCGTGACAAGGATTTGTACGTCGAATTCTTTGCTTGTGTTCCGTTTCGTATCGATGGGGAATTCAAGGTCGAGCGATCAATCGTGAATGTAACTGTTCCGTACTCGCTCGCCGGTGCTTCGATCCTTGGTTGGATAAGCAATTTGCTACCAAGTTTCTAACAACTCTGACAACTACAGTAAACGTGACTGTATTGACAATTACAGTGAACTTGATATTGTTGTTTTATACTATAAAATAGGAATATTAGAATATAACAATTAAATATTGTAAAATACTCGCAGAATAATTTGCAGCTCTAAAAAATGTTCGACGACTTCAAAAATTATAGTAAATACGTAATTATTTTATACTTGGTTATATAACTTGGAATATAAGATATTATAAAGTAAGGAAAATGATTGATGCGAAAAAAACTTGATTAATCATTGTTACATAAAATGAGAATTAATGATCAAAGTAAATATTTGGCAGAATAAAAATATAATAAATTGGAAAAATGAATGAAATCTGTGAATAATAACCATCTTCTTGCAGATTTTGTGTCCAACTGTTACGGAAGATTCAATTACGAAATATTAATATTAATTCCAACTGGAGAGACAACTTGAAAATACGAAACCAACACACCAACACTGAATGTTCCGATTACAATAGCATTGTTGCACCGCTAGAGGTCTAATTAACTAGTCGTTGGAACCTTGACATTCACAGAGTCTGTTTACGAGGATTATTGCGCGACTGCGAATCCATCGATTCCAGATTTCCGGAGATAACTTCCGGCGAGGGTCCCCGGTCGCCCGAGGTTTGATGGAGGACACCAACAACGAGAGAAGAGAATCTCGACGAAGCATGAAGATCGCGCCGGGAGCCTGGGATTGCAGGATCGACACAAACGAGCATACGCTGATCGATGATTACGAGGTACGCGCTGTTTCCATTCGGTACGATACTAACAACGTACAAGACCGTTCGGGCATACGTGGGCGAATGGAGCCGATCGCTCATCGATAATGAATATCGAGAGGGACACGCCGACCAGGGATGAGAAGAGCTGCGAAAGGCAAACTCCAAGGCGAAATATCCGCTTTAGTCGCTCGCCAATAACCCTGCTAATTAAAGTATGATGGTCGAATGTCAAACATAACAAATGAGTATTTGAAGATTACTTAGAGTATGCTGCCCCAGTGTTAAATATAAGAATTAAGTGTTTCAAAATGACTTAAAGTATGCTGAATGTTAAACATACGAAATGGGTGTTTAAAGAAGAATATTCTATCCAAATATCAAACATAAGAAACTAGTATATAGATTTGTTTAAAGTATGCTGTCTGAATGTCAAATATCAGAAATGAGTATCTAAAGATAAAACAAATTGTTGCAAGAAAAGTATTCTAACAAAGATACTGATTTCAGTCTCTTTTAACTGACACAAATTTTGAAACAAGCGTTCAAGTTTCCGATTTTTACAAAGTTTAAGCTAATGTGAGATTTTTTGAAATAAAAATGTAGCACTTTTACGATAAAAGTACTAAAAATAGTACTTTTATGTTGTTAAATTAATAAAATTACAAATGAACGATTTTTTAATATACCTTATTTTTTAAAATTTGTTTTTGGGAACAGCCACGAATCTTCCTTTAACAATTACATTCAGCATATTTAACTCGAAATTGGATATCAATTGAAACCGAAAAACTAGTATAAAAGAACATAGTCAAAACCTATAAAATTACCATGCAAAATGTTTCTCACATATTACACAGTTGCAGTTAACATTGCCAATTTTCAGACCATCGAAAACCAACGAAATTCGAGACACCGTTGAAATTCGTCCGGACGATCAATCCCGTAAAAAATTGTCACTCTACCTTTTCGAGATAATAGCCAATACCAATCCGTCACTTGGCCGGTAGGTGTATTTTTTAGTCTTTCATACAGCCCTTGCTTCTGACGACACGTTTGTCAACTTCGAGTTATTGAATCGACGTGCCGAACTCCATGGACTAGTAGTAATTAATGCGATTCGTATATCTATGTAGAGTTGGAATTTTCATCACATTGATTTGGCTGATAGAAAACCATTGCCAATGGTTTCTCCTAAATAAATATTTATTTGCAACATGAATATCAACGAAATAACATGAATTTATTACCTATAATAACGTCGGTAAGCGAATAGTTATTTATCATATGAATGTGGACGATATAATATTAATGTGTTAATAATAATGTAGAAGTATAATATGAATTAAGTAAAACAGCATATTCAATAAATAAAGCATATTAGAAACGAAATTTTGTTCTTAAGTTTAAAATAAAATCAATTCATACTCATTAAATATTTACGTAGTACAAGTTTATATAGTGAAATATAATAAATAATATATATCACGTATGTAGACATATACTCGCATATAAACCTGATCCATCACGTTGTTAAAGACTCAGACTGTCAAAGGAACATTAAATAAATGATAACAAAAGTAACGACGTCTTCTTATTAACAAGGTGCCATTTTCGTACTAACGAAAACGGCCATTCATCATTATTTAAAGTTGAAAGAAACGAGTCACTAAATTCATTAAACCGGGCGTAAATCATTTAAGAATTCGGGTGGTCACGTCGTATTTTTCGTTTCGTAGTTGAACGACTGTATTCGATATGTACATATGCTCGTGGCAGCAGGAAGGTCATAATTCAAGCGGCCATTTGATTCTATCAAGCATGAAAACGACCTGCGTTCTGCGGGTACCATAATTCTTACCAGCAGAGCACGCTTAACTGTAATATTTATTTCCTTCTGTTTAATAGATATAATTTACATGTTCTCATGCAAGTTTCTTATGCGAGAAAGGGTGATTTTTTGTTAATGATTATTGCAGTGAGTAAAAGAAAACGCGTTTTAAAAATATGAGGTAATTTTATTTGTGAGATTCTTGTGGAAAAATATAGAAATTTCATATAGGTTTTATTCAAAGTAATCAAAATTAGAATTTTTTAATATTTTATTGGGGACTCGTAATGGAATATGATAGATATAATTGATTGTGTTTTACCAAGTAAAATATTTAGAAATCTGTGTTTTACTGCAAACTTTTACGACACTTCTAATTTTTATCAAATTCGCCCAATTTATTTTTCTGACTTCTTTCATTTTCCACGTTAATATAAAATAACATGAAAATAAATTAAAGTAGTCCAATAAATATTAAAGTATTTGACATTGTTGCAAAAACGACTTTTGTATATACAAACACCTCAATTACTAAAAGAATTACAAGAATTCTGGTTCCTTTTTGAACTTTATGTATATAAAATTAATCTTCATTTACTTATTACGCATTATGCGTTTGTGAGTCTCATTTAAACGAAGTACTTTTTAAACTCGAGTTTCAAGTTGGATGGAAATCCATCTGCGGACCAATAATGAAAGTCAGCAAAGAATTAGTATGATAAAAGTTGGAAGGTACTGCTTTTAATATTACCGCGTTCCAACTCCGCACGACCGAAGGTTGTTAGTATCAGCGGAGTAAAGCAAAGGTAATTATGTTGCGAATCGAACAGCGAAACGATCCCGCCTCCGTCCTCTGCTCCATGATACAGTTTATGAAACGCCGCGTCCCCCATTCTCCCCGGGGAGGAGATCAAAGAGTTCTTTTGAATCTCGTAAGCAAACACAATGATGGAAACCATGGAACTGCGCTATTTGTGGCATTCGTTTTATGAGGTAAGCGGATGAGCTTTAGTTCCAGAGTTTAATTCTACAATTTACATTAAAGCGTTATTGTTACAAAAATGCAATTTCAGATTTTTATGTTTTTTTAAATGCAGGTTCTTTAACAACATCGAGCTTTAAAAAGAAAATTAAAGATATTTTTGTCAAATTACAACAATGCAAAATTTTCATCCCAACCAATAAATTTACATTTAATTGGGGGGAATAAATCTGATGAAAAATAATACTAATATTGGTTGAAAAAATAATTCTCCCATACTTTTTGGACAGTTAGTTAAGCATCACTTAAATTATAATAACCAATATAGATTATAATAGTTACTATAGCAATATAATAAGTAAATAAATAAATCTGAATAAGATGATTGTCAAAATTCTACAATTCTCGACATGGAACACACCTTGGTTACAACAGTGGCAATATCTGGGATTCCACTTACCTACACTTCTGCCAACAAACCCGTAATAATCGCTATGCTCTCGATTTCCCTGCACACAAATCCACAAAAGGATCGCCCGAATTGACAAGCAGAGACGCACATCCCAACACCGGTAGAAAATCGAAGGACTGTTACCCATGATTCCCTACAAGCATGGACGAAGTAACCGGTAAAAAGTGATATTGCCTTTAACGCGACCATTGTTTGCCGAATGTGTTTGCACGGCGGGCGATGCACGCCCGGAAGTGAGGAGCTCCGACCCATGGTGAGAGGCGAGCACATGGTAGAGGGCAGTTGCGATCCTAGATAGCAGTCCACGAACCGTCGCTACGAACAAATGCCCTTAACCTAACTTTACCCAGGTCTACTCGAGGACTGCCATATCCGGACGTACAGGGTGATGCACTTTTCTTTGAATCAACTGTACCAGATATACGCTGTTGCATAAATAATGATAAAAAAATAATACAGTTTTTGAAATAGAGTCTCATATGTTGGAACGTAAAAAAATATAGTTTTTGTTCAAAGTGTATTAGAAATATAAGTAGAATTTTGTCAAAGTCAAAATAGTTTTTCTTATTTTGTTCGAAACTAATTATTTTACGGCGAGTGTTATAATTTTATTTGGAAGTACTTGCTAAACGCGATTTTCACTCGTTTTGTGATAAATGAACCTTAATTTTCCATCAGAATTAGTACCTGGAATCGTTAATTTATTTTCAATATTATTAATATACCAGTTAATTTCAATTTTAATTCATTTATTTATTATATAATCTGGGACAAAATTAAGTGGACAAATAATGAAAATATATTTAACAGTTATATACTTCATTTTTTGTATTTTTTATCTTTATGTAACATAAATTTTGCTAAGACGTTTAGAGACAACAATTCTAGAAAAGCGAGGCAACATCAAGTACTAAATATGAATTATTTTTTATTTAAAATAATGATCCAATTATTTTTCCCCCTGCGTAATTGGATAACTTATTTCTTAAACATACTCTACGTACAAAGATACATAAGAAACAAAATTAAAATTTATAATAATAATATCATTCTGCGTAAAGTTTTATCGCAACCATTTTTACTAATTCTCCATTTACTTTCCTCCCTAATTGTATATAATTTTTATAATTAGTAAAATTGATCAGTAAAGTCTTATTTGAAAAATTAAATAAATAAATCGGGAGCAGATTAAAAGGGCAGTGCATCACCCTGTACTTTCGAGCTCGTGTCTCCCCGATTCCTGGCTGCGACGAAGACGTCGCGCTGTTTTACATAGAACGCTGCTCTCGTGCCTGCCTCTTGAAAGCCCTTGATAAATACGGCAAGATGCGGCCGAACACCATGACCCGCACCACGTAGACCTCAACGAGGACAAACCAGCTCGCTATAACCCAAGGAGGAAGGAACCCCGGGGGGCTTTTGTTCCGCGAGGACAAGGCGGATTCACCGCAGGCATTCCCGGCACTGCAAAAGTTTCGACTTTGTTATTAATTTCGACGATGGTGCTCGCTCGTCAAGGAGACTCGTCATGCCGTTCGCCTTTGTCTCCTAGCGCTCCTACCGCTCTTCCTTGAAATCTCACTTGACGAAACCGTGTGTATGTGCGTGTGTCATGAAATACCATCGTACTTCTTCCTTGTACGAAGCTAATGAAATAAATATTCTTAGAGGGAGAGTAGCTTTGAGGGAGATTGAATTCTTACTTGTGGATTAATTAGTATTATATTAATTGAAATGAATAAAATGTTGTAGGATATTTGCGAAATTGAAGTGTTGTATAAACTTTAATTAATATTTCAAAGTTAGCCCGTATCAGTCGTAAATAGAACCAATTCAAACTATTTCCTTACAGTCAAAATGTGTGAGAATAAATTAATGTCGTTCGGTAAAAATGACGAATACATAAATAGTGTCAATTCCGAATGATACTCATAAAAAAAGTTCAGAGGTAATAAGATCAAAATCTAATGCACTTTCTTTGCCACAAGTTATATCGTCGAAAATTTATTTTCAATCCTCACTAAAATATACTCAATTGGAAACAAAAAAAAACTCGAAAAACTTGTAACACAAAAACCCACGCAAATATTCTAATATCTTAGAATTGCCTTGTAGAATTTCGGATACTCCACACGGAGTATTCTCCACTGGTCGTCTTGGTAATTCTCTTTGCTCCGCACTTAGAATGTTATACGAGACTTATTCTACTTGCGAAAATTCATTTGACATCAAAGGAAGTGGCCGTCGCGTCCTCGCAGCGGAGGCATTCGTTAGTATGAGTAGTTAGTTAATTAATTTCTGCATACCTTTCGGGGACGGTGCATATATGCGCACTAACGAGCGAATCCAATTACGACGCGTGCGTTGAATTTTGCAGAAACCGCGAAATCCGATAATTAGATGAAAATTGATTTTGCGATATGAGATTATCGCCGTTCTACGTAATTCATTCATGTCGCGTGCGTGTTTAAATGTACAGTGTGCGACGGAAGTAATTCAATTGTTGGCTTTAATAAAAAGTTTTTCTTTTTAGCAGGAATTATAAAATCTCTGTCAGAATAGCAGTTTAATACTATTTTATTTTCTTATCTATTAATAATTAAGGATAAAAAAGTACGTGTATTTATTTATACATTATACCTTTTTGTTAAATTTGCTTATTATCTTATTGTATTGCTTATTGTATTGCATAATAAGTCCATAAGTGCTCTCTCAAAATATGATGAATATAAATTTATTCCATTCAATTAGCTTTTTTACTTTTCCCCTTATTTTGAGAAAAAGTAATTCCTGTAACGTAAAAAACTGCAAATTAAGAAAAATGCAGCAGTAATTTTCAAAATTTTATTTTATTCTATATATTCAACAATTTTCATTAATATACAACACAATTTCAATTATTTGCATAGATTAAAATTTTTATTTATTCTCTGCCGAACCCCATAAAAAAACGATTATAATTTTTTTAGTAACCCTCAATGATATTCTCGGCCTGCAAATAGAGGCTGAGCACATTTCGCACCTTCCCTTTTCGGAATAACCTGCGCTGCCGCCGCCGGCTGCGTCGGCCATCAAAGACGCGCCTGCTTTCAGAGGAAGTGCTCTTACGACTCTTTGCACTTCTGTCTCCATTAGTTGAAGACTTTCCCTGCGAAAGCCAAGCTTTTTTAATGTGTGCGTCGCCTTGCAGTTTGCATGGGAAAACATCTTCGTTTCTTTGGTATCAAACGCCACCGCCGCATTGCCGGCGTTTAAGCTTTATGCTTGTGCACGGGACGACATTCAAATAACTTTCTCCGGCTGATCATTACTTACCATAGTGCGCTCCGGATGGTTTTGCAAAAAAGTATTATTGTTTAAAGTAAAATTAATATTTACGTGTAACTTGATTTTTGTAGGCATTATTTTATACTGATTGTTATGCATAGTAATGGTACAATATTATAAAAATAAGAATAATAAATAGAAATTGAAATGCAATTACGTAGAAAAATTTGCCAAAAAGTTGTGATTAAATGTGGGTATGAATAAATTGATAAGCTTCGCAAATACTACGTCCGCATCAGGACGTCGAAATTTAAGACAATATTGTTTATAATATTATTTCTCCGTCACATTTAAACTGTTCTTCGCATTCCAGTTAAGAAATATGCTATAAATAAATAATTCATTGGAATTAATGAGCAAGAATATTTCGTATTTCTTTCCTTTTCCGTTAAATTATTCATGACTGTAAAATTGCGCTGTAATGAAATATCGCCGAGTGAAGATTAACGCATATCACTTCCACTTAGCAAGCGAATTTGGCTGGATTAATATGGCTTCTTCGGAGAAAACGAAAAGAGAGAAAGAAAAATTCCTTCGACCGAAAGATATTTGGCTCTTCCAGAGTGCGGTACAAGTGAATGCACCTTTTGTTCGGGAACTCCGGTGGGCGCGTCGCCGGCCACTGCAAGAGAATTTGTAAACTTCATGGTTATTAATTTCCTGGCGGAGCTCGCCACGCATTCGCCGGATTCTTACTCGCCGCCGGCATGTTTCGCATGCCACCACCCAGTTCTGACTACTGTCTGATAGTATCGTTGATTGCAATTCCCATTTTACTGCTACCGAAACACGTGGACTTTAATGTCCGCGTGCAAACATGACTTGTTGTGAAATGTTTCGAATGCCGATGCATTTGGTGAATGTGGATTGAATGATCTGGTGAATTCGATTTAATTTTCAATGAGTTTTTGTTATTAAAAAGTATTCATAAAAATGTTGAGTATTATTATGGGAACTGTTTCGAATATCTAATCATATCTTTGATTACTAATAAGAATTTTGTATCATTGCTAAATAAAATCAAAATAATAATTAGATAGTTCGCTTTAAAAATCGAAGTTATAATTTTAATATAACTTTCCTCCGAGCATTTCCCGTGGTGCGGACTTCAAAGTAATAAACTTTGCCAGCTTACCTTTGACTACTAACGAGAACTTTTTATGACCAGAAATCAAATCAAACTAATAATTCGATAGTTACTACAAAAATCAATACAAGTTTAATATTAACTTTTCTGCGACTCTTCCTATCAGAGTCAGCTTCAAAGAGAAAACCAGCGCCTGCAGAAATATCAGATCGGAGTGGCAGAAAAAAAGGGGGAAGCAGGACACGGGAAACACGTTGGAAAAGGCATCCGGTTCGAATCTAATGGACGGCTTCGACCTCGGCCGAGGGGAATCCGAGCGGTGGATAAATGGCACTCGGTCAGAGATCTTTCCGCGCTTTCGGCCTCCGCCGACGGCGTTGGTGTCGCTGGCGCGCAAACGCGAAACTTATCGGTTTCCGATGTCGTCGTTCGCCAGCAATTGGAAAACTTTTCTCGTAATCCGTCAGATACATCACGGCGGCTCTCTCCTGTCTCCTCGTGTCGGCACGCCACTGTCCTTTCCGCCTGGTCCTTTGTTTCGTCGGGCTACGAGTGTCCTTACTCTTCTTTGTTAAGGTTTGTTCACATTATGCGGGACCAGGACTGGCAAAGTAACATGTCTTATCTTACGTTACGTGCAATTACTAATATTACTTATTACATGGCTTATTTATTAGTATAATATTTCTAAATATATATAGATCAAGATTTGAGTAGTGAAGATTTGTCAGAGAATTTTTATACTAATAAATAAGTTTGATATTCTTTAAATTTCTTTACAGAATTTAATAGATATTTATTTCAGTTACTCATAATATCGAATTGTTATATTAATAGGTTCCATATGTTTATAAATATAGATTTTTTTATATAGGAAAGGCCCAGCATGGCCGCAATTAGCCCATAAATAGGGAATTTCGCAATGGGCCCAAGTTGGTCCAGAGTAAACGAATCGCTAGGTGCCCAGCTTTATGTGCTATACACTCAGTGGGCTGATAGAGTCGCCATAGAAAAGTGCTGCCATAATTATTTTACATATGTATAATCATCATTGAATTGAAAATAGCTTTCATTAACAATGTGGTCACTAAAAAAATGGTTAGGTTTAAATTTCGCGCGTAGTTTCAAAGTAATAGGTTTGGAAATTTGTAATAGTAATTGTCAATGTTTATTATATTCTTCCTTAGAATTATATGCTAAATAAATGAAATCCAAATAATCCAAATAATCTCCCGTTAATTTGAATATTGTATAATGAAATGGTTCTTTTAATCGATCTATTATGTATAGCAAGGCGAAGTATAAGCAAGTACTTCGGGCTCAATGAATGCTCGTTACAATTAGACTTGAAGAGATATTAATTTATCTGTTAGTTATAAATAATGCATTTCATTAGGTGTTATAATTGATCGTTAGCTAAATTAAGGTCAGGAGACTCGGTACAATCTCGCTCCAAGTAGTAGTATATATAGTACGGCCCGCGATTGCCGAGAATACTTATCCCAAAGTTCCCAAAATTACCAGTAGCTATCATGCTTTTAACTTCCAACAGGCTAAAGTTAAAATTTTAAAGTATAATAGGCAAGCTGTATACGCCATACTATTTGACTTTGGAATATTGAATTGGAATATTATGTAGGGAATCTATGCGCATGTTTAAGTTATAAATACATTGTAATAGTAAAATAACATTATAATATAAACATGCGTATAGGAGATGGTACATATTTTAACATAAATGACACTTGGCATTTTAATAAAATTATACTTTTTAATTTTTTAATTAAACCATTGGTAAATAATAAAAAAATGTATTGTTTTTATTGTTAAGCATTAGCTAACAAAGAGACATGAAAGCGGTCCAAAAACTTTAACATGTAAAAAAACGCGTCAAGTAGTTTGATTCACCCACAAAATTGAGATATAGCAAAAAGAAATAGATATCATATCAAAGTCAAGTTTTCATTCAAAGACATCTCGATTGAACTTGCATTAGCAATAACAATAAATTAATAATAAATTAGCGATTAACAACAACAAAAACTTGTTGTGTGCGCACTATGTGCACTATTGTACCTATTGTATTTTCTTACATAGATTATTCTCCTTTGTTAAGCTCACTACAGATTATGCGGGACCCAGATTGGCAAGGTTACGTGTCTTATCTTACGTTATTGTAATTGCAAATATTAGGAATAATGACCGGCTTATTTATTAGTATAAGAATTCTAGTTGTATAGATTTATAGCATAGGCGTACTTATTATAAACTTAGAATTCTTATACTAATATGGTTTTTATTAGGAGTTAAGTTAATTTAGAGGATTTCATATCTGTTACTTTGGAGGTTAACGAAATTTATATGTATACATACAGACTTTGTTGCTTTATTTGCTAAATAAATAAAATTATCAAGCCTTGTTTATTAGTAATCTTATACGACCAAAGAAGACAGTCCAACAGAATATAACACCTCCCCCATCCTTTATAAATTCCACATTTCTATAAACATAGAGATTGTTTATCAACATCTATATCTATAGAAATACTGTTGTAATTCTAGCTTCTGTCAATCAGTCCAACAAAATACAACACCTCCCTCATTCTTTATAAATTCCACATTTCTATAAACATTGAGATTGTTTAACAACTTCTATATGTATACAAATAATAATAACCACAAAATACAATAAGAAAAAATTAATCAATGTTATATCTATAGAAATACTGCTGCAATTCTAACTTCTGTCAATCACATGCTTGCCTACGGCGGCGCCTCGTGTAATGTGAATCAGCCTTTACATGCTCTCCGGCGTTTCACAGGATCGACTACCGATCGCATCGCACACCATTCGAATATTCCGAGTGTTGAGGTCGTAGGTAGAGTGCGGAAAGAGGGGTTGCTAGCCTATAAGAGCGCCTTCGAAGCCGTTGTCTCATGCGTCAACGAGCCAGCAGCCCCCGGCAACCTTCACCCTTCGAACTCGGAATTTACATCTGTTTTCCTCGGTGTCAGGCACATGTAAGCAGCACACGCGCCTTTCACGCCAGACTCAACGACATAAAGGCGAATGCCTCCAACCGGGAATTGGGAAACTTGTCTCAAGAAGTGACTGCTGGCCAACCGGAAGCCATCACCCTGCTCCCTGCTTCGATTGATTGAGTAACCGAGCTTTTTAACATCGCTGATTTCGAAAGGCGATGAAAGGTTGTATTATTGAAGCATTGGGGGAATATAAAAATATGCTTGTGGGGACTAATGGAGGGTTTCTAGTATATTTTTATAATAATAAAATGTCAAAATATATGGTGTATCTATTATGTTTCGTCATTAAATATTGACAATTTTTAGGGTTCCATTACTCACTAGGAACTTTTGTTTTATGAAAGTCTGTAAAAAATTGTAATGGGGTTCTATTCTATTAACATATTTCTGGAAGTCGTCAACGTACTAAAAACGATGTGAAAAAAGGATTGACTCAATCACTATTTTTAGAATAAAGAATTTCTTTTTCTTAAGAAAATATATTTCTATTTAGAGAGAAAGATTTTCTTCTATAACAAAAATTCTTTCGTCTACCTAAAATAAAACTGATTTAAAACAATAATACTCGCAATTCCCTTGAAATTCGTTCAGGCAACGTAAACTTCCAGATCATTATTCCACTCAAAACAGTTGTTTTTTTATGTCTCCAGTAATTCTGTGCATCGAATGAGGGCCTTGCCGCGCCAAACAGAGGGTGCACCGACAATTTCCGGCGGAATTCGCACGGTAGCCGTGAAGTTTGAGATTTAGGAGAGGCACTCGTGAGGTCAATTGCGCCGGACTTGCGAGTTCAAAGGGTTAATACCGGTGGCCAATGGCACGGTACGTTTAACACCGGCAGTGAAACGCGGATGCAAGCTGGCCGAGACACGGACTATGGACCCAGAGAGACGCTGGACCGAAAGGCAGAGAGAGACAGATAAGGAATAAGTAAAGTTTAGGAGGCACCATAAGCGGCAGGAGTCTCTCGATGCAAGCGACACTAGCGCCACCGCCAGTTAAGAGTTTCTCGGCAACTTTCGAAGCGCGCAAGCAATTACTGGCGAAATACTGTTTGCGTTGGCGGAAGGTGTACATCTAAATCGAAGGTATTCCACGGAATACTTGGTTCTTTCTTTTTAATGAATTATTCATAATTATACACCGAGGATTCTTTAAATTTATTATCAAAGCAAACCTTTTAATGCTGTAAGCTGCAAAACTATGTAAAAAGTTTTACTTTGCGAACGAATTGAAACTAAGAAACCGATACTTTTTTAGTTTATCAGATTTGTCTCTGCAATTTCTCAAAAATTTGCTGTTCGAAGTTTCATTTATAGCAACATCAGCAAAATGGTTATGGTGGCATACAATGTACAAAATGCATTTATTAACGCTATTTAGTTTTTTCAATTTTTGAGGCAATTGTCAAGTGTTATTATTACTGCTTTTTGGAGTTATTAGAAACAGCATTCGTGTTGTCTTCTCTTTATTACTTCAATCCTGAATTTTTCATACTTGCACGTACTTGTCAAGTATTATTATAAATACCTGTTTTGTGTTATAGTCTTATAAGAGAACAAATGAAACATATTTTTCTAGCAACTAGACACCTAAACCTATAGTCGGGCCGCTGAGAGAATGCGTCTGGAATTACCCTCTCCTAAGCGCAGTCACCGCCACTTCCCTTGACACTTGGGTGCGTCGCGGTCCTAGCACTATGCATCTATGGTCTCGCTATTGGTTGGCCGACCCAATAGGGTCAGCCTAACTTAGAAAAAGATAACCTGCGTCTGTCTCCGTTTGACACATTGAGCGATCCGCAAGCCAGGGTTGGGTGCCATTTTTTCTTAAAACGGATCAGTTCTTTTGCATCAAATCGCCGATTTAAACTAAAATAACATACTATATTTACTGTGACTCTATATTATGATTTCTCAGAAATAAGAATTAATCGATACGTTATAAGGGTTGTTGTTTCTCTACATTTTTCAATATTTGTAAGCAGAAATGAGTTTTCGCTACAGTTTGCAGATCATGTGTAAATTTCAATTCCTTTTTCCGAACATTCCCTACCAGGTACGGCCTACCTGGTAAGGGTTAATCCAGGCCAAATGGGTCGTTTTACTTTACTGGCACCGGTCACTCTAAGACAAGTTGCAAAATATAACATGGACTTTCCTTTACCGAATACTGTCTCGTCCAGGGTGGCAAAGCTTTGTTTACAGGTGTAACTATAAATACTATTCCACGGAGCTATAGAAAGGGGATGTAGAATAAAAATCTGTCCAATATGTCGCATGTATGTTATTAAACATATGTATAATGAGAATTAGACTCACTCTCTACGTTAAGTTTGAGTGTCCAGTTGCTTCAAAAAATGTTTCATTTGTCTCAAACAAAATTTGACTATCCCAGATCTGTGGTTACAACTTCCTTATTGTTATAGACGTTGTAATAAAATTAATACACCACATTATCAAAAGAACGTACTTTTATATGTGTGTAATAATTTTTGATAAAACGCTTTCTTTAATTTTTGAAAAATTTGCTATTTTTTACAGTTTCGCAACCTTCTGACTCCATGTACCTCCTTAATGATATTAAATTCCTTCAAGTCTGCATTTAATTGCCAATTATTATTATTACTGTCTTTTCTGGGTTATTAGAGTCAACCTTCGTACGCTTCCGTCGGTTTCCAGGCGGCGTTTCAAAACGCACATGTAATTACTGTCGAAATACCGGACCGATTGCATATGTAAGGGAGCAAACTTGGCTGGCTGCGAAGGCGGGAGTTGGAGGGGTGAGGGACAAAGTGACTCGTTTAAAGTTACGGCTGACAGTCACGTGCCTGGCGTGTTCCAGGGTGCGAGCCATCGGCTCCACCCTCGTGTGTTCACGCGACGCGACGTCTTCTGTCCCGGAACTACGGAAACCCATGGCCCCATGGAACAGCGAATGTACAGGGTGATTCACTTGCTTTTGAATCACCTTTGTCTCGCACATACTGCTCTATAAAGATTAATTGTGAACTGTGTGGAAACTTTAATTATATTCCAATGTTTGTGAACCCTTGCGTAGAACCTGCATTTTATAGTTAATATTATATTTTGGTTTATGTTTGAGTTTATGAATAAATCTGTCGGATGTAAACTGTTTTATATTGCAGATAGCATAACTATTTAGTATCATATTTTAATCATTATGTGTATAACATAATACATATACTTATCAAATATTCTATTATTGTTCCAAATTAAATTCCACTTTTGTTGAATGTTCATAATAGAAAAATTCACCAATAGTCGAATACCATTAAATGTCATTAAAAATCATGATTTATTTAGGTAACGTATCTATCTTAATTATTTGCAGCAGATATTTTATTGACAAATGCAGAATTCATTAAGCAACCACCTGCTCTAAATAAAACAAACATTCAGATTCTAGTAAAAAAAACATCTTGAGTTTAATACACGCATATCTTAATAAATTCTACTCATCCCCATCCAACAAAAACGTCTTCATTTCGTTGCTCGCCCGACGCTCGATTCGACAGAGCGGAAGTTCTCAGGCAACTCTCCGCCTAGCATCGCGAACCACGGGAAGGCTGTCTGTCGAAACTAAAATTTCACATTCAATTTTATTTACTACCCCATAACTCGCGGCTCGCTAACGCGTTCGAAGGGAACTATCCGTAGCGAGGAAAGAACATAGAAGCATGGAAGCTTCTGCCTGAAAGACTGAAAGTACCGGCGAACACGGAGGCTTAAACTTGCTCGGCCAAGTCCGACGGAACATAACCCGCGGAAAGTAATGTATAGTGTTGTAGGATAGAAAATATTGCTAGGTTATGTGCGAGCTGCGTCGCAGTAACTTTCCTTGATTATTTTGCGTACACCTCTTTCATCGCTCTAAAGAACAGACGGAATGATAGGTGAAACTTTTGGCGAGAAATCATGGATTTGCATGAATTATTGTGACACGAGTAAGATGTATGTGTATTTACTAAACCTTTTAATTTAACAGTTAACAATATACAAAAACATACGATGTGACATTAAAGTATAATCGAATTCTTTGATAATAAATAAGTATTAATAATAAAAAACAAAAATGAAGGTAAACCAATACGATGTTGATAAATATAAAGGTAAATGTGTGCCACGAGTTTAACATTAAAGATCTAAAAATGTTAATTGCATTTCAGTTTTATTCAAATTATATCAAAAATACAGAAGATAGAACCTTGTCAAATTGAAAATCGTTCTTCTTAATATTTTTATATAAAAATAATTATTTTACGGTGAGTGTTATAATGTTACTTCAAAGTACTCATTGGAGACTATTTTCACAAGTGAATTCACGTTTCTAAAAAAATTGAGTTGCAAAATAATGGGGGGAAACATTATTCCCCCCATTATTATAATAATATATAAATATTATTAGAATATTATTCCTTCGTTATGTTCATTTAACAAGTAAATTGTACAAACTCTATTTTTTACCAAACTCGTACATGATACATTTGCATTTGTCAACTGTTTCTTTGAAAGAAAAGAGTTTTTCTGTTGTAGAGTAGAAAATACTTTTAGGTTATGTGCGCCGTGTGTCAGGCAGTAACCTCTCTTGATTATTTTCCACCAGGCATACCGATTGTCTCTCCAAAAACAGGAGGAATAGAGATTCATGGTGCCTAAACCTCTAGCTACGGCAACTCCCCATATCATTTGTACCCAGTATTGTCGAATATTCTCTCACTTAATTGAAGCAACACTGCAGCACGCTCTGAAATCTGGGAGTGACAGCCATGCTTATGAATACATATAATCTTCAGTGAGTTAAAATGTACTTGTTACTGGCGATATTTCTGAGGTAATTATTTAGCAAGACGGCTCATCACCGATTTTAATGATTTTAATATATGTTATAGAGTACACTCTCCTTATCATTTTTATACATATATATATGTGAGGGAAACTAATAGAAAAACAGTTAGAGACCCTAAAGGCGGATTTTATATGGCTCAGGTAATCCTAACGTAACGGGTTATTATTACTCCTGTTTATTATTATATTTCAATTTTCAAGAAAGAATGCATATATTCACGCTGTTACATTTTTTCAAGTTTGCAAGTAATTCTTAAATGTTACTAGTACTGCTTTTTCTAGGATTATTAGAGAGAGCATTCGTGCTGTCTGTTCTTTATTACTTTAATCTCACCATAATAGTTATTGGGCGAAAACTGGCAATAGAAAAAGGCGAGGATCAGAGGAGAATGCGACGAAATAAAGGGCCGACGCTCCTCCATCGCCACTGGCGAGATAGAATCCTCACGTGTACACACATCTCGACAGCTTTTCTCGTTACTTTCCCCAAAGTTTTTCCTCTCCGCCTCGGTCCCGGAATTTCTTCGAGGTTATGTCGGCACCTTCTTCAAGTGGCAAGGACGCAATAATATTTCATTTGTGATATCGAGCGTCTCGACGCCCTGCGTTCTACTCTCCTTGGAAGAAATGGAGCACCGTCCAAGCCAGGAGAGTGAAAAATCAGTGGCCGAGAATAAATTCTCACGGCGAAAGGCCGAAAGTCATTCTCATCGTGAGTGGTCCGAAAAAATCGAGATTCCGGCGCGAAATTGCTCGGAGGAATCGGAAGCGAACCACGTTCCGGAAGCGATCGTTAGTCACGTGCAGGAATAAATCCATCGGTGGAAGATTTATGAACTTTTTCTCTGTTGTTTGATGAATGAACATTCGTATTCTAGTGTTGTATCAAAAGGCAGTCGAATATTTTAATGATTCGTAGTTTCTATGTCTGATAAATTGATTTACAGTCGGATGGAATTTAATGTTAAAACGTAATTGTAGCATTTGTTGATTATGATCACGCATTGATCAATTTCTTAGTTGTGTACTCAATTGGGCTTTAGCTATAGAAAAATTCTATGTGCTACTTTTGTCGTTATTTTGCAATTCTGCAACAACTTGCAACAAAAATATAATTGTTGGTAAAGTAATTTTCATTCTCCAAAATCACAATTTTTAAGAAAAAACGACTAAGTCAGGAGAAGACTGAACATACAAACGGTGACTCAAACAAAAAACTAAGTTCGCTTATAATTCCTCGAATTATACTTTATTTAAATATACTTACATTATAAAAAGAATGTAATAATAATATTGGTAGTTTTTGGAATTAATAAATAAAAACCGATAAAACATTGAGTGAACTTTAAATCAAGATTTCAAATCTAGTAATTTAGAAAAGAATTTCAAAAAGTAAAAAATGATTCAAATAATAGAAATAAGATTGTCGAATCTTTCCGAGGTGAATTATAAGAAGAGAAAGAGCAATTTAATTCCTAAGGGCTGCGTCTTTTCCTTTTCACCTAACTGAGTCTTAACGAAGGGTATTCTCTGAGAGGGTAAAGCTGCTGTGGGGCCGTAATACGTCACATAAGGATCATCCCTTAACAGACGTCTAATGGGGCACAAAGGAGCTAGGGCTGATTACACATGGAGGGGACAGTGTCAGAGATGTAAGTACTTATAGGATCTTTTCTCCCGCGGCACATACTTCATGTTGTATTTAACTATTGTACCGAAAGAGGGATTTTCTTCGAGTTGTTGCTGATAATTTCATTTTGCAACGAATTACAAGCTATCATTTTAGGAAACTCATATTTTAGAATCTGTATTATAAAAAAGAAAAAGAAAAATAGCGATCGAATTGAATACCTTCTCCTTTTCGAAGTCGGTAAAGATATAAGGGAAATTAATTGAAAAGCAGGAATTTCTTGGAATTAATAGGAATATAATTAGCATATATTTATTACTTCAGGGTAGTTTATAATTTGTAATAAATTCTATTTCATTATGGGTGATAAAATGCTGTCATGCAATTTGTAAATAGTTAATGACGTGTTTACAAATTTATAACAAAGTTATAAAAATTTATAACAAATTTATTACAAAGTTATAGAAATATACTTTTTTATATATAGATTACCGTTTCGAAACATATTTACTTTTCTTGCAGATTTATATTTGAAACCGACATCAAATAATAAATGACCTTAAAGAAATATCTAGAAATTCAGCGAATAAATTTGTCTTTATCGACATCAAAGTCTTGGTGATGAAAAGATGAAGAGAGCCCCCTTTCAGTTAAAGCGTGACGCATCGAACAAGGCTATGGTGGATTTTAGTAATCCTTCCTGATCTGATCTTTTCTGCCTTGTGTTGCTCCACTGATCTGTTCTTTCAGCGAATAGTCGCTCCTTTTCGTCTTTATTATATCCATGACTGATGTTAACTTTAGTAAGTTTTTAGTGAGATAGATAAAAATGTTACCTGGTAAAGGTCTGGTCTTTTTATTATATATAAAATAAACCAACAATGGCTGACGTGACAACTAAGTATATAGTAAAAAAACAAAGATCATTCGCATGATCAATAAATATAGTCAATTATTACAAGGTTTATTCACTTATACATATTATTTGTTTATTTATTACTATCATTTATTACAAGAGAGATGGATTTACACGGAAAACATGTGAGTTTTCCGAAAGGAAAACTGAGAAATTATAATCTACTTGTTGCACTTTTATACTTAACATTGGCAACAAATGATCCTGAAAAATGTCTACAAATTCAGTTAACAATTTGTTTTTCATTTTATTCATGCAAGTGCTTTCTTGTCTGTTAAATATTCCCTAAATTATTCCCTCTATACTTTATCAACAATGTTTACATCGTGAAATAAGAAATTGATCGTTTGCAGTGCCAATTTTCCTGAAAGATTATTTAAAAACGATGTGTTAATTATATGTAAATGGCTGCCTATATTATTATCACTAAAATTACCACTACTGGTCGCAAACTATATTATATTTAAAGGAAAAAACTGATTAAAAATCTAAAAAAATAAATGTAAATCACAAATATCAGCGCCTGCAAATGTACCTATGAGTTTTTGAAGGGGTACCACATGAAAATATGAATATCAGAATGGCACTCTTTTATAATACACTATTGTAAAACGTACAGATGTAAGAAGAATTGAACCTCTGCATAGATTAAAAATAAATTTTAAACAAAAATTTACCGATTGCAAGTAGGAAAGTACAGGGGCAAAAAAAAGTGTTGGTAGGTTTAATGTTAAAAATAATTACATCGTTAAACAACAGTAACAATTTATAATACTAACTTTACTGAAAAGTGATTTAAAAACAATGTTTCCATTATCTCTAAGCAAGTGGCTCATTCTAACTAGAAGTATATAAGAGCTAGACTCCTCAACTCTTTTTCTCTATTCTACTCAATTTCCAGACGAAGGATTCTACTATGGCACAAAAGATTACCACTTTACGAGATTATTTGTGCTGCACTCGAGGCTATTGGCGAGCTGAATTCGTTACAGGCACATTCCTGGAAAATTGGAGAACAGTTTGAAGAGGCATTCACAGTAATCTGATCGATTGGTTAAATGTGCGGAGATCCCGCCTGTAGAGAGCGCGGTAGTTCATACCGGTGTTCCCCGATTCGCCCGATTCAGGCTGACTGCTTTTGAAGGGTTTCAATGGCCCGCATTACAGAGTCGGCACCGGCATCCGAACAGAGAAACCTCCCCCATCTGAATAGAAATAATATTCGCCGAAGATTCGGATTTAAAAGTTACATGGGACGGTGAATAAAGGGTGGTGCGGGGTGAATCGTCGCCGGAGACTCTTATCCGCTAGTGATAACAGTAGTAAGCTCGCAAATGGGTACAATGATAGCTCTGGTTGCCCCCGGTTTGTAGGAAAACTTTTTCCCGATTTGGTGTCCTGAAACTGAGAATATTATTCGAACGCTGTGGTGAAGATTATAATGGACGACGTGTCTAATTTTCGCTAGGTGTGTGAGGACGTTTGGAAACTCGTCAGTGAGAGTCATTGGAGGTCAAGCGGAATTCCATTCAGCGCGAAAATGTTAATTTTTTTAATTTTAATGTGATAATGGTTTAAAATCGGGTCTAAATCAAGTTACAATTTTGATGTTTTGTCATTTTAATGTGAAGATGTTTTAACATTTGATTCAAATCAATGTTAATATTTTCATTTTGTTAAACTTTAATATACAAATGTTTTAAATTAATGTTAAAAATCTTCAACACCTATTTTGAAGTTACAGTTAAAATTTCAAATCTGTTAGATTTGCATACAATTTTTTTTAATCTCGATTTCTAAATTTAATTCATATTTATCTATTAAAACATATTGTTGCACTACTAATTTTCAGAGGTCTACGTCGACATTTGGAAACTCGTGAGACTGAAAACCATTAACAGTAGAATGGATCGCAGTAATTTGGTCACGTGTAATTTCATAATGGCGTTAATTCATTACAGGAAGTTTTAATTAAGGATTTATTATTAATGCTTATAGTAGCATGACTAATTTCTACGTTTCCGCATTTACAAACTAATGTATAACTGAATCTAATTGGATTTATCTGCTTTCAACCAAAGTTGCAGAAACATTCAATTTTGGGATAAATTCAACTTCAAGTAATTGCCAAAATCTTGAGAAGAATTCATTGCAAGAGAGTATTGATTAAAAATATTGAGAATTCTTTCCAAAAAATGAAATATCAACGAATTTCCTTTATGTTCACGGATTGACCAAAATAAAACATTGTGAATACTTAAAAAAATAAAACGGTTTAGAAAGTAAACACCAAAAAGGTTTATAACAAAAGGAGTACACACGAAATTAGGAAATGTCCATTCCGAATCACCAGTAATAAAATTAAGCAAGACTATTACTTTACAAATAACTAAAATATTTAGTGATAACATTAGAAGAACACTACTGCGTAAATACTATTTATTGAAAATTCGGGTGGCAAAAAAATATTCTAACACAAAAATAAATTTTATTATATAAAGCATGTAATTTTTTTAAATAAATTTTGTCTGTTGATAATGATGAATCACTTATTTAGCAATAAGAAGCAAGACTGTTGTTTGAAAGCCAGACATTGTTTCAATATTTTCATTACTCGCTGTATACAGTAAATAAGGAAAATATTATACAATATATTGTATAATAGATTGTATTATGCATATAGATATGAATTTATAATAATACTATACTATATAGATGCATAATGACTATATCGTGTAATAAACGAAATATAATTAGTACACATACAAGCATAACATGTAACACAAGAAAAAGAATACAAAAGAAAGTCAATGCTAATATAAATCTACATTGTGTGTCTCTAATAAAGAAGCAGTAGTCACCTAATATGTTGGTTATTTGCTGCACTTACACCATAAAGGTTAATAATGAAAAAATTAAACATGGAAGTGGAAAAGGATCGTTGCAAATGCCCAGCGGAATCCGAGTACTCGAAAAAGCTCGTGACTCGGCTTTCACGGTTCCTAATTAATCAAACGCTCGAAGCTAATTCGTTCGATGCTGGGCACAGCGCGGATGCAATTCCATTTACTCGGAAGAGCATCCTCGACTCCGTCGACCCAATCGGGCCGCCCGCGGAATCACCAGCAACCGCACCGCCCTGACATCTAGATTTTCCTATAACTCGCCCTTCATGCCAGCCGAACCCGTGAAAGGAATTTAATGCTCATTTAAACATCCTGCACCGCACGTTTGCCGATCGAGTGGTCCCACGTCCGCTGCAGTGAAGTGCCAAACGGAATACTTGAGTCTCGACTGATCCACAATTATCGGACTAACACAAAAACACGTCTTTCCAGTGCACGCGTACAGCGTGCATATTAACTTCATAAATAGGAAGATTGTGTTTTTGTAATTAAAACGATGTACAATTATTTTTAAAACTTAGATCGAACAAATGTTCGTTTACGATGCTTTTTTCGGTTAGTTGTAAGTTAGCATTTACAGTTATGTTTACTGAGTTTGAAATCAAAGTTAATATTACATTTTATAACATTCACATCAATTTCATACATATCGTACAATTTTACACCACTGTTTATGATAGTAAATTAGTTATAAATTACCATTGTTACAGTAAAAAAACTGAAGTTATTTATACCTAGCTGATTTTGATCGAACATTTAAATATGTATTATTTATTTCTAAATTAAATAACACATGATTGTATTGATTTTGATGCCGTTTTTTCTCCTGTAAAGAATTATAATTCAAGCAAATTATAGAATATAAACTGCTAGAAGATACTTACAACAAAGATAATTACATCAACCTATTCCTTAAATTAAATTATTGTTCCAATTGTCCAGTAATATTATTCACACATAAATGTTTGTCAATTCTTAAATACAAAACACTTCATACTTTGTATTGTACTTCAATATTGCTAAAAATGAGTAACCCTATTATTTTTTGAATGAAATTTTTCCCAACGAAATGTCACTCCACTGAAATCGAGTAAATAACCGGTAAATAAATAGTCGGAGTGCCGAACAGTTGGTGGCGAGCGGGTGTGCGGCAAGTGGGAAGTCCATAGACGTAGAAGGAATTGTAGAAAGCGACGCGTTCGAAATACGAGAGTGTCCGGCCGCGCACATCTATGGCGAGTGTCACGTACAAATGCACTTTTGAAAAGCAACCTTTTCCATGGCGACCGTCCTGGGCTCCTTGCGACGGAGGATCGTTGCACGCGCCAGCCCTCTCTGCTACGAATCCTCCGACACCTTTACTTTGTCCCCCTCGGCTTAACTCAATTGTTCTTTGTCGACACACCGCGCTACTACACCGAGTAACGACAAATATTCGGACAGAGAATATGAGAATTGTTAGGGCTTTGTATTTCAATTGTTTATAAAGCAATTTCCTTGGGTTTTCTGTAAACGAATCATTTAATAAAATTATTTTACTGCTATTTATTAATATGAAATGTATACCACTATAATTCATTCAGGGAAAATTATCTTTAGCGTTTGGATATTGTTCTTGTCTGAAAAAAAGGTTTCGTTCATTTTGCCAATTGGTATTTATATAATGCAGGCAACATTTTCAGTGAAATTATATCTTTATTCGTAACGTTGAATAACTAGTTAGAAATTTGATAAGGAACTTTTTCAAACCACAAATGTACGAACAAGTCCCGTTAAAAAGTTAGCTAGGCTACCTTCGGTTATGAAACAGGAATGAATCATTTAAAAAATGATGAACTACTTCGCCATTCATCAACGTCCTTGATGCACCACGCGTAATCAGCATTCTTCATATCTGCGTAATGAGACTCTTTAAGTTTGCCGGGCAACGTTATAGCGAGCTTTAACGAACTTTCGTTTATATTCCACTCTCATCAACTTGATTTCTGACCTATTACTCTCTCGGGAGTAACTCTTTTATGCCGGGACCGACTCATTATTACAGTCATTACGAGCGCCGTCATTACGCGGCATTATATTGTCGAAGGTAGATCGATTCTCCTGGCAAGCGTGGTTATCGCTCGTGATTTGATACAGTGAAAATCGATATTGTTTAAGAAATGCTCTTTCATTCGGAATATACAGTTGGGTGCAAAAGTATTCGTTTTTAATTGGATAGTAATTTGTTTACTTAATTGACAGCGGATCAAATATACTGAAATAAAAGCTTAATTGTGTTAATGATGCTTTATGAAGTACATTGTAGGTTTGTTATTGATTCATTGAGTTAACCTCAAATTCGGAATTAGTCGAATCGGAAACCATTTGACTAAAAGCGTGCTGCTTTCCAAAGCAGTGATTTAATTATGTTATTCTCCTCGTCGCCAGTAATCTATGTAATTTAGTAAAGCTAGTATTTATGCTTGTGGAATATTAGTTCTACGCTGTAATTTTCTATTTAAATGAAAAATGCTATGTTAAAGATTGTTAAATTATTATCGCACTTTAAAAATTATGTAGCTATTCATCACAATATAAACTATGAACATTCTTGCTTCCAAGTGAACATACAACAGTACGCAATGCAGAACACTTCAGCTAAAACGTTGAACAAGGATTTCTTCAATTACACTTTCGATATTCTGAGGGAAAAAAAGTGTTAAGTACGAAACTATTAACTAGACGCAAGTGCTATTCCCATCTAACTTTTGTCACGTATATCACGTAGCTTCTATAAACTTCAACTAGCGTCGTTTTTATTGGCCGGTCTTCCTATGACGCCGACAAATTGTTTTGCCCTGGGGGCAGCAAAAAAGCCCCGACCGACCCTTTCCGATAATACCCGCTCTGTCAGAGCTTTTTTTCGTTCGCTTTTGCAAGGTTTTTTTCGCTCGGACACCGTGAATTTGTACATTCTGCCGTCTCCTAGGAAATACACGTCATTTTTAAATAGGAAATACAGATACGGTTGTAACAAATTCTTTTATAGTATGTTTATTTATTTCTTTACTTTTCCAAATGCATTGTGAAACGAAAATATTCAGACATGAATATATGAGAAATGTTACAACTTGATATTTCTGCTGTTTGTAAAGAAATGTCACAGTGGTGGTTATTTTCTCTAACAATGAATCTTTAAACAAAACAGTGCCGCTCTAATTATTTTAGACACAATTATCCTGTGTAGCATCTAAATGTTTATGTCGCTTGGAAATAAATCGATATTCACTATATCAATTGTTACTATGTAATGTATGCAATTTTTTAAAGAAATTACACAACTGTCATAACAATGTTAAATCACTCATTGTTAGAAAAAATAACCAAAACTGTTGGTCTATAAACAACTGAAGTTTCAAGTCATAACTTTGATCTGTTTAGCTTGATTTAGTTAATTTAATTAAGTTAAATTTCTTTATACATTGTGCTTTATTTTTGTATTACAATTTTTTATTCCGCGTTACAACTACTCCAGTTGAATAAATCTGTTTATCGCCAATGAACTTCTACAGGAGATGGAAATAAATTAAACCAGTTCCTGTCGAATTATCGTAATCATTAATTTATTGTTTTTATTTCTATTCTGATATAGCGTAACGCTTTATATATCAGGCCGCTTCCGTAGAAGTCTTATGCTATCTCTGTGGGCATACGCCATCTTTTATGATTAATGATATAGTGAGTGGGTATGTAAGACCCGTCACTAATTATCTTATTATAAGAAAGATCTAGACTTACAATCGTAATCTAGTCACTGCCTTCTCTGTCCTCTGGTCCGTTGACTTCGACGATCTGTGTCACAATGCCGATCGCTCTCGCCGATCGGCTCCTTGCCCGCCGTCACATGTTATTTTTTCAGCGCAGCCTCGGGCCTCACATACATTCTACGGTGACACACACATACCGAGGCGATGCACTCTGGCACCCCGCACGGCGGTTGTCCCTTTTCCTCTGCTCCTTCAGAGCCCCACATATTTTTGACTGCATTGACGTAGTCTTCAATTTACTTGTACATTTCACGGCCGTGATCACTCACACGCCGTAACAAAATCAGCGAATCTCAAATATCTAATAATAATTTTGAAGAAAATTGAATTGGAATTGAAAAACATTTGCAAATATGTTCTCACACTCACTGCAAACAGTGCAATAAAGTTGCAATCATGTTTCTGTGTATTAACACTGATGTAGCTTGACTAATATGTTAATTGTGTGCATGAATTGTGTTGCGTTGGCACCGTCTATGCATACAAACGAGCAGTGACGAGTGCCAGCACAGGTCAGACAGACAGAGTGGCGGAGAACAAACATAGTAGATTCGCCCGCGGTAGTCAGACATTTGTGCAACGATCAAGTGAAGCGTGCGCGTCGCGCGATGAGTAAAAAAACTGAAGAACGACAACAGGAAAACTGTGCACGCTGCTTTTTAAATAAAGAACAATACAGTCACAACAACAATACAAAGTTTGTGCGTAAACCGTTGGAACTGCTAAATTTGGACAAGACAATAGTTATTTAAAATAAAACTACAAAGACAGTGGATTAGTAACGAGACTAGAAAAAGATATTGAAATTATTCGATTAGAAACAATACAAGAAAATAACTATGAGGAATTATGTAACAAAAACAATGATGCATTAATGGTACAACAAAAAGATGTTTTATTATTTATAAGTGAATGGCAAAATTATTCGTATAATAAGAACATGGAAATAGACAGAACTGCAATTTGTTAATTTGGTAAATTTAAGTACATATTTGCTTCTTAAATGACATATTTTTTTAAAACAAGTCATTTCGACCCTTTCAGTACAAACAAACATAACTTAATGTTCCATAATTCCACTATTAATAATGCGAGTTAACACGTTTTTTATTTTTAATGCCTCTAACTTTTTAAATACAGTCATTGTTTAATAAACACAGCAGTGCTACATTTAACTTAAAATTTCTATAAGAATACTTTCAGCATCAACCAAATATTTATTTAATAATCATTTCGTTACGAACAAGCATAATTTAAACTGCCATAATTCTCCTATTACATCGCAGAACATTTAATTGGAATACGCCAACCAATCAACGTCGCACTTAATTTCTTCATTAACCAGAGGAATTCTGCGAAGTGGCCGACCAGTGTATTCGATGCCATGCGATCCAATTGGAGGAATACCAACGCAGGGAGCGCGCGACGCTGTTGCTTACTGTTATTCCGGGGTGAGTGTATGGGGGATACGTGCTCCAGATTCTCAAGCGAGCGGAGAGGATTGATCGGCAACGGCGAATAGCAGGGACGCGGTTGGATTCGTGGCGCTGCGCTGGAGGGAAGAAGAGAACGGTCGAGAGGAAGGGGGAACGGGAAAGGGTGCTTAAGAATTCAATCCAGTGAAGATATACACCAGAGGATCCGTAATTCCGAGTCGGAAAGAAGAGATTGAAATTGAATCTTCCGGGACTACTGCTGCTCGCGGTGGAAAGGCATCGTCTGCGTGGCATCGCTTTCTTCCGGATAATTATTTCCTTGTTATACTCGCTGGCACGTGATGTTCCCTCTGCAGTTAGTTAAACGCTCCTAGCTTTCGGCCGAAGGAAGATTTTTCCTTTGCTATCTTTTCGTCCCGTATCGACTTTGTTGTGTGGCGCAATCGTATTCTCGTTTTTGCAATAGCAGTGTTCGTATTGCACCTGCTTCGAATAGAATGCATTTGTACAATTCAATTTTTGCTCAGAGTTCAGACATTTTTGTGATAAAAATAGTTTGCTTCTTAATACAAATGAATTATGTTAAAAAATATATTATATTACCTTTAATGTATTATAATATATTAAATTAATATATATTAATATACGTGTACCGTTGATACAAAAAAGTATAATAGTAATTGTATAAATTGTAGTGGAAAGATAGTGTTTGGCATCGCTTTCTTCCGGATAATTATTTCCTTGTTATACTCGCTGGCACGTGATATTCCCTCTGCAGTTAGTTAAACGCTCCTAGCTTTCGGCCGAAGGAAGATTTTTCCTTTGCTATCTTTTCGTCCCGTATCGACTTTGTTGTGTGGCGCAATCGTATTCTCGTTTTTGCAATAGCAGTGTTCGTATTGCACCTGCTTCGAATAGAATGCATTTGTACAATTCAATTTTTGCTCAGAGTTCAGACATTTTTGTGATAAAAATAGTTTGCTTCTTAATACAAATGAATTATGTTAAAAAATATATTATATTACCTTTAAGGTATTATAATATGTTAAATTAATATATATTAATATACGTGTACCGTTGATACAAAAAAGTATAATAGTAATTGTATAAATTGTAGTGGAAAGATATCGTTTCGCTTCGTTTCCTTCCGGATAATTATTTCCCTGTTATACTAGCCGGTACGTGATTTTCCCGCTGCAGTTAATTAAACGTTTGTAGCTCTCGACCGAAGGAACTCTTTTTCCATGGGCCTATGGGTAATACTTGCTCGCCTCCAACCATTCTTTCCCCATCACCATCGCTAAGTTTTGTTGCTCCGCTTCTCGACCAAGTGAGTGCTGTTCGTTACAAATTGGTATTCATTTTTTACTGTCCGCCGACATTCTCGTGTCTGCCTTCCTCTTGATGCGTTACGTCATTTTGTATAATAAAATTAATGTAGTTTTATTAAAGGAAATTATTGTCTTTTATGGAATTATTGTGAAGTAGTATGTTGCAGACAATTTGTTTAGTAAAATATGTGTACGACGAAAGATATCTAAATTTATTGTTGCTGATTGTGATCATTTCTTGCAATTATTCACAGATGATGACTTACTTTTTCGAAAGTTGCATTATAGGAAATGAGACACGTAGTGCTGAAAACTGTGGAGAATTTATTGTTGCGGATAGATTATTATTTCTAATTTCTAATTTCTAACCTTGTCTCATAATATAAGCTTTTTTGTTACATTTTTGACTCGCACGAGTCAAAATTTCTTTTCGGCCTTTCCAAATAAAATAACTAATATAATTTTTCTACTCAAACCTAAGCAATTTGGTCCATTCGACGCTCCGCCAATTTGAGCCAGCCTTTATGCCATAATTCCAGTTTTTTGTTCCTCTGTCGAAGAATAAACTCATCCACGCGAGGGGAAATCTGCAGCAAATTGAAATTTATTTTTCACCGGCGGGCTCCGACCATCCTTTCATGTCAGCCTTTGTCTTTGCCCCCGCTCGTAATTTTCCAGCCCGGCCATTTTCGAAAGCCAGCGCAACGACTCTCGCCATAGATTTGCGAATGGTAAACGGCAAGATTTTTAAAACTTCTACCCAACCCTCTATTTTATATAAGCATAGAGAGAGAAAAAGCGAAAGCGAGAGAGAGAGAGAGAGAGAGAGAGAGAGAAGGAGAAACGTAGTGTGGCGACGAGGAGTGGGGGAAGCGGAAGCTCTGCCGGCAAATTTATGAAGCCAATATCCTGGGGTAGCTTTGATTGACTATGTACCGCGCAAACACGAGATTTAATTTCGAAAATGCCCGTTTAATCAAGCGGATCAAACGTTGCGATGGCAGCGCTGTATTAAGCTTCCGATTTGCTCCGATTTAAAGAGGAACCTCACTGCCTCCGATCGGAAGCCTGGCATTCCCAACCATTTGTTAATGATATACCGCTATCGCATTTCCCCCTTTTTCTCAAACCTCCTCGAAAGCTCTTCAATCCTGTAATGGAACGGCACGAATTGATAAAGGAATGTACTAGAAAAATGCCAGGAAGAAGAAGTAATATTGGCGAGTGTAATTCATATAATGACAACAGGTTATTTATCCTTTGTTATTATTCTTCTTCTTATTTCGATATTAAGTTTTATGAAATTTTATGAAATTTTTATGAAAGGAAGTTTTATGAAATTTTATGAACTAACATATTCATAAAATTCTTTCATTCCGTTCGTATGTTTAAGTTCTGGTTTCGTGAATCAGAATTCACAACCTACGACAAATTCTCGATAGTAATGTTCTGGAATCTCGCATTTAAACTCATTGAAGCAAAGAAATGTCTACAGGATTCGAGGACTGGAAAGTCCGAGCGAGAAAAAGGTATATTGAATGCGGCAGTGTTTTCCAGCGTGCAGAAGGTCTCAGCTTCCGGCCAATGGGAACATTCATATGCGATATTAGAAGTGGACCGCCCGTCGTCAGAGCTCATATCGCCGACGGCTTGGTTGCCTTGCGGTGCGAGTAAAGCGAGAAAAATTTAGCAGATCGATGAGAACGTGAAGCGGCAAAGCCGGTAGAAATTTTCGTGGCATGAGAAGTATGCGGTGCGGGGGCAGAAAAATTTCTAGGATCGAGACGCACGGCGCATGAAGAGCGTGGCAATTCCAGATGCCGAGAATCGGACTTCGGCGAACCAGTCACTGAATATTAATATACGCTTAAATAAATAAGAGTCATGATTCACTTCTACAGGCTGTTTCAAAGCTCTAATTAAAATCGTACTATTTAATGATGATTAATATTTGGTAAACTCTTATTATTTTCTTTCTTTATTTAAACTAATCTTGTATATTACAATTAATGAATCCATTATAAAGTAATTTCTATAGACAGCTTCACAAATATACAGAAAATCATTTAAGTGCTCTAAAACACCGATTAAAAAATAGCAGTATAATAATTAATGATATAAATTAATTTTTAAACGACGTATAATCGAACCAATTTTTTTACGATATGCCAATTGTTCTGTCAAACTTCTGACAAACAATCAATAAACTCCAATTACTTTTCATCTCATTAGAAACATATTTCTCTCGAGTGTTTTTTCAAAGTTTATCTTATTCAAAAGTTATTCCACTTTTCTGTCAACGCAGCACTATGATAAATGTGAATCGACGATTACATCCGCACCCTTCGCGAGCTTTGAACTTAGATACAGTTGAGATGTTGGTCGATTGTCGAAGAAACTTTCCGTGGAATTGCGGGGCACGAACGACATGTAATATCGCTGGAGAGAAATCGGGGAATGGGAGGATCAACTGTATCCCACTGCTCGCACGAGGTTGAACTCTATCACGCGTATATGTGCACGACCTCCCATGATTTCGGGGATTCGTATAATGCTTGGTTGCGTCATGCAGCTTGCATGCATCGCGCACCCCTAGCAGGGATACCTTGTGCTGGATGCCGCCCGCACCATAAAGGGAATCCCTGCCCCTTTACCACGTATGCATGTTGGGGCTCTTCCAAAATGATGAAATTGGCATGCCAAACCCAACCTATATTAAGTTCTTAGTGTAGTCGGTGTAACAGGTATTCGTGGAATATAAAATTTTTAATTAAAATGTAGTATTGTTATGTTTATTTAATAATACCTGTATAAAGAGAAATACAGTAGAGACTATGTGTATGGTTGCTTGCAAAAGTATCCAACCTGTTAAGATAGTTGCGGTAATTAACTTCCCTCGATATTTACAATTCAATATTCAATTATTATTTAATAATTAAGCATTCAAGACCTGGTGAAATACTGATATGTAATCAAATGATTCTTATCAGTCGAAAAGACAGGTTTTTCGAAAAAGATATTTGTCATTTCGAAGTCTATTTTATACCATTTTTTCTATCTTTAAACTGCTCTAGGCTAGTATTATACAAATTACAGCATTCCTAATTTAAATCTTCGAAAAGATTGATAATATTAATTCTCCAACAAGTCAGTCAAAATATTTTCTACTATTTTTTCTACTTTTTAACTGCTGCAGGCTAGCAGTGATTTGCAAACTCATTCGCATGAAAGAGGAAACAAGTATGCAAGAGATATATCGACGTATTGGAGACATCTTGAATTCCACGATACATAGCAGTTTGCATCTCTCTTAACTCAAGCCACCAGCACATCCTCCTGCGGGCACTTATCATCCTGCATTGCTCCGGCTCCCTTTAGGGCACCACTATCCCGATTGCTCGGGCAGGACCCATTGTCCCGTCATCCCGATATCGAGGAGTGATCGGGGGTTGCATGCAAGCGCAGTAGCCTGCCGCGCAGTGTCGATGATGGCTCTCCAGAGAAACAGTGGCCAATGCCTCCGAGACTAATATTCTCGAGCCCGCTGTTAGGTGAAATTTAATCATCGCTTGCCTGCCAGCTCGATTTGACTCTCGCTCGAGGCTTCACAAAAGGTCGTCCTACTATCGCTTTACCGTTGATCGTTCGTTTGCTGCACCAGCAGCAAGCTATTCAATTGCAATTCTGCAATATGGTGATTTATAGGACTCTTTTTCATGATTTTATTGTTGTTTGATATCGATTTGTTTTTAATTATTGTGTTTTATTCAGGGTATTCTTATTTAGTCTTTAAATTTACAGTCGATTGTTCATTTGCAAGCTATACAGTTACAATTTAGCAATATGAGGATATTTCTTCATTTTCATTGCGATTGCATTATTCTTTGATATCCAAGATTTTTTAAAAGGTTATCATATTTTATTCAGGATATGTTTGTTTAATCTTTAAATTTATAGTCGATTGTTCATTGGCAAGCTATACAGTTACAATTTAGCAATATGATGATATTTCTTCATTTTCATTGCGATTGCATTATTCTTTGATATTCAAGATTTTTTGAACGGTTATCATATTTTATTCAGGATATGTTTGTTTAGTCTTTAAATTTACAGTCGATTGTTCATTTGCAAGCTATACAGTTACAATTTAGCAATATGATGATATTTCTTCATTTTCATTGCGATTGCATTATTCTTTGATATTCAAGATTTTTTGAAGGTTATCATATTTTATTCAGGATATGTTTGTTTAATCTTTAAATTTACAGTCGATTGTTCATTTGCAAGGTATACAGTTGCAATTTAGCAACATGATGATATTTCTTCATTTTCATTGCGATTACATTATTCGTTGATATCGATGATTCTTTAAATCATTATCATGTTTTCTTCAAGATGGCTTTGTTTATTCTATTGATTTGCACCCAATAGCAACTTAGCAACACGATGACTTTTATTAGCTTTTCTCACGATTGAATTTTCTTTTTTATCATATCGTGTATCACAAATGTTTCCCAATCTACATTATCCCGCATGGGAATCATTCACCACAAGCCAGGACACGTGTCCACCAGGTACTAGCAAATTACATTTGAACTCACGAAGGGATTCGTCTTTGATTCGCCGGACTCGCAAGTTCCTCTGATTGAAATCAGTTGCCGAATGCGTTGGCCTCTCCGCAGGAATACGCCGTAGAAAATCTAGAGTAGCTTCCCAGAGTTCCCTCGTCCTTTTCGTCCATCCTCGCCGTCTTGGCGTCCTCCGTCCGAAAATTCAATTCACAAAGTGCTACCGGGATGTCCTGGGAAAAGATTTCCTTTGCGCGGTGACTCGTAAATCAGCGAGCGCATTGGCTATCGATTTTTGCCAATATCGAAGTACCGCGATAGATTTCGTTCGTTCTTAATCCTCTGGATGTTTTTTTTATTAATTTACTTAGTATGTATTTATGGCTTTCACTGTTACAATATTTTTGTATATTAATAATTTTCAGACATTCGTGTGTAATAAAAATGTCTACAGAATTATAATTATTATATGCAGTTTCACAATAACTCAATTAAAGAGTAATTGAATGTTGCAAACAACATTACTGCACTTTTTTTTAACGATATAGTTTCACCTTCTATTTCTTTTGAAACTTTGAAGTAACTTTTGAAGCACCATGTATAAATAATAAATACTGCAGTATTTATAATATCGAATTCGCTTGTTTTTTATTTGAATTGAATCAGAACTGTAAATAGAAAAGAAGATCGTATGAGAATCCGTACAGTAATTCTCGAGATTATATCAAGTTCTTTGTGCGTGTGAAACTGTTTTAATCCATCTTCCGATGCATTTATGCTCACTGCTTGGTCCCTTGAGGAGTAAGTGTAATAAAATCTAACCCAAGTCCACGTGGAGGAAATATACTTTCCAACAGGGAAAAAAATTATTTACATTGCTTGAGTAGTTTTTGATATTACCCCGGACACATAACCTATTCCCTTTAAATATCGGTAACTAGTAACTAGTAGTTAGCAGTAGTATTACTAAGTAATAGTAATTACTGATAGTTACTAATAATACTAATATTTAGTGCTAACATTTAGTACTAGTAACTAGTAACTAATAGCTACTAACTAGTAATTAATACTATTTGCTAATTACTAGTTACTAAATGGAGAAAATTAGTAATTAAACTACTAGCTTGAAATGTAGTACTAACATTAGTATTAGTATTGACACAAAGATCAATACTAGTATCTTATTAGTACCGGCATTATTAATGCTAGTAGTAAATACTTATAGTACTAATACTCGTATTGGTACTAATATCAATACAAGTAAGTACATATACTGGTATTAGTACTACTACTAGTACTACTATTAGTACTAGTATAGACTATTACAAAAGTATAGATGCAACAGCGTTTGCTAATGATAATTGAAAATGACTCGTTCCACACATACCAAGATGATTATAGAAAATAATGACAAATGAAGCTAACAGAAACTCCCAATCAATTGTTACCGTAATTCCTCGAGCAGAATACATATTTCTTAGACCAACCATAGACATCTGACACAGAAACTTTCATCGAGATTCTCGGAGACGGTGCTCCAGATTTCGCAAATAAAGAAAGCCTTTATCGGAGACAAACGCCGGGCAGTTATCAGCGCAGTTACGGCATGGAAATGGTATGCGAGTGACACAGCACGCGGAGCGAGATGGGGAAATACGAAGATGCAGATAATGAGGGTGACCTGAATTTACTCAGCCATTAAACGACTCCGCCATTTCCGGCGCTTTCCCACCGCGGACAGTTTCATCTGGAAGAAGTGCTGATATCACCTGCATAATAGGAAGTAACTGATAAGGTGGGGTGGCGGCCGCTGCTAGCATAAATCATCCTTACGAGCCGGTGCGCCGGAGAAAAATCTTTCAGGACCTCCGAACTTCCCATCATTCATTCTTTAAAACAATATAACCTCAAAAACCTGGGCGAGAAAGGTGCCCGTTTACACTGAATTTGGAGAAATTAGTGCGGTTACTAAAAATTGTTTGCTTGCGGTCAATTTAATAATTGCTGAAAGTTTGAATTACTTATTATTTTACAATGTTGGAGTTTACAAAATTTGATTATAATTAAATTTTCTAATGATGAATGAGCTGACAGAAATGACAAAAACTCGATTTCTGTTCTGTACATAGAACGCTGCATCAAAACATATTACATTATATTGTATACATTATATATAAGATATAATATTATTACAATATATATAATAATTTCTACTTAATAAACAAATATATTAATTGTATTTATCAATACTAGAACAAAAATACACTTACTAATTTTAAACAGGCTTCCTAGTTATGGCGTCCTATGCAATATCGAAAGACAGCGGGAAAACAGTAAAGCAAACACACAGCGCAAAAGTGAAACACAGAGTGGTAACTATCAATATTAATCGACCATTAGAAGCGGCAGTTACCGACAATGCCGGGTCGACGATCGAACCTCGTTACGGGAGTCTGTCAGGCAGTAATAAAAATGCACGATCGACTTGCGCCGCTGGCGAAAACCCACCCCAGAGGAGTGTTCTTGATTCTAGACTAGATTGTTAAACGACAGACATCTGTATCACCAGGACGAATTTATGGACTGCGATAACAGCGATAAGGAGAGTTGCAGCTCTTTAAGCCTGGCAGTAAACTAATACGATAGCCATCTGCGGCTGAGGTGCAACGTCATTCGGAAAACACAAAGGGGAGTTGAAATGTCAGCATTGTGTACAAGTGTTGCAAAAAGATGAATGATTTCATCGGATACAGTTAATGTTTTAATTTAGTAATTATTTATTCTTACAGTGAATTCAATTTTTAATATTTAAATTACTATGGGAAATATTCCAGTGTGATAATTAATTATTAATTTTCTTTTATTAATTTAACGTGAAAATGCAGTATTTGCAAAGTGTTTTATTTAGTTATTTTCACTTTTATGAAATATACTTCTAAAATAATAATATAATTAGAATCTTTGCGGCCAAATATTACAGTAATTATGTTACATTTACAATGTATTATGCAAGGCTAAGTGAAATTTCGAATTTGCGCATTAATATAATTGCGATATTAATGATAATATGAATATTTACTGGGATTTAACTTTATCAGCTGAATTCTAATACTGCATAATTACACATTAAAATGTAACATTGTAATCAAATATTTGTTTAATAAAAATGAATTTTATAACGATTGCTACTTTATTATTACTACTTAATTACTACGCAGGTATTACTTATGGCTAAGTTTAAAATTAAATTAGTCCGCATGATTGATTTCAATCATGATGCACTGCGGGCCGTTCGAATAACCGTAAACGACATCAAGGTAATACAATTCGAGAAATAACTCGCTGCGAGTGTACTGAAACGTAAATCGGGGAGAAAATTGGATTTTGTAAGGTAGTAATGAGGCACTGATATTCATAGCGTGTATCGAAGATAACGAAGGTGGAACGTCGATGCAGGTAATCGTGCTTAAAACCGAAGAAGAGGAAGTAAAGAAATCGGAGAATCTGCATTAATAAGCTGGCTGTTATAAAGTCGAAGTTGGAAGTTGGCACAGTGGGCGGAACCGGTTGCAATGGTACATTAAATTAATTAAATTAATAGGTTAATTAATAACGCGACGAAGCAATTAAGGGAACGGAGACGCCGGTGGTGCTGAAGGCCATTTTTATCCGGAATGCTTTTTTAACTTCGCACCCCACACGCTCTGCTTCGCTGAAATTTTCTCGTTTTCATGCCATTAAACAGTCTGCACGTTTCTCGGAATATGTGTCCTGTTATTGATGGTGGGACATTGATTATTCGATCCGTCATTGAAAGAATAGTTAAGGCTTGTAATCTTTAAACTGTTTTCAGAGATAATAAATGTATTGTAAAATGATTAAAAATTCTGGCAGATGATATATTACATTTACGTATTTGTTAATATAATAATGAAAAGCATAATATTACTATTGATGATTCATTTAAATTAAAGCGTAAGTCATTTGGAAGCCATTACATTTATAACTAGCTGGTTAATTCCTCGATTAATATTAATATGTTGTGGAAGGAAATATTCGTAAAACTGTAAAACGTATTCAACGAAAACGTTGATAACTATATAATATAATATAAATATATATCTGAAATTAAAACTTGAATAATTTCTGTTCCATTTTCTTAAATACTTGTTTCATTTTCCATTTCCACTACATTGGATTTAATGCTTTATAAATATTCACTTCATCGCTTGATTTTTTACAACGAACGTTCCACAAAATCAAAAGTTTCGCTATAACTCGTCAAACTATGTCTCGCTATGGAAGGGGAAAAACGCCTCTATCGAGATAAAAATGTTTTCGATGATAAAAAAAAACTGTAAGTACTTATTTCGACTTTCAGGTGAATGCTTCGAAAAATCAATACCAGCTTGGAGCAGTGCAAAAATAGAAAAATGATTCAAAGTAGTACTCAAATCTTCCAGTTCTCCAAATATGTATAAATAGAGCTAATCGTATCACTTAAAGTACCAAATGTCCTTAATCGTCTAATATTCGACAGAAAAAAATTCCCCGAGAACTAAAACTTTTCCTATAACTCAGAGAACTATTTTTCCGTCCGCGAGAGAAAAACGTCTCTATCGAGATAAAAATGTTTGCCGCATCGATTTCTGCTGAGGATTGAACTTGCTCGCTCCAGTCTGCGCGAGATGCTCTCTTGGCTGAGGTATCAAGCCGGCGGAGTATCCGTATAGTATCCGACACTTGTCGTCTTATCGTGCCAAAAGTTTCCCCTGCTCAAGCCAATATTGGGCGGATCCATCCCATCCAGGACTTCCCTCCAGGATGGATCCGGTGACCAAGGAATAGGAACTCCGGCGAAGCTACTTTCAAGAGAAAAGCCAAAAAAAGGAACGAATAATCGGTTTATCTGGCACCCGAAACTTCCGTACCCTTTACTTTTGCGCAACCCTCCGCGCCTCTGGTATGATTGTGTGTGTGTTGTTAGATGTTGGATACATGACAAATGAGATAAAAAAGGAAAAGGGAAGCAAATATTAAAAGTAGAAAAACCGACAGAAATTTTCGAACGTTTTAACTACGCCTGTGTGTGTGAATATCCGTGGTATACATGACAAATAAAATAAAACAAAATAAAGAAATAAAAAAGAAGGAAAGGTATGAATTCTTGATTCATTCGACACCTGTAACTTTTGTACGTTTTAATTCCTATGGTGAATAAGGCAAACAAATAAATAAAAGTAGAGAATTCAAATACATTGAATAAATATTGAAAACAGGATTCATTAATATTGGGTTATTCCATCAAACTGTTATATTTCGTGAACTTCCCTTCGACGCCCAATCAATTATCTTGTGTCCGAAACTGACAAGCTACCCATTAAATGGATATTGCTTGTAGATATTAATGTCCAATATATTGTTGATTAAATAAACTCGTCCTCGAAATTGCACCAGTTTTAATCCCATCCGAAATTCTGAGAGGAATCAGGACGCAACAACCTAATAGTAACTTTTCGTCAGCACTTCAAAACATTTCAATATTACTCGTCGTACCCGCTCGTAATTGATTGATACGGTTCAATGTGATATCCCGTATTTCCTATTACCGGGACGATCTGGTAAACATGTTTGGACATGTTCCAGCTGTATTTAACGCACTAATGGACTGCAAAAGTTACATGCGCTAAATAACATAATAAATACAATTTGATTTGCATTTATCAAGAATTATCGAGACAACTATTATAAACATGTTAGCAGTCCGTCATTTTATTTATCTTATTTGTTTTGTTACTTAAATTCAAAGCCTATTTTTCCTGGTAAAATATTATATCTCAATTGAAAAGCATCTCATAAAAATTGCAATGTTAAGTAGCAAAATGAGCAAGTAAAGAAAAAGAACATAAAATTAAAAGAAAATACATTTCGCAAGTGGTGAATAAGTATAGATTATAAAAGGTGTGTTTCTGTATAAAATCGATTGAAGAGGTTAAATTGTTTAGTCGAATTAAAACGAATAATTATAAACAAAAAGATTTGTAAACGCGAATAATGTAATGATTTCTGTACTTTAACCATTTAAGTGGTTAACACAGTATTAAACAAACGATAACAAATAGGAAAATAATACAAAATTGTATTTTCGTTTACTCTACATGGAAACAGTGAGTGATGCCACTGTTTTCCCAATACTATACGGGATATGTAAAGATTTTCGTACTTTAATGAGTTCAAAAGGCCTTTATCCATATTTGTTAAGGTGGCACTTATTTAGGTGATTTTTTATGTTTCATGAGGGTATCAAATAATTAAAAAAAATACTCCCAAAGTTTGAATGCTCCATTTCAATATTAACACATGCCACAAGCCACCTATTGTTTCCCAGTTGACGAACATGGAGCTTTTATCGACTTTAGTTCATAATTCTGTGCCACAAGTAATGACCGCCCGAAAAATATGATTTTTGTACAGTTTCCTTATGAAATCTACATACTTTTTTTAGTAAATTTTGATTTTCCAAAAATTTAAATTGGCGGACCCAGTATTTGATGCAACCTTATCCACATTTGATGAATTTCGATTTTTCAAGCCGCTATATTGGGTGTACTCATAAAAAGTAAACAATCAGCTAAATAAGTGTTACTCTAATATTTACACATATGCACTTATATTTGCTAATATAAATTACTAATAATATAAATGATACATTCATACACGCAACTCAAATAGTGAAAACGATATCAATCAAATGATAAAGAATAAAAAGACTTATTCTTTCGTGCCTCGGACATAAAAACCGAGAAGATAGAACGAAGAAACTGGGAAGAAGAATGAATGCTCTTGGCGAGGAGAGGAAGAAATGCTGGGAAATAAAGTAGCGCAGGTTTTGAATGAGTGCTGCCACCGTTTTCCCAGGATACTATCAGCAGTTTCGGGGTGAGTACATCATCCCCCCCTTCAGCCACTGGTCCCTCGGGAGTCTTATCCTAACTTAGCTTTATAAGGGGAGGACGATCCACTGGCTCTGCTGCTGGTCTCCGCGGGGATACGCTTTCCCACTCGGTACGACCTATATCCTAGCAGGCTGCGCGCATCCTTCCCAGATAAGAATTGGCAGCCCAATTCCCAGAACCATTGGACTTGCATCGATAGGGAGAACGCAATTCGTCCTTTCAATTCGTACCCTCGCTTAGATATTTTACTTCACTTAGTCGCCCGTCGTCTCCCATCGACTGTTACGAGCGTGAAATATAAAGCTGATGGAACCTTTGACCTGGAATCCTGATTTTACCGGGTCAACGATAATCATTGTTAATTTATAGCAAAGTTTATTATACATGAAGGATAATGTAAAAACCTGCTCTAGTTTAGTAAAGGTGTATTGATTTTTTTAATATAAATTGAAATAGTCTATAATATGCGATGTAAAATAGAGCAATAAAAAGAAAAAGCACATTTTCAAAATAATATAAACGAAATTTCTAATTGATTCACCAATCTCTTCTCTATATACATAATATATAAAAAATAGCAAAAGTTTTACTCGCCCGAGTAGGCTTGATTGTTTATATGCTCATTTGTCTACATTTGCAATCGTGATAACCTTCCTCGACACTCACCGATTTTTCCTATTGATCATCACGATAGCAAATATAGACATGAGCATACAAACAATCAATGTTCCGTGTTTGACAATACAGAATAAGATTTACTGATTTAGTTGAAACGTGTAACTTGCACAAACAATGATATCAGTAAAAGAAACGCATATAACTTCTCAGTGATGGTAGTAAATATATACTCATGCTAGTAAATATATAAAGTAATTTTATAGTTACATTAATATATTTACAAAATACATCTTTGTAAATTCATAGTTGATATTAACAGAATAAAAAATAAGATATTCTTTAACAAACCTTACAAACTTTCCCAAGCCAAATTCTTGTGAGATAAATCATCTCTCTTTATTATCAGGAAACTAAGAACAACGTTAAGGAAACACCATTAACTAAGATTTACAGATTCCCGGACTCAGAATTTATTATCAATAACCACCATAAACCTTACTCTAATAAAAGCTATAAACGCTGTAAAAAACCATAAATAGTGGTTATTGTTCGAGAGATACTTGCACATAACCATAAGGCTTCATTAGTCTGCCACCAAGGAACTAAACAGTTAAATTCCCGTAATAACTCTTGCGATCTCCCCCATGTGTTTCCTGCGACCGCCGAAGCCGCGCAAAGATTACAGCACTAAACTTCTATGATAGTGACGCGCGCTGGTAATGCATCTTGTACCGTTGGTCGTAAAGTGCAAATAAAAAGTGAGAATAAAAAGAAAAGATTTAGAAGGAAACCTACTTATACATTGCCAGGAGCATTAAATGTTTTGTGATGACAGCACCGGCTGCGTGACAGTGAACGCTTACCATGAATTCGTCAGACTGCGCCGAGAATCAGATCAGTGGAAGGATAGCAAGCCTGACACATATTTATATGGGGTGAGTCACGTTATGGGGACGGCTCGCGACTATCGTTCAATCGATGGTAGAGTGAACTTCGAAGTAAATTCTTGATTTATTTATTGAGGTGAAAATAAAAATTGTAATATTGAAAAATGGTAATTGAATTGTTAGGTTCCCATGTACTTATTAATGTCAAAATAAAAATTATAACATTAACAACATAACAAGTGCAAGAGATGTTTGATTTGCTATCCACCAATAACTGTCTATGTAACTGTCAATAAACTTGCGAAACATTGATGTTTAATGAAAATTGCTAGATAAGTTATAATTACTACAACCTTCAGTGTATGCTATTCATTTATATTAGTACTTATTATTGGGTGATTATAATTTGTTCAGTAATGTCAATTCTGTCATCCAGCAATATAAATTAACAGCATAACATTTCTAAACTATCTAATAAACTACCAAAATCTACAAATAACAAAATATACGTACAAAAACAGATTCCATCTCATCCAAATCACCGCAACAATCTCATCGCAACAAATATTTTCCTGGGATTTCGCCGAATGAAGTTCGCGCGTCTGCCACTCAGTACAGCTAACAACGCAACGATTCGCCCGAGCAAGTGTAATGCCAAGTGCACGAAACTACCCCCTTTTGTGTCGGGAAAATAAGCGGGCGGCGAGTGCTGAAAACGCGCGTCACCGCGTTGTAATTCCATTGTAAATCGTGAGAGTAGCCGATGCGTGTGTGCAAGAGAATAAAAGGGGAGAGAAAGAGAGAGAGAGAGAGGAGTTGCAGTGTGAATTTCAAAGTGGCCAAGCGACGCAGAGCGCAAGGCGGTGTGAGAGTCGACTGGAGGATACTCGTAGTTACCTTCTAATGAGCGAACCAATCCCTTTACGTGGCGAGCATGTTATAGGAGGCTAAGAACCTTCCTCGCGAATTAACAACATACTCCGTTTGGCTCGCCATGGTGTCCCATAGCCACCGCATGTATAATATTGTAAAGCAACTAATCCGACTTTCATCAGTCCGAAAAAAGCATTGAAATTGTACAGAAGATGATTTAAATAAAGTAATGCAGCGACGTAAAATAATGGAATAAAAAGAAGGGTTGAAAATACCGGGTTAGTTGTAACAGTAATTTCTTGATTAGATCGTCTACTCCATTTTCATTAAAGACGACGAATTTTAATATTAATATATCTCCAGCAATATTTCTTAATACAATAAAGAATTATCATTTTTAATACTAAATAATTTGAAGTGATAACAACTTCCAACATACGCAACATACAGCGTGTGTGTATGTGGCTGCGTAGTTTTTCGATTTTTTGGAACGAAGAAAAATAATGGTGTTTGTTCAAATTGTGTTGGAAATCTGGTAGGTAAAACCTTGTGCAATTACAGATCGTTTTTTTTATTTCATTTCAAAAGCAATTAGTTTAGAGTGGTTGTTATAATTTTGATTGAAGTACTTGCTAAAAACTATTTACACGAATTACTTCGAATTTTATAACAAAAGGATTACAAAATTGTTTCTGGTTAACTGCGGAACGGTAATTAACATAATTAAAAAGAGTAATAAATTATTGCAACCATTGTATAGTTTTATACATGTTGTATGATTATTTCTTTGACGAGAGCTTTATTAACGACTTGAATAACATGCAAAAACGATATGTAATTATCACACTATCACTACGAATTATTTATGACTGACGTTAAAAGAAGTCCGCAAACACTCGAAATAAAATCAAGGACACGATTGTAGGGAAAAATGTTTTAACGGACGCATTTTTAATGGATCCCAATGGGACTTTTCGCCGTCACCGTTAAGTTTGCCGGCCTGTTAATGCCGTCTTTCGTGGCGCGGCGAAGCGCCGGAATAATTAGGAATAATTGCGTCTCAAGGGCGAAGAGTACCACCGCCTTCCGCGAGGAAGTGGCGTCCTTAACTGAAATAAATGTTCGCAGGCGTGGTGGGTAAAGCGCCCCGCATTTCCCTGCGAGCCTTTTTATATGACCGCATTCGACCGCTCGAGGGTGTGCTTTAATATACACATCGAATTAAGTATTATACCCTGCAACTGTTTATACATGGAACCTGCTTCGGAATCCCGTTACATCCCCATTAAGCCGGAAAGTAAGTCGTATGCTTACGTAAACAAGTTTACCCTTCGGAATAAACGAGGTGTTTTATATTTATAGAATATTATTTATATAAAATGTTATTTATTTGAAACTGACATGCTTTCAATTTAGTCTTTGGAAAGAAAACGATAAATGAATTACAAACAGTAAATTATTATGTCAAAAAGTATAAACAATCAAAAGCAAAACTAAGTAAAAAGTATATTAAAATACATAAATCTACTGAATATCTCAAAAGAATATAATTTACAGTCTAACGCCAGCACGTAATCTGTAATATTACAAACTTATTAATTAAATAAAGAAATACAGAAGCAGAATTCTACACATTAAATTAATAAAAATACCTTAACTGAATGTATCTAAGAACTTCATATACATTATGCGAGTTACATATATAAATAAATTATTGCAGACATTGTCTATCCAAGTGCAATGAAGTGGCTTTCTATAGAAAGTACTATCAGTAGTCTGTGCCCTGTTTTCACATTCTGCCGCAATACAGCTCTGAAAGGACTCTTTTAAACGAATTTCGCAGGACTCCGTTAAGGTAACGCAGAACCTTATGCCGCACACGTACCCTAACCTAAACGGGACTGCACCGACGGTCCTAGCGAAAGGGCAGAAACGTGGACGCAAACGGCATTAGACGGCATCGGCGGAAAGAACGACGATTTCCTTGCAGGTGAATGCACTTTCTCTTTCCGCCTTCCTTATTCTCTGCTCTCCTTTATCAGCCGCTCCATCCGCCTTTCTTTCTGACCACCTTAAGGTTGTTTCACACCACACGGGACGTAATACATAAGGATCGGATGGACAGTGTTAAATTAAAATATTGTAGTTATTTTGTATGGCAAAGTAAAAAATGGATTTCAGTTGGCAACGGGATTAATTTTGAATGGTTGAGTTACACTTTACAAAATAATAAAACGAAACATATTATATCAGAATAAATGGCATTTCAGATTATACGGGCCGATAACCGGAGTGGACCTGCAACGTTCTAGCAACGTATTAAAATAATCATTTTGTATGGCAATCTAATTTTGACATACAAAATTCTGTATTAAATATTTATATATCAATCTAATTGGTTGTTTAATATAGAGTGATTTATTGTATACCGAATAATTATAAAGTATTTAATACTTTATTTAATATTATATTTTATCTGCAGGGCACATAATAAAATGCACTGCATTTTTCAGAGAAAGGGGATGGTTTGACAGTAATGATTGAAAGGCAAGTGTATCATCCTATACAAGGTGACTGAATAACCGTTTGTATTATCCTAGATTACATACATTATACATACAATGAAATATTAAATATAATAAATAAGGTCTAAGGAACAATAGAAAAACATTCGATTACAATTAAAATTACCAGATAACTTACAATTATAGAATAGTGATTCAAACATTAGTAAATCACCCTCTACAGGGTGATTCATTTCTCTTGATATCCTGTACTACACGTATGGCACATGGAATGTAATATACGAAGCATAATTAATATAAAAACATATAATAGATAGAATTTGAGGAAGAATTGGAAAACATTCGAGTATAATTAAAATTACCAGATAATTTATAATTATCGAATACGATATACTTGAAAGTAGTGATCGAAAGAGAAGTGAATCAACCTGTATATACGTGGGAGGCGGTCGCCGGTTGGGGTCGAACTACTCGCTAATGTAATGTGATCACGTACCTGTGGGACCGTCTTTGCAGCCTCGCGACGTTACAAAGGAGAGGATTTCAATATCTTGGCATCCCTGTCCTCAATAACCCGTGGAACTCGTGCGTGCAGCTCACCGCTGAACTCTAGCCAGAGGGTTTCTAGGCTTCGCTTGGTTGGCTTTCTTGTGCCGGCGTCCGAATTCGGAGGGTGGTAACGTACTAAACCCATTGTTCTTGTATGTGGTTTCACGATTTTTTTAAATTGTGTGTAGGTCTCTTATGTTGAAAAGTAATTGTAAAACTTAATGAGTGAAAATAGTATTTACTTTTAAGAAATTTGATTTATAAAAGTATAAATAAAATAGTATTATAAATATTTTTAAAGATAGACGAAAATTTTAAAAACACGTTATGTCTTGATCAACTATAATCAGATAATATTACTGTAATATTTACAAAGGTTTTTAAACTGAAGATGTTAGTTTATTTGCAATATGTATGATTATATATTGTAAAACAACAAATCCGGCATTCATCAGACCGAAAAAAGCATTGAAACTGTACAGAAGATGATCTAAATAAACTAATACAGCGACCTAAAATAAAGCAATAAAAAAGAAGGATTGAAAATACCGGATTAGTTGTAACAATAATATCTTGATTAGACCGACTACTCCATTTTCATCAAAAGCGACGAATTTCAATATTAATAATTTTTAATACAAATAATTTAAAGTAATAACAATTTTCTACTCCTACATCTACGGTTTCTCTTTCATTTTACTAGAGGAAATAACTCACCCTAAAAAAAACTTACATTTTTATTGAATTCTTACTGTAATTTCTCCAGCTGTGCAAATACTCTTGGAAGCAACTGCATGGGTGTGTTTATACTCGGCTATCCGATTTAAGCGTGCAGATCAATAGAATGCGGCGTATTCAATGGAGTGAAGGCTCATGAATATTCAGGCGCATGTAGGAGCGGTCGACAGTGGGTCCGCAGTCATTTCAAGCAAGCGAGCAAGTGATGACAGGATCGAGGAGGATCGACAGCGGCGAATAAAACCTCCATCTGTCTTCGAGCGTAACTCGCCGCCTCTCGATTCTCGTTCCACCCGATTTTTCACACACACACGCACACACTTCCTCCGCCGACCAGAACAGAAACTTTCTATCTGCATCGACCGCGGTAAGCCGAGCGCCTGGTATTAAAAGGATCCTATGGTTATAGTCGCCGCGCGTCCACTCCCATGCATATATTAATACAGTCAGAATGAATGCTACGATGACAATTATAAATGACAGCTGCTGGAAATGCGACGACTATTGCCATCGTGCGCCAAATTTGCTTGAAGAAAAATACAATGGGTTTTATTCTGTGTTGTAAGAATAAAATGTATTTCACACGAATAACTGTTAGTTATGTTGTTGGTATAATTATACTTAGTGTAGCTTAGTGTGATAAATAATAACAAATTTAGTTAGGCAAAAATGCAATGGGCTTTTATTTATTGTTGTAAATAAATGGGTGTGTGTGCATTAGTCATATCTGAGCATTTCAAATTTATATGTGGTTTGTGCATATGAAGAATTGATATGAGTCACTCGGTTCAGATATTTAATAACAATTAAAATATTATAATTTCACATTAATTTAAAATGCCTGAATGTGTCAGCTGAATTCAAAAGAGTTAAACAGGAAATAATGTTAATGGGAATGCAACGTAAATGACAAATCAGAATCGTTTTTGTTTCAATAAATGAATGTTTTATGAGAAAAAAGAGGAATTAATGCATTCCCAGTGCAATGAAATTTCCAATAAGGGATTTATAACACGCGAGAAAAATAAATGTATAAAAGAATGTCTTTTCCCAAATAAGTATCTTTTTCGTGGTTAATTGTACTCAGTCATATTATTTTGCACTTTGTTCTAAATAACGACAGTTTTAGATTAAAAATAAATTTAACAAATAATTAATTATTCATCAAATTGATAACGCAAAGAAATAATGCAAAGACTACATTATTCATAGAAAAATTTCTCTTCGATTGTAGTAATTCATTTCACTCTGCATTTAGTTCCAAAACCAGTAACAATTCTAGGCAAAAACTAAATTCTGCTACAAAGAATGAGTGACGTAATGGATTTCTGGTGTAATGAAATTTCGAAAAAGGAGTTCATTACATATAACGTAGACTATGGACATCTATGATTTGACACAATTTGAAAGGAGGGCATTAGCTTCCACGTAATCGGCACTCCACTTACACGGGCAAACGTATAGTCTAGCAGACGGAATAATGTAACAGGATAATGGCGTGTAACTCAACGTTACCGCGATATCAAAGCACATGATGGAATATAATAGCACGAAACCTGCACGTAACGCTCGCTTGTAATGAATACATGTGGCATTCATGTACGACTCAGTTCCAATAAACTGTTACTTAAAACGTATCTGAGTGTTTGTGGTTGTGTGAATTACTTTTACTGATCGTTCTTGTATGTACAGGCCGATTCATATATCTTCGAATTAATTCAATTTTCTTAAAACAGAAAACAGTTTTTGCTTTAAGGAAATGTATGTTTTCTTATCATTTACTTGATGTATTGTAAGAATTTTTGTAAGTGTTTCATTTTATGGTGGCTAAAAAAGTATTGACACACCCAGTATTTTTAATACATTTTCTTAATAAAGAAAACAGTTTCTTCTTCAAGGAAACTAATTTTTGTTTAAGATAATTCTTGTTCAAGAGAGTGTATTTCTAGTTACAAAGAAGAGTTCTCTTTTTTAAGAATATTTTTGCCAAAAACACTGAGTGTGCGAGTACTTTTTAGTCAGCTGTATGCTGTGATTGCAGAATGTAAACCTGAGTAATAACAAGATAACAATTAGAGAAAAATTCAATTGCTACAGCAATTATTTATAGATTTCTTTCGATTGGAGATCAGTCAGCAATGACAAATATAGTACAAGCAAATTCTCTTTTTAATATTCTGAAGTAAGTACGCAGAATTGTTAATTTATTAGAAAAAGAAATGTATAATTAACCGTCCCTATATTTCAATAAAAAGCAGAAAATATTTCACAAACAGTATTTCTGTATTCCCTTTTTCCTGGAACAAATTCAGATATAAAAGAAACTTTCTTTTCCTAGAAAACACAAATTTTCTTAAAGAACAATATTTCCTTCTTAGAAAAATATAAATCTTCCTAAAGCAGTATATTATCTGCTTTAAGAAAATGTATTACATAAACTTTTTCCAGCCACTCTAACTATACAAAATCTTAAACAAATCTTTAAACATTCATCATAAACCAGAAATATTTTGTCCTTTTTTCATCCAACACATCGTGCGAAAGTTCGTAGATCAAGTTACTGTTGATCACTAAGGTAGAACACGTGTTCGGCAGCGCTAAAATAAACGGGTCGTGCGATACGTGCCGAGAAAAGATTGGAGTTCAGGGTGATCTCGCCGGGTGAGAGTCTCGTCGGAGCTAATAAACTTTCGATCGTATTGCTCAGAGGACGGCGACTCCTTCGATATTGCATTTCATTGCGGGACATGCTTCCCCGTCCCAAAGAGCCAATCTTTCAATCCGCATTATCATCAAACGGGATTATCTTGCCCTCGGCCGGGGTTAGACTTGCAATGCGTATAATACTCGCATTCCGAAGAGGGTCAGGAGTGTGGAAGATTATACGCGTGGTTTGATTAGCACTATTTCGTGAGTCGGCACAAGAAATATGAAGCGAATGGGTGATTGGAATTAATAGAACTGGTAATTAAGTCGAATGTAATTTGATAGGCTGTTTCACCTAAATTCTACCGTTTTTAATGTTTCGATATGTTTAAAGCAATATAATATATAGAATATAGAATATAGAATATAAATTAAAATGTATATATTAGAAATACAGACAAGTACTAGAATATATACAAAAATCAAGAATGATTATTGTTTTTATTCATTTTTTATTTTCACATGGAATGATAGTATTTCCCTTTTGTCATGTAATTTTTGTAGAATATTAATAGATGATGATCACTTTGAAAATAATTCATATTGCAAACGTAAATCGTGCGATTTAGGCAGTTGATATCCTAAATAGTATTACAGGTCACCAAAGTCGCCCGTTAATTGAAAATCGTAATTTTCATAAAGCTTTTGCTCGTGAAGCAAAATAACACAAATAATTATTTTTTTTTACTTTAATTAAGGTCGCAATTTGTAGAGCTAACACATGAAATAGATTAATATTTTCAATGGATGCATCAAACTTATTTAAGGACGAATTTAACAGTATTGTAACCATTACTAGTTTTAGCAAATATGACTATGTGCCTTACCTTTTCTACAATTCGACAACAAAATGTATCAAAAAGTAACAGCAGCGTCACTCTAGTTTTAGCGGCAAATATTTAAATACAATTGAAACATCACTGCTACACTTTGAAGCTATAAACTAATTTAATGAAAAAATCAAGTAGTGGCATGGGTACACTTTTAGGCAGGGTGATGCGATTTAGGAACAGGTACAATTTTCCCAACTTTTACCCTACAACCATTTCCAATGAAAAGCGAATTAAAAAAAGGGGGAATTTCGCTGCTCTTTCCGAGCAATGAAACTCGTGCAATAGAGCATGCAACCAATAGCCACTAGAGACTGCTCAGCAATCAGCAGTATCTGCGAAATATCACATGTTACCAGACTACTTAACATTCGAACGTCGGACTGGCATGGATGGGAAGCCGGACGCACGCGGCACCCCTTTTTCAAAAGCACGTTAAGAGCCTTTTAATACCTCTTGCCGAATCGGATGGGGCCTGGCAATGGTGGGGGACGAGCGAGAGAGGAGAGAAGAGGAGAGGGAGAAAGAGAGAGAGAGAGAGAGAGCCACACAACCCCCATAACACCCCAGCGTAATAACATAATGGCGTGTTACGGGTATTACGCAGATTACGCAGTTTCCGTTCAGTCACGCATGGCGAATTCGAATTGGGAATGGGAAAGCGGGGGAGAAGCGAGCCGGTGCACTCCTCTTGTTCGCGTGGTGTTTATGTGGACGAGCGCATGGGGCGTGGATTCCTAGGGCGACGATGGCCCGCGCCCATTAACAGATTAATGATTTCATAAGGGCCATTATCTGCTGCTGACTAATACGAGCTATATGAAAGTGGATATCGTATTGGTATGCTGATACGAATTTTCATAAATTGTTTTAGGGTGATAGTCTTCTAAGGAATTGTGTAAAATTATTTATATATATATATATACAAAAATTAATACAAATTCTGACAACTTAAGGTATCATATATAAGTAAAATGTTGAAAAAGGATTCAAAATGTCATATTTTTTTTCGTACACATCAATTTTTTTCTCAAAAATGTATTATATACATGTTTAAGTACACATTGCAAGCTATATGTCCTGTCAATTTCATTATGATAGTTGCAGTAGTTAGCGCGTCACAGGAACTTTAGTGATGTCATAGTCAATAAAACACTTTTTATCTAAAACGAATCACAATTTTAATACCCATCCCAATTTTGTCTGCATCAATATATAATGCTTAATTTTATAACAAAATTTGACCTGATAATTCTAAACAGCGATATGCTTATGTTTGAACATGTTTGAATATGTTTGACAAAAAATTGTAATTCGTTTCAGATAAAAAATGGTGGAGCTAGACTGGTCACCATAAGACATGTTTCACTGACTATGACATCACGAAAGTTGCTTTACAAGATATATAGCTTGCAATGTATACTTAAATATGTATACAATACATTTTTGAGAAAAAAATTGTTGTCTAAGAAACAAAATACAATATTTTGAACTTTTTTTCAACATTTTACTTGTATGTGGTACCTTAAAAATCTATTTAAAACCCGACTGTGGGCGAACATCTATCACACCAAACCCCTAATGATGAATTATTCATTCATGATTATACATCAATTAAAATTGTTCTCGCATCAAACCTACATTTTCGTAACAGTAGTCATTCACAGTTCTCTGACAAATGTCAAAGACCGTAAAAACGCAAGGTGGAAGCGACGTGATTGGACAATCGAATGCGTCGAATGTGTCGGAGCGCGCGGAGTGGCTGCGTGAGCGGCGAGTAAAAAAGGAATGCGGAATCGGCGCGCATCAGGTGCAATTAGTAAGTGTAGCTGGTAGGATCGGTGTGTTCCATCGGCGGACACGCATTCCGCCTGTAACCGCCGAACCTGTTTGCTCTTTTCGTTGTCGAGGCAACAAGAACCGTCGGAGTTAAAGGCTACTTGCCTTACACCTTCTCAGCCATTTGACGCGATACAGCTCGCGCCTAGTTCTCAGTCCTGACAGCCGCTGAGAGAAACCGCTCCGCCCTTTTTTCACCCCCTCGAAGATTCAACCAGTTACCTAAATTGGAATCGTTGTAAAAGGAAACAGCGACCAGAGTGTTCTTTTATACAGGATCGCTCAAAAGTCTGGCGATACTTTCGTAGTCAGTTCGTATGTTGGTGATAAGTGAAAGTTGGGGTGATAGACATATTATTTCACCAAATTATTATTTATTAAAAAGATATTGAAATAATTGTTGGAACAAATTATTATTATTCGTATACTAATTTAATGAAAATATTTGGAATCGGTGTAAAAGGAAACGGCCACCGGACTGTTCCTTTATACAGGATCGCTCAAAAGTCTGGCGATACTTTCGTAGTCAGTTAGTATTTTGGTGATAAGTGAAAGTTAGAGTGATAGACATATTATTTCACCAAATTATTATTTATTAAAAAGATATTCAAATAATTGTTGAAATAAATTATTATTATTCATATACTAATTTAATGAAAATAATTGGAATCGCTGCAAAAGGAAATGAGAACTAGATTTCATTTATACAGGATCACTCAAAAGTCTGGCGATAATCAAATTATTTTACCAAATTGTTAGTTATTAAAGAAATAGTCTAATAATTATTGATGCAAAATACCATTATAAATAAAATAGTTTAAAATAAAAACTGGGTCCATTAAATCTATTATTAACAATTATTGTGATATGTTTTCACACAGTTTGTCATGGAGAATAAACGCGTCTTATTTTGCATAAACTTTAATTGCCTCAATTTCAAACAAACCAAAACTTCAATTGCCTGATTTTAGTAAATAGAGAATACTCCGCGTCTATATTTTTGTATAAACAGAGTGATTCATTTGTTGCCACACGTAACTGTCAAATATGTCTTGCTATAAATGGAAATGGTACGAAAAAATTGTAAAAAGAAAAGAACATATATTTCTACAAAAGTCAGGAAAAGATTTCATAAATTAAAATGAATTAGTAGGAATTTTTGTGACACAAGTTTTCATCAATAATATTATGATTATATACTTATTTTCTTGTATTTTGTACCTTTATCTTACATAAATTCGGAATCAATTTTCGAACGCATTTCTAAAGATTACATCGAGAATCTTATAAATAATATGCCAGGTCGTTTGGAGGCAGTAATTCGAGCAAAGCGAGACAACACCAAGTACTAATTATTAATTATTTCTTATTTAAAATAATGATTGTCTGTGTTACGTGTGGAATAATGTATCCATTCATTTTTCTCTCTGCATAATTGGCTGACTTATTTACTAAACATACTTTGCGCATACACTCATGCAATTAATAATTGTAATTACTAAATAATAAATCTATGTAGCGTAAAGATCATAACAAATAAAATTGAAGTTTACAACAATAATATAAGGTTATTAACTGTCCACTTACGTTTCGTCCTCGACTGTATGTAATAAGCACCAGGAAATGTTGAACAAATCATTTCCCGTTATTGGTTGTTCTAATGCTAAGATACATCCGCGAATGTTGTACAAATGTATCGACTACTTCCGGCAGATGTTGCTGGCATGGACAAATCCATTATACGTAATGCATCCCCGACAATATCCACAGTTACCAATAGGAGGATGTTTCAACGATCCATTAGGAAGACGAATGGCGCCAGCGAACTCGTCCGAGATTAACGTTGCTCGGCGCGTTTCTTCGTGAAAATGGCAGAAAATGAGACGCGCTTTCTCCACAAATGCTTTGTACTACATCGCAGTGGAGTTGGATAGAAGGCACTCATCGGTATTCGTCAGTAATTTGCGAAGCCATTTGCTGCTAAATGCGTGCGCAATCTTGACCCATTATTCGTGGAAAAGAATTTGTATGACTGTATCTGCTGGATGCCTCGATCGACTAGAAGCTGTATTTAAATCGTTTTCCTCTAATTTCTTGTAATTAGTTTGCAGTTCTTTGTGCAAAATGTGGTACGAATGCGATATTTCTTTTGAATCGAGTTATTAATAATTATTTATTTGTAAGTAAATAAAGGCGAGTACTGATAAAGTAATGCAATTTTAGTAAGTATGCCAAATAATTGTTACTTATATTTTTTTCAATGATCAGTGTAGTTCTGTGTGACTGAATACAGATTTAACTTTTATGGTTATAATAATACTGACTTGTATGCTACGACAAATGTATTGTATATGCTAGGAACAGGAAGTAGACAGATTTAATTCAAGATTGACGAATCCTTTTTCCCAAATGGAAATAAGTAATTAATTTAATTAATTAAGGAGAAATTAATTATGTTTAGAAAACTATAATTTCCATTAAATCTGTAATATACAAATAAGGCAGAGGAATTTAATTGTAAATGTTCAATTAAACTGTAATAACTAGAATTATTTATTTTTTCCAGCATTGTAATGCAAATATTTTTGCAAATAAGGACGACGAATTCAAATGCAAAACTTCCATCCACGACAGAAGAACCCACAAATCGATCATGATTCCACAATAAACAATAATCGTTTTGTTTGCAATGATAAAAATGAGGTACACTATAATTTTCAATAAAACCGAACAAACTAATCTACATTTCGAAAAATCTGTAATTTTTACTAACACTGAAATAACTACAATGAAAAATTGACATCATTGAAAACTCCATTCCAGACGGAAAGCAGCGAAAGCAGCGATTTCGATTTCACAACAAACAATAATGGTTTCGTTTGCAATGAGAAAAATGACGATGGTAAGTTCAAGAGAGAGTTCCTCAGCTAGTGTCGGAAGAGCGGTGACATAAATGGCTTGTCAGGATCAGGATGAATCGCGAGTGTCAGACTGCAAATTGTGACATAACACCCCCTTTTGGAGTGGAGCGGGACGTGTCTGGGATGTGGTAGGTGTGCGCGCCAGCGATGGTGGATGGGTCGGAAAATGAAATTCCGTGGAGAGCCGGCTACGAAAATTCCATTCACTTACGTGTATGCACACACAGAGCCCGTCGACCGAGACAACTACCGAAAGCCTGAGAGCGCCCAAAAGCTGCGTATCCGTTAAAGGGACGTTGCTGAACTTTTTATGCCACGTGTTTCTGCCCGTTTCTAAATTGAGAAGCTCATGTGAGCAGCTGTGTTCTTGCTGGTGGGACAATCAGGAGCTTTTTGTTGATATTTCTTGATAAAAGTTGCTGGTTTTTACCAAATATTTGTTAAAGCTCTCTTAATGTTTCTGTTGCTGTCATCAAAAGCTACTGCAGGTTGCTTATGTGTCGATGGTAGTCAACAACTAGGAGCTTTTTGTTGATATTTCTTGGTAACAGTTGCTGGTTTTTACCAAATATTTGTTAAAGCTCTCTTAATGTTTCCGTTGCTGTCATCAAAAGCTGCTACAGGTTACTCATGTGTCAATGGTAGTCAACAACTAAGAGCTTTTGGTTGATATTTCTTGATAAAAGTTGCTGGTTTTTACCAAATATTTGTTAAAGCTTTCTTAATGTTTCGGTTGCTGTCATCAAAAGCTGTTGCAGGTTGCTCATGTGTCAATGGTTGTCAACAACTAGGAGCTTTTTGTTGATATTTCTTGATAAAAGTTGCTGCTATTCACCAAATATTTGTTAAAGCTCCCTTGATGTTTTTGTTGCTAGCGATAAAAACTGCTGTGAGTTCCTAGACTGTTAATGATAGGGCAACGAATGAAATGGGAAAATGAACGTTCCTTGAAACTGTTTTGGTAGATACGTTCCTTATGAAAAGTTGTGTCCATGTTGGGTAAGCAATCAGGAGCTTTTTTTTTATATTTCGTGTTTCTTGAAAAAGTTGCCATTTCTTACTGAAAATTTCTTAAAGCTTCCTTAGTGTTTCTGTTGCCAGTGGCAAAAGTTGCATATTCACCAACCAAAGTTCTACGGTGTTGCAATACTGAGCTTTTATTTAAGGAATTTTTAAAAAATTTCTATAAAAATTGGTAACTTTCTCATACAAGATCAAATATTTTATATCAACAAAAGGTTCCTGGTTGTCCTCTCCGGTGAGCATACAATTTAAGAAAATCCAAGACAGTTGGAAAGCCAAGTAGAAAGTACAAGAAACACCCTCGGCGATGTAACAGCTCGTCGTTTGCATATGCATTAATAAGCTCTTCAAATTTACAAAGGGAAGGAACTGCAGCCACGTATTAAAGCTAATATCAATTACGCGCCGTCTCAAGGCTTCTCCCAGCTGCTCCAGATTTTCTGCCTGAAAGTCATCGCGACAAATCATGCTGCTCGCTCGGCTGCAAAGCCCTTGCGCGCGTAACTCGCGCGGTAACATGTGCGTCCGACTTTAGGAATAAATTAAATGTTCAGTGTACCTCGAAATCTCATGTGAGTTCGCTATTCATAATATACGTTCTCCGACATGCAGGATAGAAAGAATAAAAGACAATAAAAAGGGAAAAATTACATATATTACACGAATTTAAAATGTTTTGAGGGAATTGATAAATTCGATAAAGTGTGGAAATATGTTTTCTGTATTTTGTAAAAAGGATGTAAATGCAAATCTAAATGTAAAGCTTATTTAGTTACTCACAAAAATAAAGTGGAGCAATTTTGTATGGCAGCGAAAGTTTTAATTAGTTCTATTGTACTCATTTGTAGGAATTAAAAATAGTTAATATTGTTACTACTAGTGAAATAAGCAACAACATTAACTAACAACTGATCCCTTAAACACTATATCAATAATACTAGAATATTACAAGAATTTATAACTGTTATCCTAGTAATAGATAATTAAGAATACTGATGGAATATATTTTACAAACGAACGCAACAAAACAAACACAAAAGAAACAAGCCAACAAATTTTATATTACGTAAAAATGCCTCGCATATTTACGTTAGCGTAATTCGCGGGACTTTCACGATTCCGCGTGAGCGCGCGTCGAATTCGAGAAACGATTCGCGCTGGTAGGAAGACGTTGATTCGAAGGAAGGCAAAGTTCGGCAGGCGACGCACGTTGTGGAGGGTGCGCGTTGGCACGCATCACACGTTCCCGCAATCGAAGGAAGAAAATACATAATAGCTGGGACGGTGGAAGGAGAATGGCGGAGATGGTAGTACGGCTGCGTGGACAATGACGAGCGCGCCGATAAGGGGAACCAGCCAGACGCAGTCAGTCACGATGTGACCCAGAGTCTCTCTGGTGAGCGTCTGTCTGGACGAACACCGATGGTCGATCCATCACGTATCTCTCTGAGCCCGAAGAACGACGCATCCAGACATGGATCTAGCTTAGAACTGCGTTCTTAGGTGATTTTTGTTTAGAATGTAGAACAGTCCTTGTTTTTATTCAATGGTGTCAGGAAGTAAATTCCGCTTCGACTGAATAATGTTTATCATAATTCTAGAGTTATGTTGATCATAATTCTAGAGTTATGCTTATCATATTTCTAGAGTTATGTTTATCATGATTCTAGAGTTATGTTTGCGTTATAAAATGTTGTATTAGGATAAATAGTTTTTTTTATAAATTTAATGATGTCACGCAGTGAATTGTATCTTTGTTGAATTACAGAGCAATGCTTGCATTTCAACATCTAAGATTAGGATAAGCAATTCACACAGCAGTCATAACAACATATCAGCACTCTAATGATTTTATTTTGAAATATGGACGTTTTTTTTTTAATTAAATAATATCGCGAAGTAAATTCCGCTTTTACTCAATTATGTTTATCATAATTCTAGAGCTATGTTTGCATTATAAAATGTTGTATCAGGATAAATAGTTTTTTTATAAATTTAATGGTGTCACGCAGTGAATAGTGCTTTTACTGAATTGCGGATTATGTTTGTCATAATTCTGCAGTTATGTTTAATTTTAGTTTAGAATGTAGAAAAGTTTTTTTTTAATTAAATGATGTCACGCCGTAAATTGTATTTTTCTTGAATGGCAGAGTAATGTTTGCATTTCAACATCTAACATTAGGATAAGCAATTCACTCACCAGACATAACAGCATATTCACTCTAACGATTTTATTTTAAAATATGGACCAGGTTTTTTTAAAATTAAATAATATCACTGATGGAAACTTTTACTGAATTGTGAAATGGTGTTTGCTTTATAAAACCTTTCACTTATATGAATAATCCATACCCGAAACTATATGTCATACTTTTTTTCATGTATAATCATTTCATTTCCATATATTTATTACTATAAATACCATCAGTATTTCGAAAACCTGGGTCCTTTCATTTTTATTTTCATACATTTATTAATAAAAATGTCATTATTATATAAACATTCTTTAAAATCAATACAAGTCTCCCTACACATACATACATATACATACGTAGACACACCCGGCAGAGCCTGAATATGGTCTGACTCTTACTCGAGGGACTCTTAATGTGACCTGCTTCCACGTGCATATGTAGTTTGAGCTGCACATTGCGAGGCCTCTGACATTTCACTTACATTGGTGTACATGACTTTCAAAAGCGCCCCTCTAAATTCCCAATCATTCTTCTTCGAATGTTAAAGGATTTCATAAATTGTATGACTGTTTGTCAAGGAAATGCACAATCGAAAGAATGTCAAGCTGAATTATCATTCAGTTTTATTAATTTTTTCAGAATTTAAGCAATCAAATTTACTGGAAAATTGTATGGTGAATTCTAAGAAAATGCCGAACATACTCAATGAAGAAATTTCAAAAATGGTGTCTGGATTTGAAGTGAACAAAATTAACTCATAAATTTGTCAACGTTTTATTTAGCATCGTGAAAATTTCTTTTTATAAGATATAAAAATAAATCGAGTATTCCATTTATTTGAGGCTACCAATAAAATAACTAATCGAAATTTCATTGAAACCGCCACAGTGTTCTAAGAAATAGTGATTTACGAAGTTGAGAAATTTTACATATGAATAAAGCTCGGTTATGAATGTACTTAATTTATTTCCCTTAGCCACTTCTTAAACAATGTATCTTTGTAATTATATAAAACTTTATTTTATAGAAACATTGTTTAACAAACATAGCAATATTACTTTTGAGTTAAAATAGAGCAGTCTAAAAACGCACTGACTGTATTTAGTAATTAACAAATTAAAATTAAAGTATGTAAAAATATTTAATAATTGATAACACAGCAATAATTTCGCACTTTTCGGCAAAGTTTTGTATTGCTCATTTTTGAAATGGGTCAACAAATAAACTATCCATCTTACCTTGGATCAGAATGGAACTCTTGGTGGAAAAGTTACGAATCAGTCGAGCAGGGACGAGAAGCATATGTATACCAGCATCGCTTACCTGCGAAAGGAACAAGCAGTTGTTAGGTGACTCATTGCGAAGTCGCGGGAGCAGAATAAGGAGCGACAATACACTGTTAATGAAAGAAACCAGGGGGAAGGGAGAAGACGGAAGGGGTCCTTAAGTGCTTTTAGAAGTAGCGTACCCTAAGCTGCCAGGTATTAGGTTATACATCGGAGAGGACGTCGAGACGTAATAACTTCAAGCGGATTTTGTCAAGATCCTAAGCCTGAATGTGAAAGTACCTTAAATGGAAAACTTGACGAGCCTTAGCTGCAGTTGGCAGCTACCATGTCGTTGAGAAATATCGCAAATTGTTCTTTGTTTTAAGCAGTCATTAGCGTGTTTGAAAAATCCTGATCTTGCGCTAATATTTTTTTAAATACGGTGCACTTATATTTTGAAAAATTCATAACAGTAGTTATGAATCAATTCGAATAGATTTTGGAAACTACAATCTTTAATAAACACAGGAATTCCGAAGAATTTATAATGTGTGACAAAACCGGAACGAATTCAGCATTTTTGTTTACTGTGTGTTTTATATTAACAAAATATTTAATACAGCTAAGATGTTGGAATGCTTAATAGAATAATAAAAAGTGATTATCATCAACGAAATGTTTTACACAAATATTAAACATAACAAATTATCTAATATTTCTCTATTAAAATTATAAGTAAACTTCAGTGTTCAGCATGTTTTACATTTCGTACGATAGATTCCACAACTGTAATCATCAAAGATTACAAAAGTTGTCGCAAAATAAACATACAAAACCAGAATACAAATTCGCATCGCTATTAATTACGTATAATCAACGCATAACAGTATAATCTCATACGAAACATCAAGCCGTTCAATATCAACGATGCGATGCGTCCAATACGAAGCTCGCAACTCACCATGCAAATTCCATTACATTGCATGTAAACCGAGACTTGGCGGGAGCGTGGTGCGTTTCTGTGACTGGTTAGAGGACCCACTTACATAGGGCGCATCCATTTCAAACACACCGTTGGCAGCAGACACTAATAATGGGGGGGAACAAGTACACACAGAGACACACAAGACCTGGTATTGGAAATAAAGCGAGGTGCGAGGACGCCCGCCCGCTACGGCGAAGAGTTTAAAATCGGAGGCGGTATTGTTTGCAGGCTCCCACGCAAGCCTAACAAGCCGCAGAGACTCTGGAAATAACTCGACCCGAAAGTACGATCGCTTTCTCAAAAGGCTCGATTTTATTGTCCCCCGATATCGAGTTTCGAGGCGCCGCATGCCTTCACGGAAAGCAACTTCCCATAAACGAGAGAGCGAAAAATATCCCGAGCGTTGGTATGCCACTGCCTCCTAGCATTCAACTGTTTTCGGTGAGTTATACTTTGCTGGCAAATATGGTGCTAATTTGGAGGGAAATCGGGATAATTTAGAGAAGGTGAGTTGGAAATTTCAGTTTTTGTTTTAAAAAGCAGAAATACTCATTTCTGTTTAAACTATCACAATAAAATAGTAAATAGGGTAGTTTCCCTTATTTTGTTTTAAAACTAATTATTTTACAGTGATTACAAACTGTAATATGACCACTGGCAGTTCCGACAGTCACCCCTACTGTGCGGTAATTCTCTATTTTAGAGCAAAGAAACAATTTTTTAATGATCTATTTTCTTTCACTATAATACAAAAAAATACAGACCATCGTTATATATTATCCCTGAAGGTCACCTGCATAATGAATTATTTATTATAATTATTTACTATAATAATAATTTATGCTTCTTGCATCACTTTTCACACTCTCTTTTAGAGGGACACAATTTTTACTCTTCTACTTTCAATGCATTAAAAAGAAATAGCAGATCGAAGAGAATCATTACACATCATCTCCGAAGTTCATCGGCAGCCCCGAAGCGATTCGAAGCGCGCGCATATCCACAGGTGTGCAAGTGCTCTTTTCTTCGCCGTACTCGCACGCTGGTCGAGGCTGTTTGCACTGGGGCGTCGGTTGGCAAATTGGACGAGGAATTTCATTTTAGCGGATAAGATGTCGCCGCGACTGAAAAGGAAAAGGAAAGGTTCCTCGAAGGAAGAATGCAATATTCCTGGCCGGCCAAGGAGACAAAGAATGTCATCTGCACGTGGAAGTGGATACCCAAATGAAATTCAATATGGCAACGCAGAGATCATCCGACAGTTCTTGTGCACTTCTCCTTGGATCCCCATTTTCCTCCCCCAGTTTTGCTGCCGCTGCCGCTGCCGCTGCCCCCCTCTCGCCGGGGACGAGGGTCTGGCGGGAGGCAAATGCGATTTCTGCCGGAGGACTTTGTCGTTTTGAACACTTGGGAACGAAGCTGAGCTGCCTTCCAGCACACGAGCTATCCCACTAGCGAGAAAGCCGAACTCCACTCTCCGCCATACCCCGCGGAGCGAAATAAGTTTATGGCCACTGCCTGCCTTTTCATATTATTACCGGCCCTCTCCTCTGTTAGCTGCTTGCGAGCATCGGCCAACCTGGCAGCGCTCTCCTTTTAGTCCTGAAAGTGTCGTGCTAAAGGTTTTCCTTTTTTTAGTATCGTTTATTTAGGGTTGCTTCGATATCTCATATGTGCATGCTCGAAATGTGTACTGTAGTAGTTGTTCGTGTATGAATTTATAGTTTTCACTCTTGTGCGAGGAGCTCTTAATGTGAGCTACTCAATTATGTTTGTGCTCTAATATTTATTTTTATTTATTCTTTTTATTCCTATTATTTATTATTATTAGGACGCAGTATATAAGGTAGGGGGATAAACAATACCAAACTTGTGCTCATACTGGCTCAAACCTACAACAGATGTCGATCGTTTTATTTTAATGTGTAGAACAGTTTTTTTTCCATTAAATACTGTCACGAAGCAAGTTATACTTTTTTCCACTTGAATGAATAATCCCGACGATTATTTGGGAATTTTCATTTTTCTGTTTAAATATAAGAAAATCGTGGAGAAAAAACTAAATATAATGGCTATTTGAAAATAGTTTAAAAGTATTACGACTCTCTTTGCACATATACATACGTAGACATACTCGCCAGAGTCTGAATATGGTCTGACTCTTACTCGAGGGACTCTTAATGCGACCTGCTTCCGCGTGCATAGTTTGACCTGCACATTGTGGAACTTCTGACATTTCAGTTATATGTACAGGGTGATTCACTTGCCTTTGATTCGCCAATAATGGATACACGCCGTGGAAAATGGTATGATTATACGGTGTTGAGTAATTTTAATATAAAGGAGTATTTATCGAGTCTTTTCCACACATTGACATTTATTAATAATATCAAATTGTACCAATAATGGAAATAATTCGAACTCGAGTGTGAAGGGGATGATTACGACTCTCGAAAGTACCGCCAAAACTACCAATCATTCTTCTTTGAATACCAAAAGATTTTGTAATCTTTATAATTATTTGTTTAAGAAAACTATAACTTTAAAAATGTCAAGTTAAGTATCATTCAATTTGATTAATGATTTTCTCAGAACTTCAACAAACAAATTTAATGGGTTTTTCTTGTTATCATTTATTTAAGGTTACTTCGGTACAAGTACAGGGTGATTCAATTGCCTTTGAATAACTACCGTTGAATATGCTCTGCTGTCAATTAGCTAATTATTATTTATCTACTAATTTTTATAATATTCTAATGTTTCCCCAACCTTCCCTAGATCATGCATATTACATTTAATATAATATTAATAATAAATGCTTTATATAAGTATTTTTTATTATTCGCGAATGTTGCCTAATGTTTATCCGCATCCTGTACATCATACATGTAAATATTATATTGTATAGATAATGTGTATAACTTAATATAATATAATATTTTCCCAAGCGTACTATTTTATACTATAAATAATATAGTGTATTATTATTTATAATATAACATACATATAAAAAGTATTCCACGAGAGTTGTACGATATTAATTTTAAATATTGTTTTGTTTGTCACAGCGAAATAGCCTGAGACGTAAGTTTTGATTTCAAAATTAATTAGCGTGATTGTTTTCTGGTGGGGGGGATTTCTAATGAATGCTGGATAGAATATCGCCCGAGTGGGAGAGGCCGCTAATTAATAGACATTTCAATTTCGCTGAGAAATTGATACTTCCGCAGATTGCGAGCCTCCGGGAATATCGATCATAAAGCTCTCAGGTGTCTCTCGAGAACTGGCCTTCGATATAGCAATATTGCATTTCCCTCTTTGATAAGCGTCCTCCCCGGAGCGGTGCTTTGAACCAGAGGCGACGACTTCTGTGTGCGGAGAACCACTTTTATACGCACTAACCTCAACAGACCTCGCCCCATTCCTGCATTCAAAGGAATATTCTCAATATTCCTGGAAAACAAAATCCCACGCGAAAGCGTAGAGAGCTTCTTCTCGGATGAAACGCCTAATTAACATTATGCCTGTCTAATTAATTGTGAACCTTTCGAACTGAGACTTTTCTCTGTGTTGTTTTTATTGTGGATACAAAGATGGAAATATTTGAATGGTTTTACTTGTTTCATCGAAATTATTTGTCGTTGAAAGAAATGTGGGTGGAAAATCCGAGCGATTGCTTTTGGAAAAAATGTACGATGAATATGTTAATGGGGACGGAATACATAGAATTTATTTGAAAATGAAAAGACTTGTCTTTTTCGTTTTTATTGAAAGAGAATCTTAAATAAAATTTTTTAAGGAAACAGTCATTCTGGGAATTATTTTAAATCTAAACTGAATTTGAACCATTAAATAGCAAAAAGTCGTATCCTTTTAATGATCAATAATACCGTTATATGCTTTTGCCAATTCTTATGTTAATGGCAATGTTCAATAATTCATAAGTTCCGAGAGAATCGAATATTTTATTAATACAAAGCAAACATCATAAATATGAAGAGAGCACGATTTTTTTTACAACCAAAACGCCTGTTATTTAATTAATTATTATTATGTTCATAATTTTTAATTCTTTCTGCTCTTTGAAGCAAATATTTCTTTATTTTCGACAGACAATAATACCAAATAATTTGTCCCATTTAATTATTACGCTAATTAACACATTTTCTATACATTTTTCCCTTCACACTCCGCCATTGTCGACTACTCAACAATTACTTTCGCACTTCGGGCGTACCCTTTCGTACGCGTCACTGCAAATACGAGACATTAGTTGACGGTGGCGTGAAATAATTATGCGGCTCTCGTCGGCTAAAGATCGCCATAAATTCGGGATCGCGCGACACATGCCGACGAGAGTATTGGAAGCGCAGCGGGCGCGCGCGCGCGAGGAGGGGTGGCGGGGGGGGACAAATTTCAATGCACAGCTTTGTGCGAGTGGCGTCGGTGTTATTGGATAGAAGGGATAATCTTTCCTGCCGGCGTACCATTATCCCAGGTAAATTGGTATCCATTGTTTGTTGATGGGCCAGCTAATTACCAAGCGCGGCGTACTGACGTCCTAAAGGGTTGGGGATTAAGTAGATCGGTTGGTATTAGTCTGCGGTTTCTGGTAAATGCGCACTGTCTGCTACAGACCGCTCCTTGCAATAAGTTTCCTTAACGCCACCCGCAGCCCCCTCTGTATCGAAATGCTGGGATTAATGCCCTTCAGTTTCCGTCGCCAGGGGCGCTGCCTTCGCCCCCTTCACTTATCCGCCATGGAACTTGCTTGGCTAATCCTGAATAGCACAATTCATTTCTCGAACGTCTTCAAATGAAAATTGTACCCAGCAGACATTAAAATTAATATATGAATTAGCATTTCATTTATAATCCTTAAGCAGTTTTTTATGGATGAATGATCTCACTAAAATAATTAGTTTTAGGAGAAGCGTAAAAAAAAATGGTTTTCAATTTGACGAATTTTGTAACAATTTTAAAGTAATACTAATTGTGTCAGTCTGATATAATATGCAGTAAGTTCTTGTGAAATCCCTTTGTTCTCAAAATCACAAAATAACGAACTCCTTTAAAAAGTTTACGCACTGGCTAAAAAATGAAACTCGTACTCCCGGTGTGTATATGTATAGGAAACATATTTTCAAAGAAGAAAACTCTTCTCTCCAAACAGTTTTCTTTACAAGAAAATTTATTCCAAGAAAACTTTCTGCAAATACTCTTTCTAGCAACTGCGATCTAAGACGATGATAATATGCGGCTAACTTAATTAACCTAAAAGTCATATAATTTCCTGATAGAACAAAAAATTGTCCTCTTTTTATTACTAGCATTCTTTAATGGATTTTGTATGTAACTAGAAAAAGTATTTTGCATAATTGCATGAGTGTATGACTTCAAAGTTACATGGCGCGGCAGTGGTGAGTTAATGCCTGCAATAACGCGTGGGTGTTGGACGCTGAAATGCGGTGATTGGTTACCGGGGATTAAGTCACCAAATGAAATTACCGATGCCGCTGCCGCTGCCGCCACCGCCGGAGTAAATTCCCGTTCCCTGTGTGCCATAGCGTCACACGCGCCGCTACAATTTCCAGTTGGCAGTTGGCAGTGCATATGTGCCACCCGAAATATCGCCTTCTCTCTCTCTCTCTCTCTCTTGTTACGACATTCGCAATGCTACATCGCTTTTAATGTATGTGCCACGGAATTTAATGCCCATGTGCAATGATAATGCCAAGAGGTTGTTCGCAATTGTACCGCCAGGGATTAAACCGCCCTCTACCACCCCCATTTGCCATTTAATTGCACCCGAGTAAACTGTTTGAGTGTAAGTTTGAACCTCAAGGACTTTTGGTATTTTGCATAACTCTTTTTTAGCTTAGAACTTAGGAGTACGTGCTTTGAGTATCGTCAGATCTTTGACAACTTTGTAGAGCAAAAATGTTTGACAACATTTCAATAGCTGAAATTTTGTAGGGATTTTCGTCTGGGTTGTACATTTTTCAACATACCCTTTTTTTATCTGACTTAAATTGTCGATAGTACTAGGAAAAATCGAAGCCTCTCGAGTATTAAACTATTCCTACGGAAAGAGATACACCTCACCTTTTCATATCGAAAATATTGAAAAAAATTGTGAAAAAATGATGAACTTCGTGAATCAAAGCATCTAAAACCAATTTTTGTTATATTTTATTATGTTATCTATTTATATTTATAATTACGTAGATAAGTAATGTGAAACATCAAAAAGTAAAAGGAGGTCAATGAATAATTTTCATGTAAAAAAATTGTTTAGATAAAAATTTTGATTACTGTCTTTCGATAGGCAAAAGTTTATCTAATTCGTTGTTTAGTAGACGAAATGTTTCGGTCATTTTAACTGCTTGATGTTACTGAAAAGGTAACGCAAATTGTCGTCTCGCTTTTTATTCAATTTATTACTTATATCTATTCTGTGAAAGCGGTATTCCAACGAAGTTTAGCGGAGCTATGACAATGAACTGTTAGCAATATTGGCAGGATTGCCGCAAAAACGCGCGCGGTCGGACCTGCCAATACCTTCGTGCGAAATTTTCCATCAGGGATTTTTAAAATTTTCGTCCTCTCTTGTATAGAGTTTCCGGTAGCGGGGTGGCGATTTTACCAGAACGGATAATAGGTAAAACGATACAAAAACGGTATCCCACCGTTGTATCGGATTTCGACTGGCGTTCGAGTGCGACCGATACGGCTGGATTTCGTGTAATTTCAGAATTTTCCATCGGCTCGCAGCTCACCCTCGAAAAAAGCTTTCGATATAATAAAGAGGAGTATCGTAAAAAGTTCGGTGTATTTTGGTTATAATACGGATTGTTTGAAAGCTTTTTGAATGAAAATTCTTTTGTATTGTTTAAATATGTGTGAAATGTAGAATTCATTAAAAGGTGATATTGTGTGGATTATCACAGTTTCCCTTTCACTGAATATTTACAAAATATATGAAATAAAAATCCCAGTTGTGAAACAATAATTTTCCTTAATTTTTAAATATCTTCTATTCTATTAAATAGATCACTAAATAGATCACTATTAAAAATACCAAATATGTACACAATACCTACAAAATGAAATGTTAACATCCAAGAAAATTCGTGTTTTCGAATGTAAATTACTTTATAAAAACACATTTTTTTTATTACTCAACTTTACCAAAGCAACAACCATATTTCCTTTCAGGTTAAGAAAAGCCCAAGCAACATTAGCAATTGCATTTCATCAATTCAAGTATTGTTCTCAAGCAAAGCCCCGACAAGGTACGTAGTAGGAAAACGCAAGAGAACACCGGCGGCGTTAGCGGCGGCAATAGAAAGTAGATAGCGGGCGGCATTAAGAGCGCCGCGCTAACGAAAGAAAAGACGAAGAAAGTTTACGGATGGACAAGTGAATAGCCGGAGGCAAGAGCGTACGCGGAGTACACAAGCTCCAGTGTGGCTGGAGTGTGCGCTCTATAGGAAGAAACAAGGGAGGAAATGAGAAAGGAGCCTCGGTGGGATGAGGTTATGTTTGCATTCCGCTAGCGCGTAGCTCTGTGCTTGGTTGTCGGAGCTTTTTGGTCGACAACGCTTTGTCTCAGCGGTGGTGGACGTGTGCATCGGCCGAAAAAGACAACTAACACCATCGCACGGATCTGCTTAACCAAATTGGGAGGAATAAAATTTGCATTTTATTGCCTTCCATTCACGCCACTGGCCACCATGGATTTTCTATGGGGAATCCATGGCGTTAACACCGTAATGACTTGCTCGTCCTCACCAAAGGAAGCAATCATGCCTCGAGGTAGTTCAACGTTTACGTATGCAGAGATTGTTTTGCCCTCGTAAAGATATTGCGATAGTAGGGAGCCAATCGCTACTCCACAGACTTCTGATTTGCATAGTTTCTCGTCCATTCGCTGTTGATGGTGTTCTCATCTGGTCATTTTGTATGCAATAGACAATTAATAAGATGATGTTTAAATGTACGCTATGTTTAATACCTTTACTAAATATAAATAGTTAGTATATATTAATCATCTACTGTTCAAATACTAGAAATCGTAATACCGTTAAAAATACGAATTGCAATTTTGGTATTAGAACTTACTGAAACAATAAGAACTGTAAGTAGAACCGTTTTACGAGACTAATGTTCGTGAGTGTATGAAAGCAATGGAAATACTGTGACCTGCAATATTTTTTCTTCCAATAACACTTTTGTATTAAAAATGGTATTACTGTTAAAAATGCAAATAGCATTCATTATAATCCTTGTATTAAGATTCATCGAAAACTAAGAATACCTTACTATTTTTTCTCTGCATAATATTTTTGTAGTAGAAATCGTATTACCGCTAAAAACAGAAACTGCAAGAAGAATCGTTTTACGAGACTAATGTTCGTGAGTGTATGAAAATAATGGAAATACTGTGGACTGCAATATTTTTTCTTCTAATAACACTTTTGTACTAAAAATGGTATTACTGTTAAAAATGCAAATAGCAAATATTTCATTATAATCCTTGTATTAAGATTCACCAAAAAACAAAGAATACTTTAATATTTTTTCTTTGGATAACATTTTTATACTAATAATTGTATTATCGCTAAAAACAGAAAGTGCAAGAAGAATGGTTTTGGGAGACTAATGTTCGAGAGTGTGTGAAAGGAATGCAAGTACTGTAAAGCTGAGCTCTGATAAAGGGCTTCTCTCTCCCGACGTCACCGATCTACGTAGGAATGATAAGTTGGAAACGAAGGGATTGGGTGGCAGAGGTAAAAGGCAGTGGCGCACTGTGCAGTAACGTTTGGGAAAGGATCTCCTGGTAAAAGGAGAGAGGACAATACCGCCAGCTCAGGCGGACTTGAGAAGCGTTTGGTGATTCGATATTCCACGGAGATAGCCGACATTTCTCAGGACGTCGATGGCCATAAGCATTTTTCCCAGGGAACCAAGTGGCTCCTGTTGCCGCGTCTTCCACGCACGCTCACTTTCCCAAAGAAATGCCCCTCTTTTTTCAGTCTTCGACCACCTTTTTATTTCTGCCGCTTGGTATTCACTGGCTGATACAATTCAAATCGCTACCAGGAATCGATATCTTGTCGACGTTGCTGCTTTGACGTGACTTGTCAGAGTCTCGGAAAATATCTTTGAAGCTCCAAAAAGAAAGATTGTGATTTTTAAATGTAGAACTGACTCTGTTTAAACAAACGCGACTGTTTTCTGTATAAAAATATAGCATTTTTAAATGCGTCCTATACAAAAATCAAAATTACACATTTTTAAATTCTACTTGTGTTAAAGAAATGAAGAGAACATTCAAAGGCATAAATAATTTAATTGTTAAGTTAAGGATTCATATTAAAGTCACTTTGGTATAAGTAATTCTATATGTACAGGCATATCTAGTGTATATTTTATGTACAATAATACAATGTATTATACACATTATGCATATGCATATAATACTATATATAATAGAAGATAGAAATTAATATTGTAATTATAATTATTATAATATTATATTATTATATAAATTATAATTAACTATTATATTCTGCCAGTTCAATTCGCAATCGTTAATACCTTTAAGCCAAAGACATAAACAATACGAATCTTATAAAAGAAATACTCCCACGATAATTATGTTAACGATTAATATAATCAAAATCACTTTACTCATTAGGGAAAATCAGTATTAATTGTGTAGGGTAATTCGTGTTTGATACTTAATCCTATGTATAGCAGATTATACGCGGTGATTTAAAAACACGTGATTCATCCTTTACTGTATAATCATCATTCTTTGCGACACTCTAGATTGGACACGGATGATTTAAGCGCGAAGAAAGCACCGGAAAGCTCTCCTAGATAAGCTTTTCACGACACTTTGAATGTCTTGCAACATCTGCGCATAAATAGTTCGCCAATAAATTATACTTCTCTCGGTTTCTCCGTTTTCGAGGGTTTGCTACGGTTTATGCATTTTTAAGTGCGTCAGTTCGAGGCTGATTCCAGCGCCGGCTGGATGAAGTCTTCCACCCTAAACCCTGTATTCTCTCTCTTTCTCTCTTTCTCTTTCTCACTTACCCTCGGCGTCGCCGTATGTTCCCGGAGAATTATTTACCAAAGTTTGGCGCGCGCGCGCGCGCGCACGCCCGGGGAAATTTATGACGGCCCCCCGAAGATTTACCGCTGCCCGGCTGAGATTTTCCAGTAAAAATTGCGCGAATCACGCAACCGTTTAAAACGAAACCCATCCCGAGACGTTTCTACCTCCTTTTCGAATATAAGTCTCTTTCACGGCACTAACTTACGACTGTCAGCCGTTTTCTATAATTTAGTGCTTGTCTTGAATGGACATTAAAATGTTATTTGAGACATTTCTTTTCGCATGTCAACGATGTTAAGTTTATTCTTTACTTATTCATTGGAGTTATTATAGAGAGATAATACTGTGTAATATTATGATATGACAGATATGTAAAATGATTATTTATATTATTCAGTAATTTTGCTTACCCATAAATATACAGTTGTGTATAATTATAATTGCTAAACAACTTATTATTTTCCCGTGACAAGAATTTTCGATTACAAAATACGGCAAGTGATTCACCTTATACATATTCACTGTATATTCATGTATAATATTTCATTTTAATATTTAATTATAATTTTCATTACACATTATCCAATAATTTTGCTTGTACACAAAAATACATGTTACAGTACATTTGTGTATAATACAAAACAATTTATATTAATTCCCACAATGTTTCGTTGTTCACATTAGATAAAAGAAATTTGTCATTTGCAACATAATACCGATACAATAATTCTTGTATAAAGCAAAACAAGTGATATGAATTCAATGGTAATTCAGTCATTTGTGAAACATGGCGCAATTTTCAACTAATCGCAGAATACCTCTTGTTCGCATTAGACAAAGGAAACTTGCCATTGGCAACATACTATCGGCGCAATTGGTGGTGTGAATTGTCGGGGGAGAGTTGCGGCGATAATGCGAGGCCAAGGTGGGCAGGGCGGCGTGAGGAAAGCGTCGACTAAAGAGGCCCCGAGCCAAATGAGAGCAATCGGACAGAGATGTGGAGCGGAATGATAGGACCGGTTGTACATCGGGCTGGGTATTAGTGCTCCAAAGTTTAAGCACTCCTGTTTCACCAGCCCCCGGGAAACAGTCTCATAATTCCGCCATTGAGCGCATTAATCCGCTCGCTCTTGCGCAAAACGAAGAGCCGGCCGACAGGGTGGAAAGGCCAGGAAAACCGCTGGAACGGGAAGTTTGAGATCAAGGTGAGGTTAGACGGCCAATGAGGTCAGGAAACTCGTAGAAAACTCTTGAGAAGTTTCACTTAAGTCTGGCTGAATCTGGATCGTGCAAACATTTAGTTACTTTTAATAATTATTCCAATTGCCTCTTTTTGTAATAAATGATTTACGGGATTTTAATATATCTGTTATAATTGTTGAACTTTTACTTCAATCTTTGGTTTCTTTATTATAAAACAAAAGCATATTATGAATGCTTTAACAATTCTATCACTGTTCGTGTAATATTATAATATATTCGTACAATATATTTTCTACACATATAATTCTTATATTACATTTCACTAGTATTTAAATACTTAATTTCTATTAAAACACCACACAAATTAAAATACACACACATACATTTAACATATTCCTTGAACAGACCAGATATAGCCGGATTAAAAGTTTGACTTGAAGGTGAATAAATTGGGAAGAAAAAAATAAGGTCAAGGATCCGAAAATCAAGCTTTTAAAAAGTTTCGACGACAGTTCCGATTCAAGCTGTTCCGGTTCGTCGTGAATTCGTGGGGTTGCGGCGGAGGCGGCTTTCATGGGGGCGCCAGGCAAAACAAAGGTCCTGTGTACTCGTTTCATCAGCTTGGGAATTAAACTGGCCGAATTTATTGGACGTACCAGGGAGCTCGGTGGCTTAGCGCTAAAGCTCTCCAGGAAAATCTCTGGTTACACGCAGATGGACGGGATATCGGGTTGCTGGACCGATGCCTAATTAAAGGGGACGCTTTAAACGTCGCTCGCCGCTGATATCGACGTTTTTACGGCCCTCCCCACCCACCCACCCCCCCCCCCGCTCTTGCCACGTGAAACACCGACCACGATCCGCAGGAGATTACCGAACTCCCTCCGGAGGAATTACATGCGCCTCCGGGATTCTCGGGAGGAAACTAGTTAAACGATTTAATACGCAGCTGACATCAACAGCGGAGTGTCTTCGCTTTAATCTTTGCGCTACGACATTCAAGTGTGATCGAAGTTTTTGTGCAAATAAGTTGACAAAAGTCGAGATAATTCAATGTGGTATATATAATATTGAGGTGCATACGAATATTAAGTTTGCATACGAAAGTACAAAGGTACATAAAAGTGTGCATTTTGGAAACTTAGTTAAAGAAATTATTGATATACACCATATTGTTAGTAAAAAATATTGGGTGAGGTTATTTTATTGTAGAACCTTCCATAGAAAATCGCCTTTTGAAAATCGTAAACCCATCGGTGTAACACAAAAGTCACAGATTTTTACTAATACAGAACTGAACAATTTTTGAAAAATTTCAATCAAAAAAATTCTTTTGAATTCAAAACACTGAATCTTTCGAACACGAAAACCAATCGACGGAACAAAAAGGCCGGAGACTATTGCCAGTAATACAGAACGAAACAATTTTCGAAACACAAAGTTTCTTTCAACCTAAACCAGTCTTTTGAAATCGAAGCACTGTATAGAAAGTCGCCTTTGAAACACGAAAACCAATCGATGGAACAAAAAGGCCGCAGACTATTGCCATTAATAGTAGAGGAATATTCTGCTATAAATCATTCTTGTTGGAAAGCGCGGGAGCAACGGCAATTTCCTGCTCGGCAGCGGCTACAAAGATTTAGTTTGGCGAGGGAAATTTCATTAAAGCCGTGCGATCGCTCGCGAATCACAACGGCAAAGGGATGGCTGCTCGCAGTTTTCATTCGCGGATAGCCAGTATCGACGCGACCATCGAAATAAAAAAGCATCCCAATTGAATGCTATCGGATGTTTGTTAATTACTACATACGTTTCTCAATTACACGTACCCGGCGAATAAAGCCTGGGGACTCCGGTGAAATATGATCAATCGAAATACGTAATACGTACCTAGTGTTCTGTCCAATCAAGGATTAATTTGGACCCTTTGGAATGAATCTGACTTTTACATCCATTTTAGTGAAATTGTAAAACCGACAGTTTTCCTCTTTGTTACTTCCAGTGCTATTGTTTGAATATCTTTAACTTAATTAAAACGGACTATAAGCTTTTGAAGTCCATTTTATCAAAATGGACAAATATAACATTTCTTTCATTATCTTTTAGTTTTTGAAATAATTATGAATGCGTGAAATTGAATTTGTAGGGAAAAGCCTAAAGCAACATTTGTAATATTTTTTGTTTATTATTCTCTTTTAAAATAATAAAACAGATAAAATGTTTTATCTTGAGTTGCTTTTTGAATATTTTACTAAGAACTTAAGAACAATTTATTCCTATGCACTAATTTATTATGCAAAACCGAACTTTTCCCAAGGTGAAGTTCAACCATTTCCTAAATACAATTTCCACTAAACTTGTAAATATTCAAGTTTCTAGCGATTATTTACTTCTTTTCCTATGAAATAATTCTAACAAAATTACATTCTAATATTGTCGCGTTCGACTTCTCGAGCGAAACAGGGGAACACAACTTCTCAAGTCTCGCAAATTATAGAGTGCACTCGAAATGATTAAAAGCCATCAACCTGTGAAGAGTTTCGTGCGGACGGATGGTTATCGCAGGCGTAAAAACAGTGGCGGTACGGAATTATCACATTCGAGTGGCATTAGCTTCGTTCCTTTCCTCTCATTGCCGCAAACTTTCTCACTTTATCAGAACGCTCGCTGCACGACAGCTTCGGCGCGTCGAGTGAAGTGCACGCAAATACGTAAACAGGTATCACGATGCCATCGGAAATACTACAACTCTCATTAAAGTATCCTTATCTCTTTGAGATGGTAATAATGGTAAAAAAATGGTCTGCTTATTATTTAGCCAGTGCTGGACACTGCTTATGAAAGCTGCGGTTATAGTTGGGATAATTAAAAGGAGTGTTTTTTCTGTCATTGCTATAATTTTTCAACAGGTTATAATGAGATTTTAAGACTTTTTATTTTTTATTAATCTATATTAATTAATTAAAATTATGTCTTTAAAAAGAAATTTTCTTAGAGGAAGCAGTTTTCTTTTTAAAGATTTATTTAAAAATTCCTTTTTAGCCACTGTATATCTTTTTGATAAAATAAATATAAGAAAAGCTACCTTTTACATGGCACAGTACTATTACTTACATTCTTTCATTTTTTTAGTTTCCCTTCGGAAACCGTCGAGAACTGAGGGGAACCGACATTAAAATCACTAACACTACTTATGAATGCTGGGGTTATAGTTGGGATAATTAAAAGGTGTTTTTTTTCTGTGATTGCTATCATTTTTGAACAATTTATAATGAGATTTTAAGACTTTTTATTTTTTATTAATCGATATTAATTAATTAAAATGATGTCTTTAAAAAACAAATTTTCTTAGAGGAAACAGTTTTCTTTTTTAAGATTTATTTAAAAATTCCTTTTTAGCCACTGTATATCTTTTTGAACAAATGAAAGCTACCTTTTACATGGCACAATACTATTACTTACATTTTTGTATTTTTTAGTTTCCCTTCGGAAACCGTCGAGAACCGAGAGGAACCGACGTTCAAATCACTAACCCCAAGAAACCGACGGACAATTAGTTTTCTTATCCGCCGTGCCACCGTGTTCCGCCGTCTTAGCGATTTCCAGCTGCTCGAAATCTTGACTCGAACTTGGCACACGCGCAAGCTTTCCGATGCCTGCATTGTGCTTGCGGATTTGCTTGTGCATGCAACTTCGTGCTTCCTCGCGTCTGAGTCAGTGAGCTTTTTCTTACGGATGGTATACCTGTCGTGTATTTTATTTCACCAGTGAGAAAAGGGTTAAGTAAAATGTAGGAAATGTGTCAACTCTAAGGAAAAGCTGACTTTACACATTTCTTTATAGCTGCGTTGCAATTTCGATTTCAGAGACTGTGTTAATGCAAATAAGCTGCATTCTTTTCTAATAATACATATAAAGGAAAACGTTTGTCTGTTTGCCTGTGTACAAATTTTATTATACAATAAAATGTAATTTATTGTATTAATGCATTTCTGTGTTAGTCATTTTCGAAACCGGTTCACGTTTTTGAAGATATTTTCTGGCAATTGGAAAGTTTCAAAACAAATAGAAGAACGTAGAAGATTTTTACATCAAACTATTGTTCGTGAAATTAAAATATTGTTAATGTCCACGCAAAATAATTGACAGGGTGATACACTTGTATTTCGTTTAACACGATCGGATAATTATAAACTATCTAGGCATTTTAGTTATACACAAACGTTACGCCGCACAGTGAATCGAAATCGTAAAATACTAAGCCTTTGACAGAAGCCATATTTTTACTTCTCTATCATTGTATACTATAATAAATATAAAAATAATATAAATTTTCGCAACTGCAAAAAATAATCGCGGTTACAGTTGTTATATTTATAATAGTAATATAATCATTCTACATGATTATATTAATATATTATATATAATAATAATATAGAAAAAGAGAAATGTTTTCTGTCAACTGTGTATTAGTATTTTATGATTTCGAGCCACTAAGCACCATTCTCCCTTACTTTTTATATATTATAAATAATATTACATTTATGTGTAAAAAAACAAGCATTTTTTGAAAGGGTAAGCTTTGTAGAAATCACATGTCATTGAACTTTCGTGACATGTCAAATAACACGCATAATTTTATTGCTACTTTTACGATTTACCATAATTTGTGCTTTAACGGAACTTGCGTGCTTTCTAGTAAGTATCGATTTTACAAATACTTCAAATGACTCGGCTGTCTGCAAGCGCCTATCAATGAAAAGAGAATTGAGTGGCGAGGATAAAATTGCAGGTGGGCGTGCGATAATTTACTAAATCATCACCTAGTGGTTATTGGCCGTTTTCGATAACAGGCTTCGCCAGTTTCAGTCGGGCGTCGTTACAGTAATCCGATTAGTCTCATCGGGCTCCAATGAATGTCCCATCATTTATCAGCTTACGTTAAACTTCCAATTTAGTAACAATAAACCTTTAGTTATTTTTAACGAGCATCGTAATTGCATATTCCAGTAATACTTTGCTTGATTCAATTAACGGTTTCAATTAACGCGAATGTCGAAGAAGAGTTTTGCAATAAATTAAGGTGAATATTTTTTCAATTCTGATGTAAAAGAATCGCGGTAATGGCGATTTTGATGTTTTTATTTGTCTGGAAACATTTTTGAATTACACAACGTAAAATCTATATTTGTATATGTTTATATAATATATTTAATTTAATAAGGAGAATATGTGAGTTCATAATTCATGAGAATGAAGTCGCATTGTCATGTAAATTAGACAAACAGTATAACTACAACATAACAGAATGACAGCATAAAGTTCTACGAGAGAGGATTATTCAAATGTCAACCGGTTTTGTAGACTTTTCATTGAATTCTTGTTTCGACTTCCAGCCCAAAAAATAAAACAATATAAGTAGAACTTAAGCATCATAACTGTAAGTGATTTTTGAAATAACTACAACTGGTTTCAGTCTTATGATTGAGTCCTTGCCTCGACTTCTACCCCCCTAAAAAACGCAAATACACAAAATAAAAAATAGATTTCTTTTAATCCTTGTCATTTTGAAAAGAGAGACAGCGAACCATATACCAATGTATTTCTCGCAAAATCTGAAAAAGAAATTCTAAGTAATTTTATAGCGATGTATTAAAAAGTAACAACTTAACTTTTGATGAATTAAATAAAGGAATTACACTTAATATCATTAAAAATGAAAATTTGGAAAGATCAATTCAAACAACGCAAAAATTATAAATATAATTTTTTATTTGAAAGAAGTAAATAATTATTACGAAATAAGAATCATCGATCCTTCAAAGAACAACTACTTTCAGTCTTATCATTCACTCAACGATAACTTAATGCATCTTCAAGAAGATTGTGGCGGAACGATATCAGTTGCGTGCCATCCGCCTACGTTCTAGTCCGACGTGGTCCAGCACCATGTCTTTGCCACCCGCGCACACAGCTTCTCTCTGTGCTTGCTCTGAGCGTGTGAATGCCTAAGTGTGTGTGAAGGAAGCCGAGCTCCAACGACAATCCGCACGCGATGATTCAGCCGATTGCGTCGCAGTCTGTCAGCGAGGGAAAAAAGGGGACGCTCTGTGCTCGCCCGGTTTCGAATTATTGGGCGCGTGCCCGATAGCGATAATGATAGCGAGTTGCATTGTCGCACTGGTAATAATGATAACAGGATAAAACTTTTCTTCGCGTGCAAGGAGACCACGGATATTTGTGTAAGTAGAAGTTGTTATCTGTTTGTTATAAATTCAGCGTGTGCAGGTAATGCTAATGCATTTAATTTTCAGGATTTATACTTAGAATTTAGAAATTTGTGAATTAATTACACGATAGTCAAATAAGTCTCTAAATTTAAAATAGACTAATCTCAAACTGCAAAAATAATTTAATTTCCCAGTCTTCCCACGTGCAGAATAATGATTTTTATTTACAGATTTTATTTCCAATGTCTTCCAAATAATTAACTAAAATTCAGAGTGGGAATTGCGAATCAAAAATATGTTTCAGAACCTAAAATCTATATTATTAGTAATTAAAAATCAAAAAGTATTGCACATAAACTCTTAGATACATAATCAATTATAAATATAATTAAAATTTTATCCCACAAATGACAATCTCGAAGGCATTCGCCAACTTAAAATTCGGAAGTGTATGCAAGGGAATTTGCGAGTCACTGTATGTAAGGACGTCGGTGCGAACACAGTTGTAGATTATGGGCGCAATGCGTGGTCGGGCGCGTCTGGCTGTTGGGCTCGCGTGCGCCTATCTGTCCGACCGGTTTTCCAGCAGTGACGTTTCTGCGGTGCACGATACGCCGTATTATCCACGCGTATGCGCTTATTTATCTGATCGAGCGCGCACGGCACGGCACGGGTCGACCCGGCGCGTGTGCATTTCTGTGCGGCTCGCATCGCCCCGCATCTACAATCAGTTTCTCTGTAACTGCGCCCCCTGCGACCGACCGTCACTTTGCGACTACGATAAACCGCCCTTTCAATCGGCTCTTTTCGAGTTCTGATAAAAAAAATTATTTTTTGATTAGGTCTCCAAAAGAGCCGATTGCAAGTGTTTAAATCTGTAGGACAATTGTGGTCAAAATTTCATGTGTAAAAAACAATTTGGTAAGTAGAAGGGCTGACTTCGATAAATGACCATTTCAATTGGCTCTTTTGATGTCCCGATTCAAAATATTATTTTTTGGTTAGGTGTCTAAAACAGCCGATTGCAAGTGTTTAAATCTGTAGGACAATTGTGGTCAAAATTGCATGTGTAAAAAACAATTTGGTAAGTAGAAGGACTGACTTCAATAAATGACCATTTCAATTGGCTCTTTTGGTGTCCCGATTCAAAATATTATTTTTTGGTTAGGTGTCTAAAACAGCCGATTGCAAGTGTTTAAATCTGTATGACAATTGTAGTCTAAATTGTATGTGTAGAAACCAATTTGGTAAGTAGAAGGACTCACTTCGATAAATGACCATTTCAGTTGGCTCTTTTGGTGTCCCGATACAAAATATTATTTTTGGTTAGGTCTCCAAAAGAACCGATTGCAACTGTTTAAATCTGTAGGACAATTGTAGTCTACATTGTATGTGTAGAAAACAATTTGGTAAGTAGAAGGTCTGACTTCGATAAATGACCATTTCAATTGGCTTTTTTGAAGTCTCAATAAAAACATATAATTTGGCTCTTTTGGAATCGTGATAAAAAGATTTATTTGATGTTTTTGACGGCAAGAATGTAGTTGGGTAATGAAATCATTTTCTTAAGATTTTCTTGAAACTTTGATAGAACATCTTTCATAAGGGCTTACAACTACTCGAAAAATGTTATTCGACTTGAGCATGCCGTTTCCGAGATAACGGACTCTCAAATTGATACTTTCAACACGAGAGACATAACGAAAACTCGTCAGTCAGTCACATTATTAATTTTATCTGGAATACTTTTCTTAAGAATCACATATAAAACTATCTCGTGTTTCATCAACATTCTAGGAATGTGTTCAAATTTTTGCAGAATTTGTTACCATTTCGTTTTTGCGTAATATAATTAATAAAACTTAAATTTCCGAGAAATTGAAAGTACGAATTAACTAACCAAGCTGAGTGACGTTACCGCTACTGCTTTCAAGTGCGTGCGTATGGGTCCAGAAACTATCGGTATATGCAAGCTTGTGTGTGTTGGGGACAGGCGCTGACAAAAGTCTTGCTCACTAGCAGTATGCAATACATATACAAAGTTATCAGTTCGTTCGGTGAGTGATTGACTTTTGACTGGTACTCTCATGACCCAACTACCTTAAATTCGTATGAAAATAGAATTCAAATTTTAATTGTTTTTTTGCGATACAAGACAAAGGAAGATACAAACTAAATATCCAAATGAAAATTTTCGATTTTAAATTTTATCTGTATAGAAATAGTTTTAATTATTTATTTAAATAGCAAAGAAGAAACGTTAGAAAATAATGAACAAGCAAATCTAAAAAGTAATTGCAACTAATCATATCAATTCTGACAAAATTTTGATATCAAATTTTATACATACATAAACCATGTCACAGTTTAGACAGAGAAAGATTTTCCCTGCCAATTACTCGAAAACGAAAAAGATATAAAAATGGAATTCTGTATAAAATTTGTAATCATCAAGAAATACGTATTATAAATTTCCTTTCTCATACACTTAAATCACCGAGCCCCGTTAAAAGCGGAATGTATTCGGAAATTTCAATTCATTTAATTCAGACTACTAGCACCGGCGGCAAAATTGCGGACGCGCGTTTAATATTTGCGTGCAATAAAATCTGTCTAAAACCCATACGATTCTGAATTCCAGTCAGGTAGTGTGTTTCCGCTCGAAAGCACAGGTAGAATATTCCGTATTTATCGCACGTAGTTTACCGATTACTCCGGGACTTTTCCCGCCTATAAACTGGCAGCCCACTTTTTCGCCATTTGATCTTCCGCGTATGCAACAGCGCGTCAATTGAAACTGCTTTTACACATAGTTTATCTGGAAAGTTTACGAATTACAACTTAAGCGCAGATTGCAATCTTTTCGCACAATATTTAATTGTGTCTTTTTCTTAATTCTATTTATAAGATTCGTTTACAAGATGCAGAGAATTTCATTCGTTCAAAAGAATAAACGACAAATCGATTTTAATGCAATAGCAATGGTTAATGTTAAACAAATTCGATGTTTCTTATAATTGTACCAGTTTAAAAGCTTTCTCTAGGAAGTAGAAAATGTAAAAAAAATACACCTTTCGAATATTTTTGAAGTCTGTTGAAAAAGTATTGTGACATACTTCACTGTTATTTACAAAACTTGTTATTGTTAAAATTGTATTATACAATGCCTTCACATCTACCTTTCGGCAATGTTATAAACAAAACTAAAGAAAATGAAAGTATAGTAGATTGTGATACAAGTGTGGAAAGTGGCTAATTTCTAGACGCGTAGAGTTGCTGCATGAGCCGAAGGCGTAGCGGTATTTACAGAAACACGAGTGTGATTATCACACTCGCCTTCGGCCCTTGCAACAACTTCCATACTTGTCCTCCTGTCAATGCCGTGTACGCTAAAGCGAATGATGTAAATTCACGCGTCTCGAAATTGGCACTAGTAGGACACTATATATCAGTAATTACGAACTAGTAAGACACTATATTTTATAGTAGAACACTCTATATCAGTAATTACGCACTAGTATGATACTATATTTTATAGTAGAACACTCTATATCAGTAATTACGCACTAGTATGTTACTATATTTTATAGTAGGATACTCTATATCAGTAATTACGCACTAGTATGATACTATATTTTATGCAATGAATGCTGCGAAAGTTTACTTCGAGGGAGTCGACAAAGAATGAACGTCTATGATACGTCTATGAATTTAGCAGAATATGTAACATAATATCCTTAATCATTTGTTTTTCGCTTTCGCACTAGTGCGGTAAAGCGATAGATGGAATGAAATGAAATACTACTTTGAGCACTCGTGCAGTAACAGAGTGAATTGGTCGAGTGTGGAAATCGGTCACTTTCTGTACAATATGCAGGCCTAGAAAAGTGAACCTTCGCACCACACATTTGTATGATAAATCTAGCCAACTATATCAAAAACTACACCGAAAAATCTAGCTAACTATAATTAATTCATTTATCATGAACCTCTCTAACTTCACACAAAATGACGATTTGACGAAATGACGATGACACATGACAAATGAAAGTACAAGACCAGTACTGATTGCTTTAGTGTTATAACCAGATGTACCAGTGCTCGGAGGAAAGCCGAGCAAAAGGCACGTTGACAAGTGGGCGGAAGTCGCCGTGGAAGAAAGCTGAACGATATCGATAACTCGATCGGCTAGCGCTCTTAATAATACTTTTGACAAGCACACCCACGTGATTCTAGCCAGTCAAAGCGGAGGCCGCCGTCGGCGCTGTGTGTCTCGTGTGCCACACACGCGCGACCATGCACCGGTCGAACTGGCAGAGCAGTCGCTACAGTCAGTCTAAGAAGTATGCATACCAATAATTATTATTAACAACAAAAACTGTGTTAAACTTTATTACTTGTATAATTACTACAATATATGTTTTTGGTCTTTCGAATAAATATTATGGGATGTAATTTGATATTTTTAAATACTTGTTGAAATTAATAGTCAAAGTGTATGTATTTTAGTGATTAAACATTAGTCACTAATGAAATAATGCGTATTTCTGAATCAATCATGTCATTTCTGAATCAAATGTCACATTAAAATGTGACATTTGTTCCCACACCGTTAAACAATGCGAGAATAAGATTCGTCATTTAAAACTTTTTGATATTCTTGCTGAAATTAATGTCTGATTAATCCATGCAGACAAGTTCCTTCACATCAAACTTATTCCAATATCATCAAACAATATACAAAAAACATTCGACATTTAAAATATGCACAGGTACTAAAACACTTTAATACTTTGACCGAAATTAATGACTGTACGAATACTGTTTCAAGCCACTGTGGCTTACTACCAGCTTACATATGAAACTGAGAAATAAAATCAAACCAGTCATCATTGTCTGTAATTAGTATTTTAATTGCGGGGCTACCACTTGACGCGGCCAAGCGAGCCAGTCAGGATCATTTGCACTCGATTATTCCGAGACTTCGCTGACACGCCGGAACACCAAGTCGATAATTACAGTCCCTCGTTGGCTGTAAATATTGGAAGAAAAATGACGCCGCCGGTAAGAGTTTTCATCGACCCGTGCGAAGTACGTTTTTTAAGAGTGCCCCTGCATTACATCATTAATCATTGAGATCATACGAAATGTGTACCGTCGTGCGCACTGCCGAGGAAAATCATTATGGCGCCTGCAGTCATTCTGGGTAACGAGCACTTGGCCGATCTGAAGTTTCCCAGTAACGTGGAAAATTTGTTTAAGGTAATAGTCGGTCGTGCACGACTGCAATGTTTTTTTTAATAATAATCGTTGATAAATCGATTTATCAACGACATGGATTTATCGAAAGTAACGAGCACTCGGCAGATATGAAATTTCCCAGCAAGGTGGAAAATTTGTTTAAGGAAATAGTCGGTCGTGCACGACTGAAATGGTTTTTTTAATAATAATCATTGATAAATCAAGACTGTGATTCTAAGGTTTTCTGTACGTTTGCAAGTATGGTATTAATTATCGTATTGTATAACTACTTAATATGTGTTTTAAGATTTCATGATAGTTTATTAATTACGATTGACAGGTGTACTTTGTTTATTGTTTGTTTGTTGATAACTAATGCGTAACTTAAAAAATCATTCTGAAGAACTTTTTCTAGAAAACGTAGGATAGCAATTTATATCAAATACTTGTGTGAATTTTATATGAAACGCGAATAAAAATATTATATTTAAAATAAGTATATTAACATACATTTATTATCTACTTTTTTACTGGTTCGAATAATCCGATATTATACAATAGAGCGGGATAAAAAAAATAAGAAACAAATTAGATATATATTGATTGACTTTTTCAAAGAGTCAGAGTGCTCTTTGTCAACTTCATGTGCAACTGTAAACAACCAAATGTATTCAGCATACTTTCTCTTCATTACAGAGTGGAAATAAAAAAAGTCGCCGTCAAATAAGCATCCGCACCTGACAATGACAGGACGAAATGATAGTTGGACTCGAATTATTGTCGATCTAATGTCAGTGAAAGCTCCATTCTTCGTTGACAGTGCTGGTTGGAAGCGCGTGACTAAGTCTTCATTATCAGACCGCGGGAAGAATGGAAGAAAAGATGGTAGAAGGCGCGATGGCACTCGAAGCACTAACGGCACCGTTCGTCGGTTCGTAATTAAAAATCGCTAATGAAACGTATGCAAATACCAGTCAGTCGTTAAAGCCGTTCTTTGTTCGTTTTTCAGGATTTCAGCACTCTCGCAGCAGCTTAAGTTCCTTCGAGTCCAAAATGTACTGGTTATAGGTTAAGTTTAACACTAGAATTGCCGAAGATTAATTTATAGAGTTAGTGGAAAAATGACTGTTTATTAAATAATTTCTTTAAACAAAAATTGTACGTATTCTATGACGTATCTAGATGAAATATCAGATAAATTCCAGGGGTATGAGAAAGTTTCTAACTTTTATTTATATAGACACTGTTTAACAAATATAGTTATACGTATTATGTTTTAGTTCAAATCGGTGACTGTTTTTATTTAATGACGAAATCAACTGAAAATTTACGTAGAACAAATAACTTTCCTGTTTTCTTCTCTACATATTTGAACTTTAAGGATTCTTTAAAAGCGATTAAGCAAAACTACGAACCATAAAAACTAAAACTGCTAACCTGCTCTGAATAAAATGAGTGCAATTGAATCTAATTTTTCCATAGGATTCACTGTCGATTTAATTTCGTGTTTTCCAAGTGAATGATCAACTTTACCCGGTCGGTTTTTTTTATTCCTCAACAACCAGACAGAGTGTCTCGCAGTAGTGATTTTACAGGCTTATCTTTCGGGCTGCCTTATACGGGGATAATTCGGCTGCTCTGTTCCCCTTTTTGCAATCACGCAGCTCTTCTTGCCCTGCGTCTCCTGGCAGACATCGACCTCTCGATTGTTATCTAAACGATCTTTCTCGCACGCTCGAACGAAGCCACCGGGAAGATAACGTGTTGCCAGGATTGCTCGTCCTTTAAGGAGGGCCGGCGACCACCTGGATCACGCTTCCTCCCTGGAATGTCCTTTCTTCGGCCGGCAAATTAACTCTTTTCATTGTTGCGTTATCAGGAAGCTTGGAGAACCTCCTTGCAACCTTCGTGGAGATGCGAGTGATGCAGCGCTATTCCGGCGACACCATTGTTCTCGAGATTACCGATCCATTGTGTCACCGCCGATATAAAAGTCCTTGCTCGGGGAAAATAATTATTGGACGTCCGAGATGTGTTGATAAGAGAATGGGGAAAGTCTCTGGGGGAAAACTGGCTTGATTCGACTTTAGAATTCGGAGATGAAAATCATATGATGTTATTGATTGGTATAAGTTTCAATGTTACATGATATAATTTTGTACTTTTTTTGTTCATTGAATACAGCAATTACTTGATACCTTATAACAAATACTGTGAGGGTATCCATAACTTATAATCAAATACAATTAATTTTTTTTCAAATACATTAAAAAAAACGATTGCTGCATAAATAGTTAAAATATCAAATCATAACGTTTCCCATACACCGGTGTCGGAATATTTTCGTTACTCAGCGGATACATGGTGAGACAAAGGTTCGCAATAAAAATAAAACCAGTATGCCTGTACACGATAGAGAAAAAGAGAAAGCCGGAGAGGGAAATATAAAACACACCCTGTCGACAGGGTGTTTTATGTTTCACGATATCTGTTATTTGCACTTGCATACGAGCAAGTAGTACATCGATTCGGAATGCACGAAGAGATCGCTTTGGAATGCTCACGAACATTATTTCGATGTGCCCAGTATTCCCTTGTTCCTCATTCGACCCCACCAGTAATAGGATTCCATGGACTATCTAATTTCTTCCTCATCTGTTCCTCGACGAAATGGAAACGAAATTCCTGGTCGTGCCGTTCCTTAAGTAATGGCTAATACCCCGGCTGGGGCGCGCCGTGCGTATTATACGCCGCGTCACCCGATCGCACAAAGCAAATTTACATCAGCGACGCGATCGACATCACCATTGGCCCGCTGTGCTAATCTAATCTTCATTTCTCACCGAATAGAGAACTGCGTGTGGTTTTAAATGAGGGTTTTAACACTTTCGATGTTTCAAAGGATGACAGCTTTTGTTCAACAATGAGAATATGTCAGGTTAGAATCTGTAGTTCGAATTTGGGCGAGTGGTAATTTATTTTTGTGTGTTTGAGAAAATTGTTATGCAAGGACTAGAAATTTTATTTATTAGAATTGAAACGGAATTTTGTTTCTGGAATAAATTTTCTTGGTGGAAGCAAGTTTTTTCTTTATGTGACTTGTGATTCTTTTGACAATTTTCCAAGTTACTTTACCAATCATTATTATTCGGCATTCCATTTATTTATATAACAAAAGTTTATCAAATCATTTACTAATATTAACAAAAATTGTATATTCGTAGCTGGAACTTTTATTCACGAGCACAGGTGCGATAATACTTCCAGTTGCATTAGCAGGCATCATACTTGTGATTGCTGACCTCGCCAGGTCAGTGGTGCACCTCACAGCCGAAGCCGGCCACCTAAATTATCGTTTGCGCACGAAACAGGGCGGAACGAATGTTACACCGGCGGCCCTGGTAAGTGAGTTGCCTCAGCCCGGAACCCAGCCAATCCCAGCATGAATTATTCCTGGTTATACATTGAATATCCGCCATTCCGATCAGCAACGCGGCCGTTTATCACTCGTTAAAAGCGTACTGATACCTTCGCAAATGCCCACCCGCCAACGCAATACTTCTACTACGAGTTGCAACGACTCACTGATTCTAGAAAACGAAAGTTCTGTTTAATACTTTGCTTTAATATGACTATCAAGTTTTTTAGCGCTGATTTAATTGTCAATAACTTAAAACTAACTTTCTTTATTAATTAAGAAGCAAATGGATTTTTGCAAATAACAAGAGGTTGACCAGAAAAAGGGAAAGCTTTGTTTAACACTTTGGTTTAATAGGAATTTTAAGTCTTTTAGCGTTGATTTAATTATCAATAAGTTATTAAAAGTATTTTTCTTTATTGATTTAGATGCAACAGAATTTTAAAATGTGTTTTACTTAAGCATTACATAATTATCAATCGTTACTGCACGAAGTAGTTAATATTCTTCCATGAACGTTGACCTTTAGTTAATTTAACAAACAAATTAAATTGTATACTGTAGGTGTAAAAAGCATCCGTACAGTGTTAAATTATTACTAAAACGTAGTATTGCTATGTTTATTAAACTTTCAAAGCAAATATCATGTAAGCAATTCTAGACGCAGCGGAAACTATGTCTAACTTTTATTTATACAAACATTCTTGATGTCATAAAAAAAACCATTGTACTCACTTTTATTTGTACTTTTATTTTACTCAATAAATAAAGTGCTGAAACTGTTAAAATATATGTATGCAGTCGGAAATAAAAGTAAGTGGACAATTAGTAGTAATGGTTGTGATACAAGTTCACACACAATAATATTGTTCTTATTAACTAATAATTATAATTATTAATTACATAGGTTTATACTTAAAGTATGTTTAGTGGATACATTATTGAACACGTAATACAGGCAGTCATTATATTAATAATAAATCAATAATAACTAGTGATTTGCCTTGCCTCGCTTTATAAAGACAGAACATTACAACAATAATATTATTTAAGTAAACTTTTGTCACAACAATTCCTACTATTTGTCCACTTACTTTTGTCCACGGTTTTGCACATACTGCTATAGTATATTATATTATTCAATAGCTACATCATTTTCACACTGATTGCATAACTTAATCATCGACTATCCTAGTGTTAAACGCTGGTAAAGCGGTTTCCCCAAATCTCCAATTTACCCTTACACTCACTTCGCATAAACCACCACCAGCGATGGTTTTCATAGTGCGCGACGGCAACGGCGCAATAGCTATAAAATTCCATGGTGTATCCGACGCATTTATGGCGCGTGGTAAAAAATTGTATCGATACAAAGGAAGCGAGTGGCTGCCATAATAATTTCGGAGGTTTATTACGACGGTTCACTGCCATCACACATTGTCCTCGCCCCCGTCATGGCTGAATCGCGCGCCAGGAGTCGGCTTGCCACTTTGAGCGGAAAGAAGAGATGTGGAGATGGTGTTCATGGATAAAGACGTTGTGGGAGGCTGCTATCCACCCGGGAAAAAGAGTCACTCTATGGGTTTCATAGTTTCATCTTTCATGGGACGAAAGTACAGTGGATCGTTCTTTTATCCGAATCGCGTTACCAACATTTTCTACTGTCTGAGTGCACTCTTACTTTTATGGTCTTTTCTTGAAATATATGAAGACTAAAATTAAAAATAGTGTGTTATATTATTTATATGGTTCTTTGTAATGCTACTTTTCGTGTATTTTTAGAGAAACCATAAAGATAATATAACAGAATATTCGAATAATATAAAATATGTTACGTCCTGGTAATGCTCAGGAGCGTTTGTAACTTGATGTTACGAACGAACGAAAATGTTGAGACGGCTCCTAGCGCGGTCTCTAAATCTGAATTGTGGCTCTTGAGGAGCAATGAGAAGGCTGCGCTTAGCGCAGCTTCAGACTGATGGCTTGTGGCTCTTAAGGAGCAGGCGAAAGAAACCGTCGCGGTACGCGACGGTAAAGGAAAAAAGAACTGTCGCGAGGCTGCAGTCTGACACCGACAGGGGTCATGGTGTGGGTGACACGCATACGAATTGTCGAGCTATATATGGTCAATAAGATATAGGCATAAAGGTCGATATTAAAAACAAAAAGCTGTCGTGATGAGATGAGCGGACGAGCCTCAGAAGCATAGAGACGCTTCTAGGCCGGCAACGCGAACATACGGCTGATAGTCGACAAAAAGAAGGCATACGACCAAAATATAAGGCTGAATCCGACGAGGATACGGTGAATCCGTGAGAACTGCTACCCGAAGGCATCACTGTAAGTCGGTTTTCTTATAATTAGAGATAGAGTGATGGGCTTTACACACCCAATCATTAAATTATGAACATTAAAAGATGGCGTATGCCCACATGGATAGCGTAAGACTTCTACTGAAGCAGCATGAACTGTTGGCGTAAGACTTCTTCGGAAGCAGCATGAATTGTTGGCGTAAGACTTCTACGGAAGCAGCATGAATTATGAATTTGAATTAAGGTGATCGTGGGCTCCTGCCCATTGATCAGCAATAAAGTATTTTCATGCTCCGATAATAATGTGTTAACTGATTAAACCAGCCCCATCTCTTGTTATAAGCTCACTTGCGAGAAACAAAATATGTCATCGAAATTTAATATGCAATTTTGTTACTATCCGAATACCTTGTTATATTATTGTGACTAACATAAAAATGATATAATAGAATATTCGGATAGTAAAAAATGTGAATAACGTGATGTGAATATTAAGAGAAATTCTACTGCAGCACCACGAGTGAAGCTAAAATTTATTTTTAATAATTAGATTAAAAGAGGAACAATAGAAAAAATATTACAAATTACTTTTGTTAAAAAGATCGACAATATAACAATAAAACGAATGTACAACGCACATAAGTATCCGCACCAATAACCCAGATGTTGACGCGATCCAGAATAAACAAAAAGAGAACAGTCTGAAACTAAAGTTTCTCAAAGTCTGTAACGCAAGCTTTTCTGAAGACAGCGGAAGAAGTATCAGTCGACAGAATGTACTGCGAGAAGCTGGCAAAAGGCATCCGCGAGCCCCAGAAAACAACAAGCAGCGATTGCTGAAAGCAAACTCGGTTTATAACTGGAATTCTCGTCGTTCGGCGGCGAGTAAAGTCGGAAGAAGAGGCCGACGCGATAGAAAAGGGGGATGAAGTTCCTCGGCTTTCGTAAGACGTCATAAAGAATACCGATAAAACATCATTTCCCCTGTCTGGCATTGTCCTTCGTTCGGGTTAACTTCCCTCGGATTTACCGAGTCTCTCTGATTTTCCTCTCTTCTTTCTCGGGTTCGCGCACCATCCACTCGAACCGATTGTTGGCACACTCGGAGCCACCGGCATCGCCAATATTTACACGCGCCAACCCCCGAAAGCGTTTTGCCGTCATTATTGTCTCGGAATTGGTACAATGCTTGCGAACGGCTCGATCATGTTTGTCGTGCATCTTTCTAATTAGGAACGTTAGCCCGGAAGAATTTATCGGCGAACGCGTACTTTCGAATTGTGATATTAATTTATACATATATGAACTTTTCTAAATAAAAATTAGAGTCAGCAAAGATTATCTTCCAATTAAGAAGATGATGTTGATGACGTCGAAATCATACAAGAGATTTTTTAATGCAGTATTTATTAAAGTTAAAAGTGTTAACAAGTATTAATATTCGACCTATTAATATCTATCGCAGTTTAACAATGTAATAAAAAAATAAAACATTGAAACAATGTTGTTCCTAATTCACCAAATTCAGCAAAATTACGTCAGTGTTTAAATATTTTAAAAATTGCTAAATATTTATTTATTGATTCACCAATAGAATACACGCGATAGTGTTATTTATTATTTCAAAATTGGCGTTGCTATCTTCATAAATATATCGCCGGCAGAAAGGAACGTGGAAAGGAAATCGATTCTTTCAGCAAACGTGACAGGAAGCGATTAAGGGTGCTCATAAAAATCGCATCGATAAGGCGTCGTCACGTGAAGGGAATGCGTGCGGTGGATTGGGCGACGATCTATGGCGGTCCTGCATGGGATTCGAGTTAATTTGTCGCTTGATCGCCGCTTCGTCGTACCCGCGGGACACTTCATGGCTCTTGAAATCGTAGGGCAATCGGACACGCTATAAGATATACCACTGTTAATGGGACCCCATGCATGCTCTCGTACCCCAACCCTCATTCCTTTCTGGCGTACCCTTCAGAGTGCATCTCTTATTTCCAGTCGGGAATGTGACCAAATGTTGATTGCGACAATCGTGGAATTTCGGAATTCCGTTTAGAAGTCCTTGATACCCTTGTGCAACAATGTAACCTATTATACAAAGTAAGTTTACTGAAATTAATTATAACGGTATACAAATATTTCTGTTGTTTATAAAGAAATAGTCTTTATCATATTTTGTAATAGTGAGTGATTCAACATTGTTATAATTTATTTTCAAAAATTACATAGATTATATAGTAATAATTGATGAAGTAAATGACATATTTTGGGGGGATAAAAACATTGTACAAAATTGTTTTTCCTGAATTGTTAAAAAATCCAACTGAAATGATTGCTTTATAAACAACTGAACTATCAAACTAGTGTTAGTATATTTTTTTCGCTCACTCCACATTTAAATTCCAAAGAATCTAGCGGCATTTTTTCTCTCTATTTTGAGGTTAGAAGGCCATCTTCTAATCATAGTTCTTCACATGTTACTGTTTCGTCCGAGGATTACACTTTCCCTAAATAGTAAAAGTTCCATAATTGAGTTGCGTTAAACTGGTAACGTGAACAAATTTATGAGTCACACTATGAGTTTATGAGTCCTCCGCCCCCTCGTTCCTTTCTGCTATTCCCCTACCGAGTGCATCTCTTATTTCCAGCCAGGAATGTGACCAAATGTCGATTGCGACAATGCTGGAATTTGGGAACCTCGTTTACGAGTCCTCCGAGGACTCGTAAACTCGTAATGGGGCGATGGGGAAGAGAATCTAATGGCGCTGAGAGCGTCAGAATGCTTTTGATCGATTCTGTCTTCCAACGAATGGCTCTCCTGAATTCTCTTTTTCGTCATACGTGTGCAATTATTCGGGAAAAAAGGAGAAACTAATTTAGACTTCGTTAACAAGTTCCGCGTCCTAGATCAAAATTGGTTTTGTTAATATTTAATAAACATTCGTGTATGGATGTCTGTTAAAAATAGTATTCCTAAAATATATTCAGCAGTATATTAAATGAAGTAAACTAAAATACAATACTAACCTAAAGTAAATCTACAAAGACACCTTTGATTTTTATACAAAAACATATTTATACATTGATGCCCAGAACCATATTAATACAATGCCCATAATGCGATACTTTTGTACTACAAATTTCTCTGTCAACATTTTTTAATATCCTCTATATTTTAAATACATATACTATAATTTTTATAATATACTATATTATTATACGAATTACACATCAGACATTTAAATATAAATTGCATACATGCCTGATAAAAAATAGGGGGAGCCACAGTCCCGACACGAAGGCAACTGAATCACCCTGTACATCACAGACTAGCAAATAGCAGACACATTAGCATAATCTCTGTTTCATCTCCCAGATGACGCACTATCACCGATAGACGGCGGGCGCGTTAGTAACGCAAGTAATTATTGCACAATTAATTCGTTACGGGGGGCGATAAATTGGCCGGGCAGGCATTATCCTGGCGGGCGTCAATATTTACGCCAATCCCGGCGCACCGCCGCCGGCCAGTAGCAAGCCACCAGTACTGCTGCTCCGAGCAGTTCTCGTTGCTCGCTCGAAATTGCGACCAGCCCCTGAACCGCAAGCGACTTATCGATTTTGCGCTGCGAGACTTTTGAGCGATAACAAGCATTATCTTCGTCAGGGGTTGCGGCACTTGTCGAGCTTTCGACAAGACGGCAACGATGCCGGGGGTGAATCGGGACTGAAAAGTGCGGCGCATCCTCTGCTGGCAGAATTGCACGATTTCGAGATAATCAAGTGCTTCTATGAAAGTTTGCTTTTATTAGATTTCCTGTGGAAATATGAATTTTGTATATTGGAATCTTTGAGAAGCATTAATTGTAGGAGGAAAATGATGTGATTTTGAACGTTCCTGCATTTTTTATTTTAGTACCGGTTAAAAAAAGATATAGCGGTTGAATTGAAGTTGGTAAAAACTTGTTTCATTCGTTCTTGTTTAAAATAAAAATGGAAACTTAATTTTGGTACTATTTTCTAAGTGTTAATTTGTTGAAATACATATATAAAAAGTGCCGATTCATTTAGTGTTATTACTTTATTATTGTTTTGTGTTTCTTTATATTTTTATTGACTTCGAAAAGGAGCTTGGAGGTACTCAATTCGATCGCTATATTTTTTTTTATTCATACACAGAGTTGTAGCAAACGAAATAGGCAACTTTGATATTTTGATTGGTGTTATTGGCATTCACTATGTATTCACAGGGAACCTCCGAAAGTTTTATTGCAGTTTTTGTATTTTTATTTTGTAATATTTTATATTGCAAGTTTCTGGCCAATAAATGCATCTCTTCAATAGTTTTCCTTTGTTCGAATATCGAAACCTATTTGAACTTTATATTGTGGCATTAATCTTATTTTATTAATCCGGTAATTCCAACAGGGAATTATACACACTTGTATATATGCTTTATAAACAGGGTTTCTCATAACAATATGTAATTACTATAAATTCTCGATTATAATTATTACACCGCGTAATTCTCATTTCCCTGCAAATTTGTACTGTTTCCAATCGCTTTAGCATTTCAAACCTATTTACCGGTTGTATTAATGTATCTGAATTGTTCGAAGGGTGGCTACCCTTAAGTGGGTTCGTTTCTCTGGCACAGACCAGCAACTGCAACAACTGCAACAGCGTTCACTTCATCCCGCTGTGTAATTCGATATTTTCGTTCGTTTCCTAATCCTAGATTTTCCGAGCCATCTGCCACTCGAGTCGTTCCAGCGTCGATCGCGCCATTGAACTCGCCAAGTTAATTTTCGCCGACCCCTCGCAAAACCGGTGCTCTCTGTGTGTGCCATGCGCTTCGTACTCTCTCGGAACACGATAGACCTTAAGCTGTTCTCGCGCTGTTAAGGTCTGTTGCCGAGTATGGCTACTTTCGTAACAATTGCGTCCCGAGTGTACCGGGTGACTTAAGGCTAATGGACTGGCGAGTAGCTGATTATAATGAAAGTTAGCAGAAGGTTGATGATTTCAGAGACTTAGAAATAGAAAGAAATGAGAACAATAGCATAATGCAGAGGGAAGATCGAATATTATGAGTAGGATATACACATAGATAACTGAAATAAATTATAATTGATTATAATGAAAGTCAGTATCAAGGAGTATGATTAGAAATGATAAGTATTATTATGTAATATTAACTTTCTGAAATAAACCATTATTGTTATAATAATAGACGATACTAATATGGGTTGCGTTTATGTTAGAATCAGTAAGTATTTTTATATACTATTACCTTTGTAACATAAATCAGTTTCATTGTCTTTATTACTGCCTTTTAGTTGTACTATTAACTATATTATATCAACTATAATAATTACGTCTTGTAATACAAAGAATTCGTATTATGCATAATGTTTTCATCCTTTTCAGCCTTTTCTAACAATGTAACCCCATGTGACCTTATATAACAATTGATAAAGTACATAAATGATATTCGGAGACCGTACCATTTTATTTTTTCCAAATTAATTACAGTGGTATAAACAACTGAGCTATCAAACTAGTGTCAGAATATTATCTTTGCTTACTGCACTTTAAATACTAAGAAAACTACTGCAATATTTCCCTATTTTGAGGTTAGAAGCCGATTCTTCAGTTATAATTTTTTACACGCTACTGTGTCGCCCGAAGATTCTACATTAATAAAACATTAATAAGTTCCATGATGCAGCTGTGTTAAACCGATTATATTCGTGATTCGCCATTTATCTGTTTATTCCAGACGGAAAACTAGAATAGCATTTCATATACGCGCGTACAATACATTTTCCCGTACAATACATTTTCCATCAGAATGCACTTCCGGCGGAATTATTTCCCCCCGTACAGTAAAGTGTTTGCATACGCCGGCAGAGGGAGTCGGCTCACATTTAATTTGGGATTAGGATAAACTTCAGGAGCGAGGTATGACTCCGAGCGATTCGAGGGACTTATGCGTTTACGCGATCGTTTGTCTGACTTACGCGGAGACGAGAGCCGCACGCCGTATCACCGAGAAAGAGAGAAGAGGAGAGAGCGGAAGAGAATAACGTTAGAGCACTGCTGATGCGCCGAGCGAAGCGTATAAATCAGGATCAGGCCAGTTATCAAGAAGGCAGCTCGACGAAATCTTCTTAGAACAATTTGTAGCACAAACGAGCCACGTGCTCAACTCAAAAGAAGACTTACGAAACGTGACGAACAAACTGCACTGGCCACTTTCACTCAAAAGAACCGCTTTGGAAAAGCTATGAGCCGAATATATTGTCAAAACACGTTTCCTTTAGAAAAATTTGTAATCCAGTTTCTAAATCATTGAGGATTATTATATGGTTTAAACCAGGCATTGATCGAGTTTATAATAAAATTACTTCGTGTACGAAAGGATATTGCAATCTGGAAGAATGTTTTTTAGTTAACATCGAATTGAAAATGGGAGAAAAGTCTTGAACTGGAATGAAATAGGTGTTTTCATTGACTGAGGATTGAGAACTACGGATGTAGTTAAATAGTGAAAGAGATTTCTTTTCTAATTTACTAGGCAATCATCAATCAAAATAATCATTATTAAGAGGGTCAAAGGAAACACTAAATAAGTTCCTACTATATTATTACAATTCTCAACTACAATTAATCTAAAAAAATATAATTACATTGCTAGGAGAATTATTACAATCAAAAAACACAAAAATACCTCTTCACTATAAAAATATACCTATATTTTATCTGAATAATGGCAGGAGATAAGCTTTCCACTGTGCCAAAACCACGAAACACTACACCTGGTATTAACTCGATTTCTACAAACCAGCATTAACGCCGTGAAAAGCGACTCCATTGTTCATTTAAATACTTTTTAATTGCACCTGTAATCGGTCAAATTCACTGGCGAATAGGAAGTTATGAGGGTGGCTGGTAAATTGCCTTTCTTATCGGCGATGCGAATCCCCGGCGAAACGGGATGGCAGACACAACAATATCATCCGCTCGATTTACGGGTAAAAGCATCGGTTTGGATGCCAGGCTAAGTATCGCCGAAATGTATAGCGTCGTACTATACACGGTGACTCAGAACACCCATCGTGTACAGTAAGTGATGAAAATATTCTTCTCCTCGTGTATCGTTAATGATGTGGCTTGATATTTCTATTGTTTATAAAAGAATAATGGAACAAAAGTATTCATAACGGTCCTTAGTTATTTATTTCTAATTGAAGTTATTTTGACTGCAGTGAGTAACAACATTTTTCATAGTGAATAACAAAATATTCTTCCACTAGTGTAGTGCAGAAGTTGTTTGACTTAATATTTCCATCATTTATAAAGAAACAATCTTGGTTATTTTTTCTAACAATGATTGAACATTGTTAATAAAGATACTTCATTTAACAGAATTATATACATTATATAATAATAATTGATAAGGTAAATAATGTCACAATACAATGTATGTATTCCTGGATTAATCATAGTGTTATACAATCAATTTAAATACACTGCAGTAAAACTATTTTGTTTAAAAACTGATTCCTATAAAAATAGCCGAGATACTTGCTTTATAAAATGAAACAACAACTCACTGTACTTCTGATTTCAACGAAAACTCGCGCCTTTTCTATTTTGAGGTTGGAATCCCGCTTATGCAGTAGATAAATTATTAAAATTCTCAAACAAGAAAACACTTTTCTCTAAGAAAAAGTACATTTTCTTGAAAAAGACAATTTTCTTCTTTAAAATGATTTATTCGAAAAATATGCTGCATGATTCGAATACTTCTTTTATTAACTGTACGTGTGACTGGCTCGTCTAAGGATCGTGCTTCGGAAAGCAGTAAATTCCATGATTCAGTCGCGTCAAACTGCGATCTGCTAACGCGAACGAATTTACGAGTCACTGTATAGCAAGCGATATAGTTATAGTTGCCGTGTTTGAGCAAGGAAGGCCAGATATGGCAGCCTTGACCGCCCACCTAGCTGTCGGAGTTCCTGAACTCGGATGACAAGGGCCTGCAGGATTTCGGATCAGTGGAGATACTTGTTCGCCGAGCTCTCGCTACCCTCGCCAATGTAATCCCCACCGGTGCAACGGATCGCCTCGTGTAATCGTTCGACTTTCCCACCCTTTACCATCGGGAACACCCCCGATCATCGTTCTACTCAACTGTGTGAGATATTAGAAATCGTAGTTCCCTAATTTTACGAAAGGCAAAATAGAACGACGAATTCATTTCCTTGTATTTTTATTTTGTATATAATAGTGTAAAAGTATTCAATGTGGAACATTTTTACTCTTTATATGTATAATAGGATGACACTTATTTAGGTGATTTTTGAATTTTTATGAGTACACCCCCTAGATTGGTTCCAAATAATAACAAAAAAACACTCCCAATGTTTCAATGCTCCATTTCAATATTAACAAGTGCTACAAGCCACCTATTGTTTCCCATTTGATGAACATGGGGCTTTTATCGACTTTAGTTCATAATTCTGTACCACAAGTAGTACCCACTCGGAAAGTATGATTCTTGTGCAGTTTTTGATGAATTTCGATTTTTTAGCATAAGAAAACTGTACAAGAATCATATTTTACGCGTGGGTATTACTTATATTATAGAATTATGAACTAAAGTCGATAAAAACCCCATGGTCATCAAATGGGAAACAATAGGTGGCTTGTGGCACGTGTTAATATTGAGATGGAGCATTGGAACTTTGAGAGAATTTTTATTTATTTATTTGGAAGCAATCTAGGGGGTACACTCATAAAATTTAAAAAATCACCTAAATAAGTGTCACCGTAATGCATAATCTTAATCTTAATATATAAAAGTCAAATTAAGTATGTATGTTCGACAAAGGCTTTTATACCGTTCAACGTATCCGCATCAAATGCAGCATGAATATTCTTTAACACCTTAAAACAAATACTGTGAGCTCTCCACCCCAATCATCTCTAAAGCACACACCCTCTAAAAGGCTCCTATAGAGTTCATCCGATTAGCACCAAATTCGGCATAAGTATTTTCCGATACCTTAGAAAAAATACTATGTGTGTTTCACCACCCCCAAGCACTTCTAAAGCCCAAAGACACACGAAATTCTAGCCGAGCCAAGCTGGGTAGGACAGTTATAGTAATATATAAAAAGTATAAAATATAGAAACGGAAATGCTCAAAATTAGTAGTTAATCATCAAATTCATCATTCTAGAGTAATAGTATAACAATAATAGAGAGTATAATATTATTATCGTCTAAAGTAATAAAAATTAGAAAGTACTACAGAAGTAAAAATAAATCGAAACACTCATCTTGTTGCAATAATAGCAAAATATAGTAAAGTTTTAATTCAGTTATTACGATAGAGTTGTTACTCTAAATACCTGAAAGAAATATTCTTAACACTACATCTACCGACACTTTTTTACAGTATTTACGCTACTATCAGACACATAACATTTGAAATTAGTTCTCATCCACTTTACTCGAACTTCAGTTACTCGTCTCTGAGATAACACAAGCGCGCAAAATTGCAAGCGAAGTCTTTAAAAACTGGTCAAATAGTAGATGAGACGAAGCTGACGCTAGAATCTCGCATGTCGCCCGGAAGCTTTTGGCGTTTGCCGACTCGGCTAAAGAGAAGTCAACACTGAATTTAAGATCAAAGAAGTTATTCCCTAAGAACATACCTCTCTGCTTTCTTACGCTTGTTCGTAAAGCACGCTGCTAGCAAAGTCGTGCAGTCCAATGATAATAAGGCTGCAAATATTTATGCAAATAATAGGCGTTCTTGGACTATTTAAAATGTTGTATGTGATAAATACAACAACTTAAAGGTATAAGACTCCGTTTCTTCAGTTCTAATACCGACACTTTCAAAAATAGTTGGTCAAATTTATTATAATTCAGCAAAATGTATAGTACAGCTTTTAACAATTCAAGTATCCTTAAAAAATTGAGGATTGAAAAATCATGTCACTACTTTATAATTGATACCTTTCAATAATAGTTACGTAAAACAGAACTTCTGGACTACAAGTGGCAACATAAAAACACATCATTTATCTACTCTTGTTCCTCTACATGTGTCTTTCCCATTAATACAACAGAGTCATTGCTTTTTTAATTTGGGCATTCTAAAAACACTGGGGAAAATTGAGTCATTAAGCAACGAAAGATTCGCTCGAAATGCAACAATGAAAATTAACATTTGTGCTGATGATGATATAAGAGAACTTCATGGACCACAAGTACCAACACAAACAGTCATTGTTTATTGTTTATACTTGTTTCCCTGAATGTTTCCACTTCACAAATTCAGCCGGAAGTCATTGTTTTTCAATTTACACTTTCCATAAATAATTATGAAAATGAATGAATTAAGCGATGGAATATTCGAAAGCCTCGATCTAACAATGAAAATTAACACTTTCAGTGACAATGACGCAAGACAGAACTTTCATGAACCCCAAGTGGCGACATAAAAAGCCTCTGGCACGTACGTAAAGTAGATAGCGAGGCACTTGAGGCGCTTCATGCGCGCGCGAAATATTAAGAGAAATTGCTGTACGTAAATCCGCTCATTTAGCACCGGTAACTGCGACTGTAAATCACCTGTATAACCGCTAGAGCACTGTCTACTTGCTAGACACACAACCATCCTACCTGTAAGCATTCTCGAAACATGCTATCGGAACAACGCCAGCAGTAAGTTCCTAGTTCCCGTAACGCCGGCCAATTAAGTTGTTAGACAGCCGAAAGCTTCGCTAGGATTCATTGCCCCCCACCCGCTTCTCTTTCTTTTGCAAAGTGTGTAAACATCATTAGAATTAAAGTTAATGTTCAATGATAGTAAGTTAGCAATAATAAAATTACTATTTAGCAAAGTAGTAATAATAAAATTAATACTTTGTAAAGATAACGAAAAGGAAGAAATGAAAAGTAAAGTAAAATTAAGTGAACGAGTGAAACAAATTGATGAATTTTGCTGCAGTTGATTGTATTGAATAGTTGCGGAAATTATTCTGACTTTTGTGCGTGATTTTAACGTCAAGAGATGGAAAAGCTTTTCCATTAATTCCATGTAAATATTCTATGTATGTTTGAAAACTTAATTTACTGATCAAATATGTGCCCTGTATTTGCAGAATTATTGGAAGCCATTCATTTTACTTGTTAATGAAGTTAGGTTAATTAATAAAATGGATGCCTGCCATGACTCGTGAATTTCAAAATTTCGCAAATATATCCTAATTACGTAGAGTGCGTCACAGAACGTAGGATGTACAGTTAATAATAATTTTATTCTAAAATTAATTAATAAATGGATGTCCTAAAACTAATTAATAATGGAGTATTCATTTTCACAGTAATTTACTTCCAACGGTTATTCGTGAGTTCTAACCTAAAAACTTAAAGCTAACCAATATAATTCCATGCAGTACAATTTTGTATTAGTTTCTGCGAAATATCTATAAACGTGTTTTCTTTTAAAAATCATAGATTGTAATTAAACAGATTATTGCCTTCACAATAATTTCACGTGGCTTAGTGTGCCCCATCCGTTACAGAACAAATAAATCGAGCACACGAACAACGCCATCTATTTCCCCATAGAATTTTCATAGCCAGTTAGCGTGGACAGTAAATTGCACATTTTCACACTGCGGTGCGAGCAACAATGCGAGAGCGGCAAAGAGACGCGCGATTTAATTTGAAAATGTGAGCAAAGCCGCACCACGCGTGCATAAGTGATGTTGCTTGCGCGCAGTTCACACACACACGCGCGCATGTATTTGTGCGGTCATCAAATGAATTTCCCAAGTGTCACTGTGCGATAGTAACTGGTGGTTTGCGCCCAGCGGCGCAGGCATTCGAAAACCAAATTTGTGTTTCGATTAAATGATATCGCATTTGTAATGAAAGGCAATAATGAAACGGTGTCGCTGGAATCATCGCGTTTCGGACACCCTTGCAGTTAGTGAATTTTTGAGTAGCAACATTTTGACGCGCAAATTATGGTATATGAAATTTTAAATCAACGTAGATTTACAACTGAATTCGCAGTAAAATATCATATTATTCTTTATTGTTATTGAGTGTGTTTCTGTTTAAAACTTATCCTTTTTGTTCCCAGTTTAGACTTAGTTCTGTTTTTTTACTTCGACACGTCCAAGTTCATCAGAACTCTTAACGAATAATTTAATTATTTATATACAATCGAATAAAATTTATGTGGATTTCTTAGTAATCTGTTGCTTATTTTTATAATGCAAATTATGACAACTTATTATAAAAAGCAGCAATCATCAAATTAATAATATTCTTGTATTATTATATGTAAAAAAATGTAATTCTTTCATGAGAAACACGTAAATTATACATATAAGTCATTAACATATTCTTCGTCTATAATTATTTATTTGTTGTTTAATCAAATGTTTTCTCCCCGTCAACGCCAGGAAGCCTTTCTTAAAAATAGTAATCAGCAAATCTATCAATCTATCGCAATCTATTATTACTCGCAAAAAAGATTACAATTCTAACTACCTTTTCACAGAGAAACCAATCAGCGTAATTTCTATTGTCGCGCCCAATCAGCACCTGGAATTAATTTTCCCATATTCTCCGAGTGTAGCACACGTAACAAGGCGGCAGTTTCTGCAGGCAGCTGCGGGAAAATGCAATTTGCCTAAAAGACCATTTTGCACTCACTCCAAGCAGGCTCTCTCTGTGCATGTGTGGTCCACCGCGAAATTCGGCGTTGCACAGAGGCACGCACACTAGCACACGCGCATGTGGTGGGGGAGCGTCAGTCATCAGAGATTCGGATGTACCAACCTGCGAACAAACAAACGAGTTAATTAAAATCCTGCGAGTCAGAGAGTCGACGAGAAAGAAAGAGGGGCAGAAAAGTACAATGGCGTGCGCTTTCGTGATGTTTCGGGGTGTGGGGACACTGTTTTTGTCTTTTAAGGTATCTCACACAAGTAAACTGAGAAAGAGTGGTTGAAATTTTGGCAATATTGTGCTGGCATATCATTTTTGTTTTTAGGAAAATTAGTCTTCACGAATGGCACACGGATTATAAAATAATGGACTGTCAGTGGTAGTTTGTATAAATAATAATTTACTCATTATTTTAATAAATTTATTTATTTGGTAAACGCATTACCCTGCCCTTCAAGAAATTGTCTACTTGTATACACTTGTATATTCATACAACACGCTCTTGTAAAAAAAAATTGTTATGGAAAAAAACTCTTCTCTCTAAATAAAAATACATTTTCTTGAACAAGTACTTCTTTCAGGAAAAATACATTTCCTTGCAGCAAATAGTTACCTTCCTTAAGAAAATTTATCGAAAAAATACTGAGTATGCCAATATTTTTTTTACCATTGCACTTATAATAAATATTTGGATTATACACTTATAAGGAATTTTTCAATTATACACATAATAAATGTTGTGGAAGAAAAAAATTGCCAAATTTGACTGCTGTTTTCGCATTTCCGTGTGTGTGGGGTGCCTTAAACGTGCACACCATATGCAAAAGTATTCAGAGCGGGTGGATTGGCGAGGGTGCCCGGGCGACATCGCAACATATGCATATGTATGCATATGCATTTGTCCCAGCCGACATGGAAGACGCAATTTCTCTCGGACAGCATACGTGCATTCTCTTGTGTATTTCCTGTTGGCGCTCCACTCGCATTTTTCCCTCTCCTGCGATCATACGATTGCAGCAGTTGCTGATGGCGGCCCTTTCAATAAAGGTAAACTGCTTTCGATTTTATTGACGCCGTATCATTTCTGATTCGTCGCTTCTTCGTCGACCGGCTAAAAGCGTTCTATTTCGTTTTTTAATTGTAATACCATTTTCTTTGCGCCAGAAAACAGCAAACGTTCAGAATAAAGAATGGAAAATTTATTTTATTTACTTGGAGTTTTCTTATTTTGAAATGTTATGTACAGCTGTTGTATTGCTCCAGAAATAACAGCGATGTGATAATAAATACTTTTAATTTTGAATAATCAGCGCAAGACAATTATTTATAGTTTCCAATAGTTATTATTTTATGTTTTACTTTAAAAAAATAGTTGCAAGACTTTGTTCAAATTTTAGGAACAATAATTATAACAAATTGTGAGGATTGAAAGTATTTGAAAACTCTTATACTACTTACAAACCCTTCAATACTAAAAACATGATATTATACAATCACATCAGACAAAGAAATTACATATTCGCCATTTGTCAACAAAGTCATATCAAACCCCGATTAAGTCATCCAAAAAACACAAGTCTGCATATTTATGTTACAACTGTACACAAAGAAACTGAACTTCGTTCACAAGTAGAAGCAGACGAGATCAAGTAATCCATTGACAAAGTGGAAGGTGGAAGTCGTTACGTTGACAATAACATTGCTGCGTTAATTAAAACTGTTCCCAGCGTTAGGCACAAAAGCAATAGGCTTTTATGAATCGCTGAACCAACAGGAGAATATTGCGCGAATAGAAAACCGGCCTTTTACAGAACAATACACAGACAGAACAATAGGATGCCGAATTCATTTCCTGGCTTTTTGTGCCAATCATAAAAGTGGCAAACTTGCAACAAAAAAGTGTTCTTTGATCGATGTTTCTGTATTCTTCGTGTTATTAGCGCATAATACATTGTAAGTATTTTGTATATATTTTGTATATCATTTCATTACTTAATTTTATTCACTCACAATTGAAAAATTGAAGTATAGTTGCATATTGTAAAACAAAGGTCAACCAATTCTTCGTTTGTGTTATTTATTTCGCATTTTCCATTCGTTAAAATTAATTTTACAGAATGCAAAAAATACAAACATACTTTCGTTGTGAAAAAAATTAAAGAGTTTATTGAATTTATCAGAATATGTATTTGCGTACTTGTATTTTGTAGTTGTATATGTTTTAATTACAACATCCTGTTTCTTGGCTGTTTATTAGTTCACATTAGCAAAACTGTGGAGAATTCCTATACAGTCAACATGAAGGATAATTCCGTCTCCAATGAATGCAAAGTGAAGTGGAAGAGGAACACTGTACTGAGCATTATACTGGAATTTCACATTCCACTTAAATTGTACGTACAGTTTGCCACAAAAGTTTCCTCACAGCATTACAGCAACAACTTTCAATAGTTTGATTTTGTATTATTACCAATCTTTAAGAATAATTCCACATTTGGAATGTCATTTGTTAAAGTTTTTTTCCATTACCGTGAAAATACTGAAAGTTAACAAACGTACCAATTACAATCGTCTTGCAATACACTAAAAGTGAAGAGCAAAGATTAATACATAATGTGACTTGATAAAGCTGTTTATTTGTGTATACAATCTTTAAAATCTAATTTTCAGTAAAAATTCTCAAAATTCATAAATTTAACATTCCAATAGATTAAAAGTTAACAAACATCGGCAATAATTGTTTCGCAATATGTACAATTCTGCTATAACATTAGGAAACAAACTGAGATCGGAAAGTAATGTCGTTTCTACGCATTGATTTTAATATAACAAAACGATATTTCTTTCAGGTTCCCCTAATATTATAAATAAATTGTAAAAGTAGGGAAAATAGCCTGTTGTTAGTTATTATTGTAATTTACGAAACTTGCCGAAAGCTTTTGAAAGGAAATGTACCCATTAAACTGGATAGCTCTGTTAAGAGTGATCTTGAATGCAACTCTATTGGGAGATCAAGTGCGGTGTAAACTCATGAAATATCACTCCCATCCGCGGGAAACAAGCGCGTATACTCCCAACATGAAATCTTTATGGATATTATAGCAACCAAAATGTATAATTGAACCATACATTCCTCTTAAATTGTAGCGCAATTCCGTTTTTTTATGATTTGCCCGACATTCTTCTGATCAGTAAAGAAATTATTACCTATCTTTTTATGGTAGTTTGAATTCGATTGAAAACCGCAAAGTATACATTTTTAATTCTGGCATTAAAATGTGCATTACGACTAAAATAAAAAATAACAGAATGATAGATAAGAATAATATAATATTGGGGAAAAAGTGAAAACTATTAATTATTTTGTATTTAATATAATTCTGACTGAAAGCAACGGCGAGTAGCATATTTTGAATTCTATAACTCTGAATTATCGATCGTTATGTTAAAAGGATATATGAAACATTATTTATGCAACAAAATAGTAAAATACCTTTGTTTTCATGTATTCACATAAAAACTAAGAAATGTTACGTTTTTCAGCTTCTAATTTTTTTACTTGTTTAATGACATATACAAAGATAATACGTATATTGTGTTTTTACCTTTAGATCGTTTATTAGTATAACAATTACTATTGTATTATTATACATTGTATTTATAATATTTATAATTAAAACAGCTTTCTTTATCACCAATACTTTTAATTCGATAAGTAACTATACTAATCCTTCCCAGGAATAAAAAAGCATAAATTATTTGAATTAATTAGCGATCCTGAGCAATTTTATAAGGAGTTCCGCGACGCATAAGCATTTCGTCACCGGCGCAAGATTATTTCTAGGATAACGCGTAAATATAGAAAGCTATATACGAATGGGACAGCTCCAGGCGTGTGGAATCTAGTGTATCTTGAGAGGATCGGCCGCATATCTACCGCGCAGCTCTCGCGAGTTCCCTAATCCCGAAGCCGTGGCAGTCGCGGAGGCCTAATTTGTCATAGGGGAGATGGGAACCATGTGGATTTAACTTCAAATGTAGGCCACGTTATATGCCGTTCCGATTTAGATATGGCTCGATTCAGAAAAGAGAGTGGAAGGGAAAAGGCAGGCCGGAAAGGGCGGCAGCAGATGACGAAGTGCAACTAGTGAATTACGATTGAACAAATAAACAAACTATTGTATCGAGTTATTTGATCAGCTGGAGTATTTATTTGTTATTGGTGTTTTGATAAACTAATTAATAAATTAGTAATTTGAATTCGTAATTGAATATAATATAATTAATGTTTAATATATTATTAGTTAATATCATTAAAATTTGTAATAGTTAATTTTTATTCTTACTTCTTTCTGAAGTAACCAAATCTATAAAGATGGAACAAAAATTAAATAAGTTTATTCCATCTTTTATTTTCCATTTTACTCTTAAGTTCATACTCAAACTTACTTTCCTACTAATCTAAAAATGTATCCGATTACTTTTATGAATCATTTTTCTCGGAAATTATTATTTTCGTTGATCTAACAACGTTAGTCAGCTCAACTTTTATTGAACGGTCTTAAATCAGTAGGCTTTCGTTGACCTAGAAAAATCAAGTCTACCCAACTTTTGTTGTGTACTTGGTAAGCAAAATACGAAAAGTGACAATCTGATTTGGCATAAAGTACACAAGAAATATCACAGTGCAAGTATATACAAATATGTTCGTATGTACTATGTAATACGTGCACCACAATTAGACATTTGTCTTAAGTAATAGACGTGTGTTTACGAATAGAGACAGCTAGGTGCACTCAAAGTTGAAATTTATGCCGAAGAATGCCAGTGGAAATAGCTGCGAATATCCGATTTACCGGATTTCAATGAAGGATCGTGATTATTAATTAAGCTCTAAGAAGTTAGACTATTTTGACAATTCATTTTACTTGCAGAAGTCGTACACAATATGTTAGATGGATAATCAATATAAATAAACATTTTCCAACTTATTTTATTTTGATTAAATTCCTAATGAATATTGCATCGAAATAAAGTAATACAATAACAAAAAAAAGTTCAAAATATAATCGTGCAGCTAGTATTTTCTAATTTAATTGCATTATATATCAATATTGTGCCTGTGTAATTAACGTGATTACGAATTCTTGAACTTGAAGGGTGTAACAACGAACAAATAAGAAAAATACTCTTGCAGTCTTGGGGAAATCGTCATTATACGAGGGATGATGAAAAAAATAACGAAACTCGTGTAGCAGGGGTATTTTATTTTGAGCAAATATTTCTTTCGTGAAGACCTTTTCGTGTTAATTAACTTTTAACTGTTGGCGTGACTGGCGCAATAGGCCGGCAGAAGACAGATTTAGTTGAGGGCAATAAAACCCGTCCGTGTAACACTCCCGTTCGCCACAGAAACCAACGCAATCTAAATTAGCAAGAATGGTTGCACTTCTCTTTAATACTTTTTTTAGCTAGTTGCAAGTAATTAATGTTACTATAATTAGCAATGTGGGTCATCTATCTTTGGAATTTTTTGTTAATTTTCAATTCGTGGAATTTATGATAATTTATGATTTTCGTAACTTCTACACAAAGCAATTTTGAATTGATATAATTTCCAAATATTCATTGTGAAAATTAATGCTCAAGACTTGCTAATACAAAAGTTCAAAACAAACCAAACAAAATAGAAACACTTAAAAAATTCAATTATTAAACAATAACTATTCTATGTGTAAGAAAGAATAAATATGTGGGGTTTTGATTGATTTTCCCGGCAGTTTACAAATGCCACTATTTAAGGAACAGTAACAATGTGTTTTATTCTTATGACTTTATTAGCTTTCAAATTTGCGACGGGTGTTCCGCGCCTCGCAATTCTGCAGTTGGAACTGCGATGGTTAAACCAGGCGTTTACGATATTAAAAGGTGTAAAAGCGAGATGGAGTTAAAAATAAAACTAGTGTTTCGTGTCACAGGTGCGGACAACTTGCAGCCGTGGATAAGCATCGCCTTCACCGTGTTTATCGCCCTCGGCGCCGCAGGAAGCGATACTGCTTCAAATTTTACGTTTACCGAGTTAATTTCATCGCCGTGTTTTCCCAAACTTTGTTCAAAGGACTTGATTTGATTTTGCTCTAGATTTCTTTCTGATTTTTTGAGTTAATTTCAAAATTACCTTCGGAAAAGTTTTAAGTAGTACTGAGAATCGGGAAATTTCAACAGTTTATAGTTACATTTTAACAGTTATATGTATTATAAAACAATATAATACAGTAAAACAGTATGTACATTTATATTTTAATAGTTCTACGTATTTTCACAGTTTACATGTTGAATAAAATAGACGTATAAATAAAAGTGAGTAGAATAGAAAACTAAACCGTACTATTCATATGTTTGTTAAACAATATATATATATATATATATATATATATATATATATATATATATAAAAAAGTACAATATTTTCATTGGTCGCTAAAATTATTTATATGTATAATATTTGTTTCAGAAGCATCGAAGAATATGTACAACTTTTTTGTTTTAATCAATGTACGAATAATTTATTATGAGACCCCCATTTTTACAGATTCCAAAAAGCAAATTTAATCAATTTTGATAATGAAGAAGTTATTATTTGTCTTCAAGGAGTTTATAAATACCATCTATTCAATTCATTATTATCATTACCAAACTACCTAATCAAAATTTTATTAAAATCAATTCCAGTAATTTTTCAAATGAATCCTCGATTCTAAATCACTCAAATCTCAAGTTTCAAACACCTGAGAAACGAGGAGCAAAATCGCATTAGAACAGGAATCTCAAAAAATGGTTTCACAACAAGCAGAATTTCCAACGAAAAATCAAAAATCTTCCAGAATCAGGAGAATCTCGATGGATCGATCACAGCGATCGATAGCGGCGCCTCGATAAATGTGTGTCGCTCACCCCGTGGAGTCTTGGGTGGGCCGGCGTGCGGCGCTCGCGGCGTTCGTCGTTTCTGTGATAATTTTAGATCGGTGAGATAGCGTCTGCGGCACACGCACCGGAGTGAATCAGTCGGACAAAGAGAAACTCGCTACGAGTAACAAGAACGGAAGGGAGACAGAGAGAGACAGGGCAAGAGAAGAGGGTGCGAGAAAATGGGTCTGGCGCGCGAGCGAGAAGAAGCGAGGAAGAAAGCGCCAGTGGAAACGGTGCGGCGGGGTCAGACCGGGGAGAGAGAAAACACCACCTCGGAATAGAGCGACACGCACACGCCAGAGATCGAGCGATTGTTTATAAAAGAAGGAAAGTCAGGCGGAACCAAGAGCGAAAAGGGTGGTCGACAGTTTCCCTTGGAAAGCCTGCTAACAAACATTCAAGTTGAACCGAGATAGAACGAAAGAGCGAAGGAGACAGATGCCGATAAACATTGGGCAGCAGAAGCGAGGAAGAGAGAGAGAGAGAGAGAGAGAGAGAGAGAGAGAGAGAGAGAGAGAGGGGGGGGGATCAAGGAAGGAGGAAGAGAAGAAGGAGGAGAAGGAGAAGGAGGCGAGAAGAAGAAGCAACGGGAGTGAGTGGTCTACTCGAACGCAGTTATGCCGACCAGCTCCAAGCGGGTGCCGCCAAATCGAACCCCGGTTCGAATTCCGCAGGGCCGAGGCCAAGCCCGCCGGGAGGACCAGGCCGACGAGGACGAGGAGGAGGAAAGTAGCCTGGAGAAAGGAACTCTCTGCCAACCAGGACCAAGAGGAAAATCACCTAGAAAAGGAGACTCTCAACCAACCAGGAGTAAGAAAAAGTCTGGATCGGCGAGGTACGTTCAACATCCCTGCTGCTACCTTAGCCGAGTGTTAGGGGGGAAAAAGGGAGAGTGTAAAAGCGAAAAGGGACGCGTGCTGCCAAGAGGCGTCCGGTGACAAAAGAAGCAGCCGGGAATTGTAACACTGTGCGTGCGCGTGTGTGTGGGTCTCTTCGGGGTTCAGTGAGGTGGGTAAGGAAAAGGTGAACAGCTCTGTGCTCCGCGGGGAATGGAAGCCCTATGGGGTTCCGCCAGAAGAACTGGGCCGGAAGCTTGATCCTCGTCGTTGTTAGTTCGAGTACTCCGTCATTCAGTAACTTTCCCTCTGAATGTTCCTCGCGTGTCATGACGAGGCCTGCTGCATGCTTCACGGGGGTGCAATGGAAGCGTCAACTTCCAAGAGCAACAGTAGGAATCATACTGTTGTAGAGTATGATGATATGATGATTCATACTGTCATTTATTTGGGTGTGTATTAAAGTCATTCATAGTTCCTGGTTATTAAATAGTTTTGTTCAACAACGTGTCTGTTATATAAAACAAAGGTTTCAGTGTAGGATTAATGTTAAAATGATGGAAATGAAAGGTCAATCCTGTTCTAGAGTATGATGATTCATACTGCGATTTATTTGGGTGTATATAAAAGTCATTTATAGTTCCTAATTATTAAATAATTTTGTCCAAAAACATGTCAAAACGTGTCAAAAATGATAAAAATCGAAGTGTTAAAGTGAAATAAACGAAGATTTTTCTTTAATGAAACGTGTGAGTTAAATGAAAAGAAAGGTCTACTGTAAGGTTAATGATGAAATGGCGTAAAATAAGAAGGTTAAAATAGAGGAGGAACATCATAAATAATAGTGTTCTAAACTATGCTTCAGTATATTCAATAATTTTCGTAAAAACTACGAATTAAATAAAACGGTGATATAATGACATACTATAATGGCTTTACTTAATAGTAAACGTTTACTATTAAGTAAAGCCATTATTATAGAACAATAACAATGTTATATAACATTCTACTAGAATATATCTGAATATATACATCTAAAAAAAATCATTCACAATTCCTGATTGCTAAACAGTTTTCGTTATCAAAATTCCGCAGTGTTAAAAAATCAGCATAAAATAGAGTCGATGATAAAATTATGGTAACAACGTGGTGGAATGTGACGCGCCAGATTGATTCCTTGGTGGAAGTTCGCGCCGGGGAAAGCAGCGTTGACTTCTTTACCATCGGATATATTTCCTCCGGCGATGATTCACACACTCACCCGCATACGTGTGCCTGATATTTACGCATCCGTTGAAAGAATGCCGCTGCCTCACGTGCAAATTGTTTACCATCGGCATACTGCAAATTGCTCGAAAGCGCTTTTGGATTGACGACTAGACGATCGTCGATTTCACCCCCCGAAATCCTTTTGTCTATTTTCCGAAAAGTCAAACATCTTCATTAAGAAAGTTTACTTTCCCATGGCTTTTCCCTTTGATTTTCTATTCTCAGCTGCAACGCTCCATCGGATTTCCGACAATTGTCAGGGCAGATCGGGAAAATTTTCAGTGTTTTCTTTCGCGGCTATTAATACCCATCTGTCTATATTACCAATGCTGATTTCAGAGCTCTCGCGCGTGCTTTCCTACGGTTAGGTTCATGGAATATTATAACCTGATGATTCTATTACAGTGGCTCGAAATAATGGTCGGATTTCCTTCTAATCGAGAAATTATTGTCGTATAAAGTTATTTATAGTGGCGGTAATGTTCGATGAAGTAATATCAGTGATCGCACCAAATTGACAAATAAAGGGAAAATGGAATTGCAAAAGTTAATTAACAATCACAGCTGAATCGCTACAATTCAATATTCTACTGTAATTGAATTTGTGTATCGCGAATAAATAAAAAGCGAAGATAAATTAAAGCAATATTAAACAAATATAACAATTGTAAACATATATGGAGTGATTTGCATTAATATTCGCACTTCGTCGTGTTCTAGAAATTGCTTTCGCCTATAGATATTTATAATAGAGTTCACTGATTATTTTTTACTCAATTCAGATACGTGTCAGAATGAAAAAATTAAGTTGTTAAAGTTAATTAATAATTACAGTTTAATCTTTACCATACGATATTCAACACTAATTGATTTTTTTATTCATGAATATATAAAAAATTACTAAAGGTGAATTGATGGAAGTGGCTCGCTCGTATTAAGATTCGGATATTCTTGTATTCAAGAAATTATTGTCATACCCAATTGTTTATAACAGCGTCAATTGATGGATTATTTTCTTCTAAATTCAGACATATAATTTATTTAGTTAACGGCCATTGGTTTGTGCGCTGCAAACGATAAAATAAAGTATGCTTGAAAATTTAAGCCAGACCCAACCCAGACTATTTCATTAACGTCAAAATATACCGAAGCAAAGACCAAGCAGCTCTGAATTTACAACTTCGAATAAAACTTTGAACTTTAAGAGTTCTTCTTTCGTTCCGATGAAGGTGTAATTCAGAAGGAATAATATACAAATGGACTGATATTTCAGCCAATTTATGAAATTCCTAATACGAACGCGGCTTTGTGCAAAATTCCTGACATATAAATACATGTTACCAATGAGAGATAAACAATTCTATTTCTTCTATGAATTACCATTAACTGTCAAGTCAATTTAGTGAAATTCTAATGTATTGAAAACAACTTTTATTATTCTGGTGATATTTCAGGTAGCTTATAGAATTCTTTCTACAGACTTTATGTAAAATGTATAGATTACGAATATTGTCAGTCAGTCATAAACATTACATTATGAGTTGGAATTAATTATCATACTTCCTAAAAAGAATGTAAGAGACAATTTAAGAAAATTCTTTCCACAAACTAGTCTTTACACAAAATACCAAAATTATGCATATTTCCAGGGTGACATAAATACTTCTCTCTAAATTGTTATTACCTATTATACTTTCCAAGAACAAATTTCAACGAGTCAACTTAATCAAATTCTTCTTGCTGACCAATTCTTACCAATCTTTCCATAAAAAGGCTAACTCACTAAATATTGCCAGCGAGACACAAACGCTTCTCTCCAAATTATTATTAACCCCCCCACGCCCGAAGAGTCAAAGGGGCAAAGCAAGAGTCGATTTAATGAAATTCAAATATGCGGAAAACGACCGGGGCAATATTCCGGCGTATAACGTTTATTTGCCGAGAGGGAGAACACCGAGGGGTTATTACGGGGGTTTTTGAAGAGGATGGGGAGGGGAGGGGCGGCAGAGGATAGGGTCGAAGGTCAAATTGCGCGTGCATTTATCAACTGTCGCAGCGAGGTGGACATTGAGACATTCCGTTGGAGGGGACACCGGACGATAATGGTCCGAGAGAGGTCAACCCGACCCAGGCCACAAAAAAAGGATAGATTTTTTTTTGCTCCTGTTAGCCGCGCGTCAGTAGCCTTTATTGCTACTCCCTTTTATTGCGCCGCCGTCGCTGCCGCTCGCTGCAACGGGTTCAAAATGACTTCGCCGCGTATGATGAGAGTTTGGCCTGTTGAAATTGGAACCGGCCTCTTGAAATACAGTGTGAAACGTTTATTGTTACCATCGGAGTTCGCCGCCAACCTCCCCCCACACGATATAATTCCCCCAACCAATCTGCCTCCTTTTAGAACCCTGCGTGTACGATATTATGATGATATTGCACTCAGAGTAATTGGAGAATGAATTCCACCATTTCCACCTTGTCTAATTATTGAATAGTTTTTCACGTGGCTGGGTTAAGTGGAAAGTGATGTATAGTGTAGGGTTGATGATGAAGTAATGGGAATAAAAGGGTAGAAGTTGAAGGGGAGTAGCAGGAATAATGGTACTACGACATATTTGTGTAACAAAAGTCATTTCATTGTTCCTGATTTTTACATATGAATTTTCATACTGTGCAATTCTGTAATAAATATCTTATTCTATAGGGTGTTTGATAGAGTGTTCGAATAAGAACGATTATGCTGTTTTAAAATATAAAAGAAGATTACACATGATTTTTTGACAGACAAATATTGTTCGATCTAATAATTTAAGGAGGTTGGTGCCGAAAATCAAAATAATGAGATCGGACTGAAATTTACACAGAATGGTAATTAATAGTCACATATGTCTCTACAGTTTTCGAGTAATTAATGTCCAAAAAGCCATTTTTATGACACGGGAATGAAAAATGTTTCATGTAATAAATGAGACATTTATAAATGAGAGAATTTAAGTAGACAATGAAAGGGAAATGATTTAATTTGTAGAAATAATGTGATAGAATGTATAGAAATAAAAGTAACTTGTAAAAGGAAGTGGGACATGACATAAATTGTATTGCAAATTGAATTTTCCTACCCAAAAATTGATTTGATATTCAACCTCCTTAAAAACATTTGCTATGTCAATCATATACTATGTAGTATATTAAGTATTCCACAAATCTTTGCCACGAGAATTGCTCTGTTTTAACTTGTTGAACGATTTCGAAAAAAGAGCAAGCTCTAAATGCGTGAATGTACTTTTTAACAGTTTCATCTCTATTTTCAGGAGCGCAAAAAACACAGGTGGTCTTCGAAACTCTGACGTTTCATTTTACTAGGATGTATATTATGACTAATAAGCTAGCGAGCTCGTTTGAATAGTGTATTCAAAAGTTTCCTGAGAATGAAAGCATCAGCACTGCTTGTAGGACAGACTTCAATTTACGAAAGCCAAACGCAATTCATTAGTGAACTTTGTCAGTGCGCTTTTGTGAGAAATAAACGCGCCCCTCCAGCACACTCCCGGCTAACTCCATTTTCCACGTGAAACCGTGGCTTAATACGAATTTCATAATTAGGAGTGGAGTGAACATGCATTGTTCAAGTAGTCCCGAGCAACAGACGCTTGATTCATACATATGTTATGTTGAAATTACATTTTCGTCGCAAAACAATGTCGAATTGGAATTCAGCGAATCACTGTCTATGATTTTTATTTGAGTATTATTGCTTAATGTACAAAAAGTTGATGAGTAAAATACATATACTTGGACTTATACATATGTTAGGTGTGACGCATACTTTTCTGCAAACGAATGCAATAGAGTTCCGATCAATTTTATTGATCGATATTGAAATCTTTCTTTATTGATATTAAATTTTCTTAATATCACACTTTAAATGAAACAATCAAGATACAGTATAATATTTCACATATTACATTATGATTAAAATACACCACGATTTCTTCATTTTTAAACATTAAAAGCATATGCAAACACCAATTATAATAACTGGATGGCAGATAAAGCCACTCAATCAGTGAGAAACTAATTTCGGTTTGACTATCAAAAATCGAAAAAACTTTCCCACCAACTGAATAACTAATACAATATCTTCAAAGCCAAACAGAAGAAAAGATTCTTAAACTATGTGTTTCTATTTTGTATATCCACAATTTGTGTTTGAGTCATGAACTAAATTTATTGCCGGTTGATCTCATTTAGATTTCACTGCCAAGTTGTTACAAAAAAGCGTTCTTGCTGCTCCCGTCGATCCGACCCGTCTGGATCGATTAAGTTTTCATCGCCATAAACGTATGACTAGCTCGAAGCGTTCTCGAACACGCCGGTCGACCTCGAGATGCGAGTTTCTTTTTTTCCTCGGAGCATCAACCTTACTCCGTTAATAACGCGTGTACGATGAAAAATTAAGTGCTCGTGGAACATCTCCTCGAGGGAATCTATTTAAATTTAGACCGCCCATCGTAGCGTGTATGTAATTTTACATAAAAACGTTTAACCTCCTTGAAGTTTGAAAAAACTGTCCCATTTTTTTGCCTTTTATTAGATGTGAGAATGTGTTATTTTATACTTTCTTATTTTCTTTAAAAATTATCTCTAAAATAAAGTGGAGCAACACTACATTTTTTGTGCATCATACTTTTACTGTTTGTTTTATGGGGAACGTATCTTTTAAGACACTACAAAAAAGCATGTGCGTTAATTTCGGTTGAATATTTTAGCGAGTAGAAGAAAATAATAAACGAAATATATTCAAGTACAAGTCAAGTTATGTTAGCACTATTAAAAAATTGCAATGTAGCAACCAATTAATAATGCATATAAATAAAATCTTAACTGCTTGTTATCAACATCATTAATCATCAATGTAATCAGCACTAAAACTGTTTCTTAAAATATGTTCTATAAATATTACAAACTCTGAAAGACACATTAACATAAAACTTTCTATCCAGTCAATATTTCGTCAATCATAATCTTCCAAATAAAGTGCCAATTCGCGTTCGAAAGTCGAAACAACTAACAAGAATTTATTAGCAAACTCAGCGCCATAAAAAACAGCGACCCACTTAATAATTTCCGTTGGAAACTTGCAAGTGAAACTTTCGGAGTTTACTTGGTCCTCGCTCGAATCTGATGCACGCGTGGCTCATCCTGGCGAAAATCCCTGATTCCGGACGACTTCCGGCGCAACTTTGCCAAGCAACCGCTTTCAGTGACAGAAAGGGCAGAACCAAGTTTATACTGCGTGGCCAACCACTTAAGATTCACTTCCATAAACTTGGAAGTTCAGCACCCCACTTTCTCGGAAGCGACAAGAATCGAGAAAGTAGTATGGGGACAATCGGCCAAGAGCGAACTTCCGGCGTCCTTGACTGCAATTAGGCTTCTATTTTCGATTGAATTCAATTAACCACGATCGCCTTGAATTTAAATTGCCGCGCTTTTTCATTGGCTTCGATACCAATGAGCTTCTTCATTTCGTCCAGTATATTTTTCTATTTTACTTATTTTGTTTTATGTATATTTAGTGTAAGTATTTCCTTTTCTAAATTTTCTATTAATATATGTATATAATAAATATATAAATTTATGTTGTGCCAGGGAAATGATAATTCTTACGAAATATCTTTCGATTCTTTAAATCATTCAATACAAACTTCTAAATAAAAAAAAAGCATACACAGTTAACGTTTGTATTGTAAATATGACTTTCAAATTTTACGCCCACGAAGTTTCTGCATCGACGAACAAGATAATTTATTTAAAAAAGATATTTAAATGCGCGTTAAAGACAAATGTGCGCGCAGCCGGCGTGCAGATCGATCGAATTGAATATTTCGATACACGTACGCGCGCGCCCAGCGCGGAGGAAACGTGCTCCGGCCGAAGGGTTCGCGTCGAAGGCAGCAGCAATAATTCAGGAAAATCTGGAAATCGAGTTACAAGCTATTTTTCACGCGCACACCAATACCGACATCAGTATCAGCGGCGCCGGAGACACGAACCGAATCAGTGGGAATGTTCGCTCTCGCTCGGCTTCGCCCGAATTTATATCGCACGAAATGCGAAATCGATCTCGGCTCTGCCGCCGGCTGTACAAATTTAACGATTCCGTCGAAACTGCGTTCGGCGGTCTTAAGCGCGACTTAAAGTAGTCGTCGGTCAAATCCACTTCCTTTATGAATTGCCTCTGACGTTTATAACGTGTTTCTATTTCGATCTTAAATGTACCTTTAAAGTTAACAGAGTCAACTTAATTAAAAATTATATGATATTAAATATATACTCTTGGTTCGTTCTGAAATAGTTCGGTGTAAATTAGTCGATGTATAATTCGAAAATATATTAGAAAATAAGTTCCAACATTCGTAATTGAATTGATCAACTAACGGATTAGAAATATAAAAAGTACGAGTTAATGTAAAAGCATATAAACTCGCATCGACAATATCTTTCATCGACTTGTTATTTATTATATTATATTGTTGTATTATGGTACTCGTAAAATTAATAAGCATACAGTGTATGCTGTGATAAATAATATTAGAGACAGTAGAGAATATATACAACTTTGTTTATACAGACACTGTTTAACAAATATAGCAATTCGACATTTTAGTTCAAATTGATCACGGTACGAATACCTTTTATACCGAGTGTAAACACTAATTACTAACTGATAATAATTAGCTAATAATAGTAGAATCAAATTAGCAAATGAAGATAACTTAATCATCGAAATTAGATTATAATCGAATTTTTAATTGAAATTATAACCATCACCTTCACTTTAATTTTCGCATGTAATTATAGTCAAAGGCTAGTTTCTGCACGTTTTATATGTTTATATAAAAATGTATCACTTTGCTTTACATTAATAATGATCTCCATTACGAATGCTAGAACTTATTTTCTAATATACATGTTTAAATTATCAGTCAATCATTTTATACAGGACTTTTTCAGAACGAACCAATAATAGCATATTGCAGATTGCAACGCTTGTAACTCAGAATCGCTATTTGTTTGTATCCGAGGGATTTCCAGTTTCCTGAAATTTAGCTAATTCGGACGAGTGGGCTGAGAAATAACTCGTCCAGTGGATTTGGCACGAAATGAAAACATGCCAAGCATTTCTCGTAGCATAAGATCGCAGGTGAAAACCGGTGGGAATAAAATTTACGGCTTCGGATTTGTTAGCGTAGAAGCATTCCAGGAAACACGAAAACACGAAAAAGGAGTAGTTCGCCCCAGGAAAATTCAGTGAGTATACCTGAATCGGAGATGATTCGCTCGGTGAACAGGCTACTATAAAATATTCAGCGGGAATTCTGGAAATTTTCCCTTAATTTGTTCTGTCAGCACCACTCACTGCGCTCTTCATTGTCCTGACATTATTTCACAGTATTTAAAGATATCATAGGTTCAGAATCATAAATGAAATTACTCGAAATATGATTCCACATGCAAATATGATAAAAAATATTGCAAGACAATGTTTGTATAGGAAAATTATAAATAATCGTAATAAACCGACTAATTTTAATTATAGGGTTTAATGTTTTAAAATATTTGTTTTATTTCAAAACGACTTTAACTTTGATAATACTGTAAGAATAGAATAGTCGATAACTTTATTTTATAACTTGGTACATGAAATTCGCATGCGCCACCGTTGTGCAAATATTGAACAAATACTAAACCAGGGATTCGTTCGAACTCCCCCTTTTATAACCAACACGCACAAAGAGTTTCGATTCAAAGGAACTCGCGTCGCCGTTAAATTCTTTGCACGATCGGCCCCACAATACTCAAATGATAATGACATATAATAATCGTGTTATTTTAATCACATGATTTTTTGAAATCCCATAAATAATTTAAGAATTTTAAAAATGCATAATTCTATCTTGGAGTAAATTTTGATACATGTGTAATAATCGTGTTATTTTAATCATATGATTTTGTAAAATTACATAAATAACTTTAGAATTTTAAAAATGCATAATTCTGGCTTGGAGTAAATTTTTATACACATAAAAGAAAGACCTTCTTTCAGAAAAAAACAGACGTTTGTAAAAAAGGATGATTCCCTTTGAAGAGAAAACAAAGTAGAGAATGTTTTCTTTTTCAATAAAATTAACTGTATTGGTATACGTACAAGAATAAACAATTGCCTAATTAGTTGTCTTTAATCGGTTCGACAATTCGAACAGGAAATCAAACACACGCAATTGCATCGACAATTTCCAAAGTCAATGCAAGGTTTCATATAACACAGTCCGTAATTACTGCGAATTCTAGACGGTGATTGATACGGACACATTTCCTGGAGAATATCAACCAATATTCGTATGGAAACAATAATTATACGCGGAATAGGCTGACGCATGGTAGAAATTGAACGGTTCTGAATAGTATAACAGTTAGGCACTAATTGGTGAAAATTAATACGGGTTATTGTGATCATTTTGTTGTGATTTTCAGGAACTTTAGATAATGCATAATAATAGCAATCAATACTGTTTCTATTTTCCGTGAGGAACAATCAATAATGACATACGCATTTCAACAGATTTTTAATGTAATGAATAGTAAACCTCGTACGACAAAGCTTCTACTTGGTGCTCGGGAAAATTGTTTAAATTACTAGGAACTAAATTATTAATATAAGAGTTGCATCAGATCTTATTAAACATACACTTTTTACATTCGGTATAAAAAGTATTCGTACAGCGATGACTTTTAATTAAAACGTACTATAGCTATGTTTATTAAACAATGTCAGCATAAAAAAGTTATGCGTATTCTCTGATGCTTCTAAAATTGTTTATACGATAATTTGTTCTAAAGGCAACTCCGAATATAATATATACAACTTTCTTATTATACGGTCATTATTTAATAAACATAGTAATACTTCGACTAAGTCAAAATTTATCACGTACGAATACTTTTTACACCGAGTGCATATATTTTCATTTATTATAAACCGTATTTTCTTATTCATTAACAATATTTAAACAAGCTCCAAAGCAGGTTTCAGAGCTTAATCTTGTACCAGCAAATGAATGTTGAATTCGCATTCTGTACAAAATACATATAATGAAAATTCCATTACCAGTAAAGGTGTTACAATCTCGCGGCTCGTGTTTCCAGTGAAACCATGTACAGGGAAAGTAGCGATTCCCATCAGAATTTGCCGCATAATCCCGAATTTTTGATGAGAAGGAAAGCCGCCCATATTTCCCGACGGTCGAGCCAGTACTTTGCATTTTATTTATTCCGGCGCACTCCACTGCAATCCGATGCCAGCTCTCAGGAGTAATTCTGTAGTATGTGTGTACCGAGGAAGCGAGGACCAGTTTTCATTAACGCGTATATACATATCCAACGAAACTTTAGCGCGGAGCCGAGCGATATTCCTGCAATTAATACTGCCAGGGGAACACGTTTGCTCTTGACTGGTTGATTAAATCGTGAATGAGCGAAATCGATTCTTCTATTACGAAACCGTTCAGGCACGGTAATATCGAATTTTCAACGCTAATGATAAACGGAATATGAAATTTCAGTGGTCGGCTTCGAGTGCAATGTAAACTAATGAAATTAGTTAATTCTTCGTGTAAAGTGGAATAACTTTACACAAAGTAACATGGAGCTTATTATTAAACATAATCTGTTATGAACAGTATTAGAAATAGAAAGACTTGTATTTCTATTATCAGAAATATTATATCTCTGTTAATAAAAATAACAGAGTTATAAACATTTTTACCGCATTATTAAAATATCTTTTATTGCTCGTCCAAAATGTTAAAAAGGCAACATTTCGCTTTGCGTTGGGCAACAAGGTGAAATTTCGAGAAGCACTTGGAAGCTGGTATGGCGCACATACATAATACATTTTCCCAACATGACGTGTTAAGAAGTGCTTTCTGCGAAGTCGGCTTGTACCGAGTGCAAAGCCGTATTGGCCACCTGGTCGCTTTAACGATTTCCGCTCGCAGAATTAGCCGATACTTATTGGGAGTGGCAGCGTATTACTACAGATCAGTAACGCGGCTTCAACCAGTCATGATTCACTAATAAGATTTCAGTCTCTTTATGAATACATCAATGTCAAAACTGTTTGTATTTAACCAGAATAGATATTGATTCTTTTATACAAAAGATACACGATTTCCTTGTTGTAATACGTTCCAATATTATTACTCGTCGTTCAAAGTCTCGTAAAATGTAGTTTGTATCTTAAAAGCTTAACCTAAGTACAAACGACATAATATTATTTATTAACATCGGTGTAATAAATTATGTACACGTGGATTAACTAGAAAACAATGTTTAATACTTCTGTACGTGTTGAGGTAATGTTAATTTGCTTAGCATGAATTCCAAACAAACTTTAATTCAATTGTTTTTATTCGTATAAAGTCACATTTAGGTAATAAAAAAAATCAATTTTATTTTAAACAAGATCGAAAACAAAACAATTGCATTGATTCGAATTTTAAAACCGGCCATGGAATAGCTATTACTCAATTTAATACAACTAATGTACAAAATAACATTTAGATAAAAAAGTATGATAAATTCATATTTTCATTTTGATCGAGAACGAAAAACTAAGTATCCAGTTGAATTTGAAAACCGGTCTCTTAACCGAGTTACACTTAGTCGACTATTGAAAATCATACGGTAGGTTATGTTCGCCGTGGGAAGCAGACGCTCGCATACAGCTCTGATTGAATGGGCCCGATGACGGCGCGTCATTATGGCAGCGGGAGGCGAGCAAGCGAGCGAGCGAGCGAGCGACAGCTTGTCGATTATGCTCGACATGCGCCTACGATATTTTCCTGCATCGGAAAGATGCGGTCGAGCTCGCCCGCCTTTAAACACACGATCGTTGTGCGCCTGCCAGCTTTGAATATCAATCCGCTCCGGGCGTCCGAACACCATCAGAATTATGCGAACACGCTTCCGAGATTTCCCTTGGCTTGATACTGAATTCTGCTTACGTGGACACAGTCGGATACAAAGTCTCAGCTTTTTTCAAGAAGTTGTTATGCTGCTGAGTAAGAATTTGACCAAATATGTCTGTTTGACCTTGAAAGTAGAATATAGATATGTTTTTTATATTTAAACTTATTTTAGTAGGAAGAATTATGAAGGGCAAAGTTGCTGAAAATGCAAAAGAAATTAAGAATTAGCAATGTTTTCGTTTCTTGTGCAATTTTTTATAATTGCAACACATAATGATCGTTTTGAAAATAACTAACCTTGCAAAGCTTCAAAATGGTGTGATTGGCAACGACTATTTCAAAGTTAAGTACTGATTTTTTATATAGGGCAGAGTTAAATAAATAATCCCTGTCTGTAGGAATAATAGGAAAATAAATAGTTTAATATTTTCAATAGGGGAATTAACCTCAACAGTTGAAATAGAAGCATATTTTAATAAAAGAATGCGCTAGAAAAAGATGCGATTTAAGAAACCAGGCAAAATTATAATTTTCTACATATAATAATTATCCCGCTCAATTATTCATAATTATCCCGCATAGAATAACATATTTTCAATTATTCATTACAATTTTATAATACACACATATATCCAACACTAGTGACTCGAATACAACTGACTCACCAAGTCACGAAAAAGGTATCTTTAATCCTGGATGAAAGCGGTCGGCGAACAACGCAATCACCGCATCCGGAGCTAGCCAATCACGATCGAGCACGCGCTGTGCATTAATTAGGAAAAAGAGGTAGCGGGCTGCAGGAGTTGATTTAGTAGGCTATTGCAAAATTAAATCTTCAGACACGCTGACCCCACACGTGCGCGCGCGCGCGCGAGCGAGAACGCCGGCATGGATCCACCTGGTGTTACGCGACCGCATGTAAATCATCCGCAACACGATCACTCGCCTAACCGAGCCGTGGCGCGCGCGTGTCTCTGTGTGCGTGAGTGCGCACTTACGCAGCCTCGAAGAGCGAGGACGATGCACATGTTAACGTCGCACCGGTAAACGTCGGCAACACGTGTCGCCGGAGTAATCCATGTGCCAGCGCGTTACTTCGCCGGTACTATGAGTGCACCATCATCGCGCTGCATTGCGCCCGTCAACCCTCTGCGCACTATGTACTTCTCTCTCTCTCTCTCTCTCTCTCTCTCTCTCTCTCTAGGGTGATTCACTTGCCCTTGAGTCATTACTCTCGAGTATACCATGTTGTACATGTATACAGCGGATAAAATAATTACTCGCAGATATAGTGTTTTTGGAAAGATCTTTTATTTAAGAAAATTCCCTTTTTATGGATAATTGATTTTCTTAGAGAAAACTGTTTCTTTTCTTTTGAAGAAAATTTATTGTAAAATTACTAATGGGGCGAATTTTTTTAGACGCATTGTATGTAGTTTGTGCTTATTTCTAAAATTTAATGTAGTCAGCTTTTATTAAAAGGTATAGAATTGCTCTGCAATAAATATCGTATAAATAGAATGATAATAAATGCGCTCTTTGAATTTTTTACTGTTTGTTTTTGAAGCATTAAAGAACGCGTGTTATATTTTATAACTGACTTGCCAGTCGCTTTAATAATTAATGTACATTTTATTGGAATTCAGTCAGTGCCGTTTGAGTCTTTCATAGGTCATTTATCTGATCATCCCGCACTTATCAGTTTATCAGTAAAATTGTTAAATAAAGTTTCTTCCATTTGTTTCTCTTTATAAGTTTTCACTAATTTATACGCTGAAAGATTCCGAAATGACAGATTTCAACATATTTTAATCACTATTCTATTATTTCTTCTGTAGAACTGATTTGAAAACTTGTACTTGTCAGTCGTTTTAATGATTAAAGTTCTATTACTTCTTCTGAAGAAATAGCTTTTAAAAAAAATGACATATTCTTGTCGATAATTATCCGAGCAATATTGTTGTAATTCTTGAGTGTTCTTCGTACTCAGCATTTTATTACTTTGATCGATCGCCTCCGAATGCTTCGGAGCGGAGCCTCTTTTGTGGCAGTCGGGGATGATTTGGCAGCGGGCCTCTTCTCCCCCCTCCCCAGTAACGGCTGCCAAATCGCAGCCTCTTTCCCATATCCCGGCAAGCTCCGACCACCACAGACGCCGGTGGATATGCACCGGGATTTATGCTTTGCCTTTCAGCACAACAGTGTACTTTTGTTCGCTCGCGCGTGCATCCGTGCATTTGGCCGTGCTTGCTCACACGGGGGACACACGCGTGCTCCCGGGCTTTGATGTGATATTCGCCAGACTCGACGTATCGTAGACGCGCGAGGGGCGAGTCGGAGCAGAGAGGCATGAAATGCACGATGGAGAGATTAGAGGTGAGACTGCCTTCGGCAAGGCACAATCGCCCGAAGTAAAAATACTTCTCACAGAGGATAGACACTTTCACTTGTCCCTCTTCGAATGAAATGTTTTTTTATCGCTGTCATTTCATCTCCTTTTTCGGTCGTTTTCTTATGCAATTTTTTATAATTTTTATATATTATGATCGTTTTGAAAATAACTAATCTTGCAAAGCTTCAAAATCGTGTGATTGGCAACGACTATTTCAAAGATAAGTTCTGACTTTTTACGTAGAACAGGGTTAAATAAATAAACCCTGTTTGTAGGAATAATAGCAAAATAAATAGTTTAATATTTTCAATGGGGGAATTAAGCTCAACAGTTGAAATACAAATATATTTTAATAAAAGAAAGCGCTAGAAAACGGGTAAAAATGGTACGTCTCACAGAGGATAGACACTTTCACTTGTCCCTCTTCGAATGAAATGTTTTTTTATCGCTGTCATTTCATCTTCTTTTTCGGCGGTGGGAAAGAAACTTGAGAAGATGTGAATTAGGAGTTCTGTAAATTAATAAAATAAAAGAAAAGTGTTTTTAGGACTATAAGATTAGTAAGTAGCGAATGTATTTAAAACACGTAATTTTATACTTTTGTTCCTCTAGAAACGACTTTCCAAAGTGGAAAATATTTTTAACATTATAAGATTGGTAAATATGTTAAAAAGTATCATTCTACACTTTTGCACGCTCCCCTTTAAAACAAACATTGTTTCTGGCGCTATCATTTTGTCTCCTTTTAAGTGCAAAAAGTCAAAGTTAAGAATATTTTTAAGATTATAAAATTAGTAGTCATATTAATATACATTATTATATTATAATAATGTATAATTAACTAACATAAGCTTATTGTTTATTTTCAGAATCCAGTAAACATCGATACAAACTTCTTGGAAAGTCAATCTGTAAACTACTTGGGCGAAGAAGCTGCTTAGAATTATTACATTAAACAAATTCCTAAAGATGTATGATCAAGAAATTAATAACAACCGCCTACACCAATATACAATAAACACCATTTCAAAATAGAGCACATCCAAAGAACAAAAAAGGGCAACTGCTTAACGTCAAGTGCGAGGAAACAGATTAAGTAATAACATTAGAACAATCCTGTTAAAGGAGCTCTTCAACCGGATGCAATTGAACAATTGGATGCAATTAAAGTGGCAAACCACAACAAAGGCTTCTAAAAAAAATCTGCGAAACACAAAGAAAAGACAGAATTATGCTGAGCACTCAGAAGATCGGTCGAGAATTACCAGCTGAATAATGAAATTGCGTATGCACTATCCAAGCAGACGAAACCGAAATCGACGTCTGCGCCCTCTATCAAATATTCCATTATTACAAGACGTCGCGGCGCTTTTTCTAAGAGCGCAGCGCGGCCAATGACAGGAGCGCGCCGGCCGGCAATGACCGAGGCGTACGCGCGCGCGCGCGCCCTCATTTGCAAGAAAGCTTGCTGACAAAAGGAGCGTCGCGCAACCTCGCCGGGCCGGTAAAAATAAAGCGAAACCGCCGCTTTGTTTCTCAGGGAAGACGAATATCGAGCGGTGACGGGCCGAGAACCGTCTAGACCAGACAGCGCCCAATCATTAGTGGCAATGAATTTGCTCTGCTTACTAGTCCACGGCAAATCTCGCTCGGAGTGAGCGCTCCACTGAAAGAGGCGCAACAGTTGCATGTCAATCTCGCGTGAGAAATGTGCCCACGCAACCAGCCAATGTCAGAAGTACGTACTTTCGAGTTCGAAGTATTTCAGTATTCAGAGTCATTGAAATTCTTGGGCAAAAAACCGCCACGTGCAAATTTGAGTCAAGATTTTTAATATTTACAATATAAACTTGGTAGAAAATAAACGAATTATGTACGAAATTCAATAATTGTATAACATTCGAATTCGACTCAATATTCTTAACAGTTATAACACAAACTTGACAGAAGAGAAACGATTGTATATTAACTATTAGTTAGTGTTAAAATGACGAATGGAAATTCAATAATAATTCAATAGAATATAATATCTTTACTTTTTATTATTTAATTAATTAAAATTAAAACTACTACTGAACTCTGATAAATTTATTTACACTTAATTACACTTTTCTTGAATATACAAATAATACTTATCCATTCTCAAATATATTAATAACAGATATAATTATATTTTTCTTTCAAATAAAACCTTTCATCCCACACATCACACACGAATTCATCTCATCTCATTAAAATATTCTGTCATGACTCGACTCCACCATAAAACGACTACGATCCACTTTACCAGTCATGACTTTCGGTCTAATGATTTTACGAATGTCGACACAGGCCTGAAAACATCAGACGAGCCACGAATATCAGCCCAAATTTGACTCGGAAGAAGTTTTGGCTTCGAAGCGGAGAGGAAAAATTCAAAGAAGCACGGAGAAACAGAAAGTGCGGTTAGGTCGGAGTGGGGACGTCAAGGAAGGTCGTGATTGGCTGGCTTAAAAGCAGCTTTGCGAAGGTACACTCGGCCCCGAGAGCGTTCTGATAAACGCTGAGTAATGGGGACGCAAATTGCGTGCGAGGAATACCGCATGAAAAATGCACGTCCGATGCAAATTCTTGCGGCGGCGGGCCGAGCGGTAATTCCGGCTAAACGGTTTAAGCGTAACCCCGAACGCTCGCAGCGCCATCCATCAAGTTTTGCCGCGATCCACGGCCGTCCAATCAGAAATGTATATTTTTCCACGATTTTTTAGTACTCGAGGAGCCCACATTTGCCACGGCGAGAAGAAAGGAGGAGAGCGCCGTTTCGAGTGAAAGAGAAGAAAGTGAATTCGCAAGAAGAGGAACAAGTAGAATAGTGTAGAGTTCATTTTTGTGAAGTGACAAGAAAAGTAGACAAAGAGTGCAATTTATTCGTTGTAAACTGTTTGCGAGACAAACACTAAAAAGTGCCAATTGAATGAGCGATTGTTTATTAGTAATATTTCGGTTTTATTGTGGACAGACAATTTGTTAAGAATACTTGCCACGCTAATATCAGTGATTATTTATCGAACTGAATGATTTCTGTTGTGAAGAAGTATAATTTTGCGATGTGAACCGAAAAATAGACATACAGTGCTATTGATTACAACATAAACTTTTTCCGAGATTTATTAAATATGCCATTCTGCATCGAATTCTTCGAACAACTTTATTAAACTCCTTAGTGAATATGTGATGCAAAGACAAACAATATGGAAATACGAATTGACATGCAATAACAAATCCAATCACGAACAATTAACTTTGCAAAACTGTTTAATGAATAAGTAGTGCAAACACCAAAAATAAGCAAGTACAAATCGAATAAGCAATTATATATTACTGTTTCTCTGCTTCCTTAATGATAGACAATCAATTCGTTAAAACCATTCGTTTCGCTAATAGTAGCAGTGATTATTTATTGAAGTAGATAATTTTTATTGTTTAAAATGGAAACTTTAGAGTTTAACACGTTCATCCATGTGAATTGTAAATGAATTTAAGAATTACATGAATTATAAAGCGGTAGAATGCAATTAGAAAATATGAAGGTGAACTGAAACTAAACAACAAAACTATACAATGATCTAAACTGTTTGCAGTCTATGACTTTGTGATTGTACAATTTGTTTAAGGGTTCAGATAAAAACAGTGAGAATATACTTTCAACAAACACATTTCCATCATTGTATACGATAAAAATATTAATAATCGCTTTACAGTCTTAGCGGCGTAATATTTATACCATCTTTTAAGACAAAGTCATTAAACAAATCTTAGAGCCAAACATTGTGTATACGAGGAAAACCGAAGACATTGGTGCACTGTTCCTATTAAAGTAAAGTGATTAAAAAAATCTCACTGTGGATCGCCGTATACAACAAACACAAAAACAATATTACAAATAGTAATACACAAACAATTTTAAACAAGCATAATTTAAAAAATCTCCGTAAGAGTGCATTGAAGTGTCGATAAAATCGTTTTACAAAGCCTGTATAAAGTAAATCGTTGGAGAAAATCCGGGACAGTGTAAAGTGGGCCGAGGATTTCGCGACATCCTCTTGAACGATCCCCGGCGATTTGGCAGTTTCGAACGATCGAAAGGAAATCCGGACGGAAGATGATGGCAGGCACAGGCGTGAGCGCTGGCGGTGCAGGGATGCTGAGGGCCAGGCGGAGGGACGTCAGCGTCAAGCCGAACAGAAAGCTCGACCGGAAGTCTTCGAGAGGGATGATTTACGAGAACGAAGAGCTCAGGTTGAGAACCATCCACATCAATGCCGAGGTGGAACAAGGTAAAAAGGACTTGCGCCGCCAGACACATAGGAAATCGGAAGCTTCAAGTGTGCTTTGCATGTGTGAACGCTTTTCTTGTGCAAGTGTTACCACCGCGTATACTTTTTACCCTCATTTTTTCATGATTCGGCGAATCCTGCTTTTTCTTGTATGCTTCCATCAATATTTGCATGCATGTATAGTTTTGGGTGAAAATTGGAGATTGTTGATTTGCTTTGTAATGGTGGGTTTGGATTTGTCATGTGGAGTGATTAATTTAACTGGATTTCATTTCGTAAGAAAGGATTTGTATTTTTTCATACGAGTAGCTGGGTTTATTTAATCCCAAACGGATATGTTTTTAACAGAAACACTACTTTACTATATCATTTTTACTTTATTTATTTTATTAGTTCACCATATTACTGAACTCTCGAAATATTAATTATTAATTGAAATTATAATTAAATGTAAATAATTAAAATAATATAAATAATTTATAGTAAAAATGTTTGTAAAACAGGAATACTGATATTGACAATACAGTTCAATTTAAAGTTGACTATAAACATAATGATTCAACATATATTTCAAAATTAATCATTATTATACCGATTTATTAACACTAGAATTTATTGTTCGCTGTCTCAACAAATCTATAAATTGGTAGATATAATGATCGTAAACAATTGCTGTACCGAGTTTCAGTACACAATACAATTACTAGATTTCTTTAAAAGAATTGGAAGGTCCATGTTGGGAACCGGCGAGGGGCGCGTTTTCGGGTGTCCGGCCCCGAATGCGTTCAGTTGCCGGAAGAATGGCAGGAAATTCAATTATACGAGTTTGGCAGACCTGGTTAGCCAGTTCGTGCCGCGGACACCTACAAATAGACGCCCGCGCACACACTAGACACAAGCCGCTGTACTTCGAAGCGGCAGCGAACTATTTTCGAAACTTGGCCGCACCAAGTTTGTCCAGTCGGCTACGCCGCAGATGCGCCTTCTGGTACCGGCGGTTTCGCCCCGGAAAACAATTTCCGAAATCTCCCCCGCCGGGCATCTCATGAATTCGTCTCGCTCTTAAACCTTAAACTCGACCTCGCTGACCTCGCCGAGGTCATTTCTAAGCAGTGGCAGAAGAAGCTCTTGGAACGTGCTGCCGTAAGTGTAAATGTGTTAGCCATCATTGAACCATTTAATGTGTTTGCCAAATTGTTTAGTGAATAAGTGCAAATATCGGGAATGTGCACGTGCAAATGGAAGACAGAGTATCAATTTCTTAGGAACACTTTGTTTTATTAAAGTCAGTGATTATTTATTGAAGTAAATGATTTCTATAACGAAGAAGTCTAATTTTGCGAAACTGTTTAGTGAATAAGTGTAAATATCGAAAATATGCACGTGGAAATTGAATGAATGATTATTTATTGGTAATATTTCTGTTTCATTGAAAATAGACATCGAAAATATTTTTCGAATTAAATGATTTTTGCAATCAAGTAGAAATATAGTTTTTCTTTTTGACGTGAACAAAAAGTAGACAAATACCGCGATTTAATCATTATAAACTTTTTGCAAAACATATTATATGTGTTTGCGCAGCTGTTTGGCGAATAAGTAGTGCAAATATCAAAAATTTGCAAGTACAAATTGTATAAGCAATTATTTTTGGCTAATTTTTTAGTTTATTAATGAATGATAGGCAATCAATTTGTTAAAACCATTCGTTTCACTAGTAGTAGTAGAGATTATTTATTGATGTAGATAATTTTTATTGGCTAAAATAATTAGATAAAATAATTTTTAATAATTATAAAACCATGAAACTAAAGAACAAAGTTATAAAGTACAATTTTATACTTTTGAGATTGTTTCGAAACAGTGGCAGAAGCTCTTCGAACGCTCTGCCATAAGTGTTTCGACTGACCCAGTTCGAGTGAAAAATATGCGCTGCTAAATTCCGTCGTGCGCATCTATGAAAGACTCATACAAGAGATTTGCTTTTCCCTAAAATTAGTGCCAGTGCAATGAAAAACGTGTCAGGCTGGGAATCCAATTGCCACCGGTTTGAATGCCTTGGCGATAAGAATATCTCATCAGCGGTACGTACAATTGCCACACATGGCGCTCTGACACGCTTTCTACCATTTGCCTGCTCCGGCATTTCAAGGAACTCGTCGCCCTTTCAATTTCGTCTCCATTGCAACTGCCGCTGCACAGTTCACAGCGACGAGGAGAACGAATGTGTGGAATATTAAAAAGTGCCGCAGGGGCGCAAAACCGCTGCCTCGAAATTTATTTATCCGTCGAGTCATGAAAAGCTTTGTTTTGGCAGCTTTCCTGCCACGGCGCCAGTTCTTTTGACGCCGGTTCTGCAATCCAGATGTCGCGGTGGTCGAAAACCCGAAACATCTGTGCTTTCGGGGATGCCCGAAGCGTGAAAACGTGTTTCAAAAGTCAAAACACAACGGGGAGCAAAAGGTTCGTTGCGTAACGTGATATATTAGGCTGCTGGGAAACTCTTCAAAGAGTAATACGGCCGAGAGTTATTTCATCATTTCGGAAAAACAACAACCGAGAGCCATGGTAATCTCAAAACATTAAAACTAGCTTACGTTCCAACACCTGCAGCGTAATATTCGAAATACCATAAAATTCCAAATTTTCTTGTGCACTGAAAAAATATCGAAACGCTATAATTTACAGCTTTTCAAGAAAATGATTTGCTATATAAAGCAATTCAAAAATTACGAACAATTATTTAAAGTATACTTACATAAAAGATGCTATAATTTATGGTCACATTAGTATAAAAGAAATATGTAACACCAATATACATAATGGAATACTAATTTATACTTAAAAGACTGTTGTTACACAAAGAAAATACAGACATAAAAATCTAGGAAAAAATCCTCTAGAAAAAATACGGAAACAAAATGAATAATATAACTCAATTTATCATACGGTGGCTGAACAGAAAAGCGAAAGTGCCAGATAAGACTGACATAATCTCAAACCGTAGAGTCATTATAAGAATTAATTAATATTAATTACGAAACATGTCGAGGGGGAAATAATTACACGAATCACATTAAGATAATTCCGATATGCAACGGCAGAGACAAGCATAATTCAATTAATCATACTGAGGCTGGAATAATCTTCAACTGTTGTGCCATTAAAAGTATTATCGGTTCATATTAATTACGAAACAAGTTGAGGAGCAAATAATTACGCGGATTGCATTAAGATACTTTTGATATGTTACTAAATCATTCTAAACCAAAGTGTTATTATTAGTTGATGTTAATTACGAAACAGGCTGAAAGTGAAATGATTACAATTATCAGAATTATCACTTGATTTTAATTACGAACATATTATACTCGTCATATTCATGACGAGTATAATTCAATTCATCATACGAATTATCAATTGATGCTAATTATGAAACATGTCGACTGCCGAATAATAACACGAATCACATTAACATACTTATGTGGGAACATGAAATTAAGAGCGAATATGTATGAGAGAAAGGAATGATTGGATACAATGCAGTACAATGGAGTACTAACTGAGTACAAACTAGTAGAAAAATCGAATTATTAAAAAAGGGGGGCTAAGTTCACACACATTAAAATGTACGATATGAGAAACAAGAAAATGTAGAGTGATTTCTGAGAATTCACATGTAGCGATTGATGAACGTATGCGTATGATTGTGCGACATCGAGTGACGGTTATTGAATACGAGTGGTGTCTATTTCTTAGAATGACTGTGAACAAAGCGGTGCAAGAAGGAGTGGTAGAAGTTATAATTTGTATGTGCGAAATAAGATCCCGATTTTCGGAAATCAAAGGACTAATGAATCAGAGTTAGAGAACGAGAGCAAAGTAAAGAGCAAAAAGTTATAGTGTATCAACAAGTGGAAGACGATAAAGAGAACATTCATATTAATATATTAAAAAGTGGAATGTACTTCGACATTCAGCCAATTGCTATACTTATGATGTATGATGAAGATAATTCGATTCATCATAAAATACTAGAGAGTTACACCGATGGTCCCGGAAAAGACTGGAATAACTCACGCTCGACTTAAGTACACTAAATCTTCATTAACGGGAGCGCCGACGACTTTTCCAAAGCTTTGACACGTGCAGGCGTGTTCGAGCAACGTGTGAAAGAAGTGTGGCGCATTCACAAAAAGACTGTCGCCCTCCGGCTTGAATATCCACTGGCAGGTCGGTCGGACAGTTTGGATGCTCCCTTTTTTTTCGCCGTCAGGACGCAACGGAAAAGATTGGGAAAGCCAGATGCCGCCGACGTCACGTCTCGAGATTATTTCAAGTTCCTTTCGAGCCACTTCACGGATTAGATTGCGGGGCGCAAAGAGTTTGGTCCACTACAGATTCCAGTCTGGCGGAGCCAGCCACCCTGGCAACAGGATTTCTTGATTTGTTAACCCTTTTTTGCTGTTGTAGATCATATTTAACGGTTTGAAATTTCGTTGCGGATTTAAAAGTGTATTTCAAATTGAATTTGTTACAACTAAAATCTTGTTAATCAATATTAGCGTTCTGAGCTAGATTTTATCGTTGTCAAATGGTTAACAATTCGATTGCTATGTCACTAGAATTAGGGTGACACGTCCATACTTATTTTGTTTAAATTGGGTTATTTATAAAGTTTGCGACAATTCCGTGGTTATTAAAGAAAACGTTCTCTACATTTTTTAAAACAATTATTAGTGTATTATTTTAGTAATTAAGAATTTGGAGAAGAATATAATTGTGGCTTTGAATTAAATATTGTTGACAATGATCCATGTGTTTATGCAATTGAAAACTTTGTCGATTATTTTTTATAGTCACAGTTTCCACCTAATTCTTAATTACCAAAGTAAAAGTTTAATAATTGTATACATAAATGTACTCATCGCTGTTTCTAATAACACCGGAATTATTAAGAAGATTCTATAGAGGTTTTACTGTATTCTCACGGCGGAAGTGAGTGCACAAAGTTAATATAAAAAAATGTAAAAACAAAGAACCCGTCACCCCAAAAATAGGGTTATTGTAAAAAGCAAATAAAATGTAAAAGGATAGGATACGATTAGTATAATTCCAGCACACTCCGAAATGAATCTCGACCCTTTTCACATTTTCGAAAACTGTGTTGAATACTCAAAAAATGCATAAGCATGTTCACTTTATCTGTCAATAAATGCGTTAATGTTAATATTCGAAAACCCCAGTGAATGCTAAAGACAGTGTTCTCGAATTACAAACCAGCCAGAAGAAAAGCAAGTCGCTCTCGAATTTCACGAAAGCGTCTTTCGCAAGGCTGGAAGAAGCAACCCAGAACGCCGGCAATGCCAGGAGCAACAGGGGTTCCAACAGCAAAGAATTTCAGTCACCTTCCGACATTCGTCTCAGCACGTGCGTAATGTGGTGCGCAACAGGAGTTATTCGAACTCAACTAGTAACGGAAAAAGAGGTCAAGTGCGCGTCAGACCAAGCATTAAACTAGTTTTCTGTAATTTGAAAGGCAAAAAACTGTAATTTTTATTCGTATTATGTTGAAACTTTACATTATGTATAAACTACATATCATTTTTTCTTCAAAAACTAATTTATTACTGAGACGGTTTCAATTTTACTTGAAAGTACTCAGTTAACACTGTTCTCACAAATTATTTCAGATTAGTGAACAACGGGAATACAAAGTTAGAGACGTCGAATATGATGAAATTATAAGGCTTCCCAGTGAATTAACACAAACCCTAATAAAAAGATACCGTTTGCGAAATTTAGGGTTTAATCGACCGAGAAATGATTCGGGTAATATCAGAGATTTTCAGTAAAGATAGTTTTACCAGAAATTATGGTACAAAAATTTACGAAAATAACTTGGCTAAAATATCAATTAATGTCAGTCAATGATTTGAAGAACCTAGTTATAGTTTGAATTGAATAAACAATAATCAACTATTAATTGAGGCTAAAAGTCTGTCCTCACTGAAACTTTTTGTTCTGTGTTGTTCCTTAATATTTTCATATTTGTGATTCGTCTGAGAACGACCTGATTCATTTCGATAAGTCGTCAGTCAGCATTACAATGCAAATTTATTTTTCTCATTAGCTTGTTTCAGTAAAATCAGAACTTGAATTATTGCTCAAATGTAGTAAGTATTTCGGCGTTGTTTCTACTGGTTTTGAGTAATAATACAAGCAAATAAGAAAATTAATGTCCGAATCATTTTCGATTACTAATTTTTTATCAAAAGGAATCATTCGTTACTGTACCATATATGTTATTCTACTACGCTCAAATTTGATCGAATTTGAAATACGCTAGAATTAAAAAACCACTTACGCTGAGCTTCAAAAAAATGATTTAGTATCACTTATGCTTAACGAGGATGAAATTAATTACTTAAAAATTATTACACCCCAAAAACACCGTTATTCCTCAATAACTAATTAATTAATTACTCCATAATTATGCAACGTCAATCAAAATCAGTTGCATCGCAACATCCCCAACACTGAAACTAATCACCAATCGATGCAAAGCCCTTTCAGCCATTGTTTACATTCAATCATTGTCCTGTCATTCGGGGCAAGCGTGCATAAGGTATTCAGGCGTTGCGGCACACTCCTGGCGCGCTCTTGGCACGATCACGGCCGACTACAAAAGATTTAAATAGTCGTGCAGCGTGGATGGAACGGGCGAGAACATCGGCTGGAGCGGAGCGAGCGAGAGAAGATGATTGGCGCGTGGATGTTCCGTGACGCGATGATGAAGCCGAGGAAGAAGACGCGCCGAAGAAGGGGCAGAGCCTCTGCCAGTGATGTAGTCACCGGCCAACTAGTTTTCCTCGGTAACTCAAAACGACCAGTACGCGCCAATCGCCTCCAAACTGTCTTTCGTGGACGTCCCGACTTGGCAAAGTGTACTTTACTGTAGTGAGAAATTAGTTTTGTTTTGTGATATAACGAATTTAATACAAGAAACACCTCTGCAACCGAGTGAAAACAACCAACACTTTCCAGTTGTCTCAAAACTATCTTTCGTGAACGTCTCAGCTTAAGAAAGTGTACTTTATTGTATTTAACAAACTATAATTTTGTTTGTGATCCAACGAATTTGATACAACAGAAGTGTTTTGCCAAGAATGTGATGTAATAATTGGTGGATCGTTGGAAGCAAAAGGCACACGAAAATTATAGTTGATTAGTTTGAAACAAGTGTTGATTTGTGTTAACTGGTGAAACAACCAGGGATTTGTTCTCGATGTTACATCCTTGAAAAAGGTGATGTTTCTTTCCGAAAATTCATTGATGCTCCACTAATGTTTATGTTGCCTGAATTATATTATTAGGAGAGTCATGAAAATGAGAAGACAATCGCTGTTGATATAGAATATACTGATGACAAAGGAAAGATAGTAGCAAAGTAGCCTGGTATGAATTTCCAATGTAAACAGACTCTAAAACAAAGTTGCGCCAATCTGTCATCCTATACTTGTTCAAGACTTTCCTCACTTTCGCTTATGCCGCGAGAATCGATAGTTCAATGTTTCACTCATCCATTAATTAACGAAAGCGAAGGTAAACTTTAATGAAAGAACTTTAAAGAAATTTTAAAGAAATTCCCTAACTTTACCAATCATCTTGTCATCATACTGATTTCTGGTGATCGTTCACTTCTTTGAACTTTGAAATTCTTTATTTAAAAAAATTGTTTAAAAATAATATTTGGTGAATAGTTTCAAGTACAATTGTAATAGCTACTGTAAAATAATTAGTTTCGAAACAAAATATTAAATAGATTCTCAATGTGGCAAGCTGTCATATCGTATTTTTGACAAATTTGAATAAACATGACCGTTTCTTGCGTTCCAAAGCACGAAACCCTACTATTATTCTAAATATTTATTCTAAATTTAACGCAATAGCTGAAATTAATTACGTAAAGTAATTGTTCAATCAAATTTCTTTAAATTTCATCCGATTTCCTCTCGTTGGGGATTTCTTGGCGTCGCGGTGAGATTAGGAAGGCGACGCTCAAGATATGGTCAGGCGTTGCCGAGCACCCAGGGAGCTTGAGCCGGAGCTACGTGTAATTGGAGAGAGGACGTGGATTACCGGGCGACGAAAGGACACTGTTCCATGAATCCGTTATCACTTCGTAATTCAGCGCGGCATTCATGCCAGAACACGCAATCAAGTCGAATAATGAATATTGCTTGAAAATTGGATGAATCAGCATCGCCGCGTCATTTCGAGTAACATAGAAACGCACGAATATCAAAATAATCACGGCGAATGAGTGACCTTTGATTAGTAAATGATGAATCAGTGAAAGTGAAAACTGTCATTCATGCAACATTTCATGTGGATGTTAATAATAATTTTATTTGGACAATGATGGATTGTTGAAAACATTTTCTAAAAATGTACAATTCGATTTCGAATTCCTTTTGAAATTTGGCAGTTATTCTTGAAATGACCTGTGCAAGTAATAAATATTGTAATACGTTATAGTTTATAATTTGATTGGATCCTAATTATGTACACACGAGAAAATCCATTAAATTATCAAATTATATTAATAGTCAACAGACAAACGTTGCTCCTTTGTATCAAAAATGGTATAAATTCTATTTTAATATTCTAGAAAAGTATTACTTATTCCACTTATCATCCTTCGTCTTAATTATATCAACTATGCCAATTTACACGAATCATATTCATCAGATTCACAATGAACACACGAATCTCAAAGTGATAACAACGAACAATTAATCTCCAATCAATAAGTACGAAATCATCAACAGTGAAAGTGACTGGAATTAATAAGTGCACTTTTCGCGTCGACATGCTCAGTTAAAATGATAAAAATGAAAGTGAACAAATATGATGATTGGGGTCAAAGATCATGGAAGGAATCATCGCTTCCAGGGAAGGAACGCCGGCATCAAGTTCGGCCAGTCAGTAAGCCAGTGATTTACTGATGGGACTGTGATAGAATGTTCAATGACTCGCGGAGAAGTGACTCCAGCGGAGTGGGTGGATCTCCATTCGCGCGGAGCCGTCGGTAAATCTGGAGCATAAATCAGGTGTCTCGGCGGAGGATAACAAGTGAACGGGACTCTGTTTCACTGGGTCATCGGTGTGGATGATTTAGGAGCCGGTTGCTTCACCACAGTCGCGATAGAGAAATGGACAGGAGGACATGGGCACGATGCACAGAAGGGACTCGGCACGAGCGAGGCGGGATGGAAAAGAGAGTAGGTTTATTTGAAATTGTCTCGTCACTCGATCATTATTTTCATTCCGCGAAAACTATACATACACTGCGAGCTTTGCCAATCATCAAAACTTCAAAGTGGTAAAAAAATTTGTTTCGACACTCAAATTGTAATATTTTGATATTCTATTTAATTAAAAGTATAGTATTTATAGGTTATTTTAAATTGTCTTATTACTTCATTATTCTCGTAGCACAGAAAGCATGCATACACTCCAAAGTTTGAAAGATTTCAAGATTTCAAAGTTTGAAAAACTGTATTTGTTTCATGAAATAGTTAATAACTTTAATTTTACAAGATTTTTTGTAAACTATTCTCTACATCCTCTACTATACACAATTTGACATTCTATATTATAATATGCGCACGACTGATAAAAAGTGAGTTGTGTCAGACTTATAATACCTAATCTTTGTATACATTATACACACAATATAATATTAAATATGTGAACAAGATGTACATTTGTGTATAATTAAAACGACTAAATAATTTCTTATTGCCGTGCATATAATATAATAAAATATATTGTATTGCATACATTATGCATTCAATATAAAATTATATATAATACATAGAATACAAAGCAGTGTTGGAATACATTCGTGTATAATTAAAAATGATTAGCTAATTCGTAATTATACATAGTATAAATAGCAGTCTAAGCTCGTCAATGGTGATTCAAAGGGGAGTGAATCAGCCTTTACATAGGTGTGAGAGGCCGGCGAGGATAAAGGGGCCTGAATAGTTCTGAGAAATTGAGCGACACGCCCAAAACTCGTGAAAGGGTAGATAGCACAGTTCATATTCCGTCTCAAGGGAGGTTAATGCTGCGAAGACGCCTTATGGAAAAAGTTTTTAATACACCCATCCTACGATGCCCATGACCGAATTGTTTGAAAGACGGGACACCGTGATAGGTGCATATTGCGATTGGAATAATTCACCATCACAGAATCTGCATACTTCCCGCTGGACTTCCTTCTTTCTCATTTTCCTATCGCCGGAAATACCTGGTCGAAGAAATAGCGAATAAGGATTTTCCCATCGAAAACTCATTTTTATTATGACATGAACAATAAAAACATGGAATCTTATAAACTGATTGAGGTATCGGTAAAGATTTAAAAGGTTAATATTTACGATTATAAATTATTATAAATAAATCTTTCCCCTTTGATTACGTAAAAGGTAATAAAGGTTCAACTGATTATTTATTACATCGAAAAGTTTAATTATAACAAATTCAGTGTTGGTTTGACTCATATTTCTGGGTCACCTATAAATTGTTTTTCAGATCTCAAAGTTTACTTAATTATGAATTTCATTAACAACCTAAGTAAATGTACAACATATAAAAATAACAAAATCATAAACATTACAAGTAAAACATACACAAAAGTGTGAACAATTCACTGAAACGATCGAATTTCATCTTGAGTCAAAACTTATCTTTTATTTACACGTGTTGTAACGCAAATAGTTTCGTATACCGGCGAACGATCATGAAATGACACTTTTATTATCACAGGGAAATCTCGTGCAGCGTTCATGCACATACACCGGCAGCATACTGATCGTGACTTGATTTAGTGGGGAGTCATGTCCTGCCACATTAAGATGACCACCGGCGTCGTATTGCGAGCGAGAAAGATGCAGAAACGGCGCCAACGGTAGGAGCGGGTCGTTTACGCTGCCGAATACGCCGGCAGTCATTGCGAAAGCACGTGACTACACAAGCAGAATTAGCATAAGCCGGGAACTCCGATGGCAGGGTTGCCTCACGCTCGCTAAAGATACGGGACTTGACAGAGACGGTCATTTATTCACTCGGGATATTTCGATTAAAGTGACTTGAAAGCACTTGAATGATGTAAACCAACCGTCTACTTGAATTGACTTGAAATATACTTAGGAAGTTTCGAATTTATTTAGAAGTATGATAACACAGAGGACTATTTGATTTAGTGAAATTAAAGTGACTTAAAAGTACTTGAATGATACGAACCTACTACTTACTAGAATTGACTTGAAATATACTTGGGAAATTTCGAATTTATTTAGAAGTATGATAACACAGAGGACTATTTGATTTAGTGGAATTGAAGTGACTTGAAAGTACTTGAATGATACGAACCTACCACTTACTTGAATTGACTTGAAATATACTTGGAAAGTTTCGAATTCATTTTGAAGTAAAATGATACAGGGAGCTATTTGATTTTTTCACATTATTTCGATTCAAATAACTTGAAAGCACTTGAATGATGTAAATCTACCTAATCACGAGTCGTAAATATTAAGGAATACAAAAAATATAAAGTCAAATTCGAAACAGTAGTCATGGTCAATCGTAACAAAGTTACTGGCATATGTGAATCTGTAAGCGAAAAGAATTTTAAAAATATTGCTACATATTTGGGGGAAAAAATTATTATTAAACACTTTTTATAGTTTACGAATATAGATTCCTGAATAAAATGAACGTACAGTATTAAGATCAAGTAATCTCTGTCGAAAAATATATTTATAACCCTCGAAACCGAATCAAGGGAGACTTTTTAATATCCTCCTCTTCTTCTTCTTCGGGTTACCCAATAAAACGAAACTATATGTATTCCTCATGAAAGTTCAGAAGTGAGGCACTTGCTGTTACATGAATGTCGACATGATCCATCGGACGAAAAAAGGTTGCAGAACAAGTGCTTCTAACACAGTCGCAAGTGCCCGGCATCCCCTTGAAACTCTTCTCTAGCAGTTTGATGCTGCCTGGCAACAGTTCAACGACCACACCGGCGAACTTTCTTCTTGCACTCGGGGCCCAGCGAATAAATGCAAATTTGAAGTTGAACAGCTCAGTTTTTGAGAATATTCAATCGAAACTTTCCTAACAAGCATACGCGCTGGAAAATTTCTCGGCTCGACCGGGTCCACGCGCGCGCGCCCTTCTCCGCCTGGATTTCCAAGCTTGGGAAACTCATCTTGAAGGAGTGGAAATATGATCACGGCCCAAAGAGAAACTATTGGCCGCTCGTCCCGACAGACATGGCAAAGGCCAATACAACTCCGGATATTAAAACTTTATATTAAAATTCGCACGTAAAAACGTGCACCCGCTTTTCACCCTCACCGGATGAATGTGAATTGGAGAAATTAATTCTGTTTCTGGTGGGAATTCAGTGTCAGTTGGGAATTGGACGGGAAAATTGTCGGCGAGTCTGTAAAAACGGTTATTCGTATTGCTCCAGTTATTTCGATTGAAGTAGCTGGAATTAAAGAAACTTGAAAGCACCTGAATGTGAACCTACCGTTTACTTGAATTGACTTGAAATACACTTGAAAACTTTCGAGTTCTATTTGAAGTAAGACGAAATAGAGGATCGTGTGACTTTTCCAAGTTCTTTGAAGTCAGCAGTACAAATTGAAGTTCAAGTGAAATTTGAAAGGATCAATAAGTTCTTCTAACCTAGTATAATTTCCTTGACTTCAAAATATCCTTTAAGCTTGAAAGTTTTAAAGGATCGAATAACATGACTTGAACTTGTATTCGAACTTGAGTATTCGGGCGTTAATTTCTTTATTCAACCTTGCAGAAGAATTTTGTTCGTCTTATTAAATTCAAATAACTTGTTACATAAATTGTATGTCACTTGATTGATGTGAACTCACTAATTATTTGAATTGACTTAAAATATTCTTGGAAACTTTCAAGTTTAATTTGAAATATGATGAAACAGAGGGCCGTTTGTTCCTTGTAAATGATATTATTGTTATTTTCATTAAAGTAACTTGAAAGCACTTGAATGATTTAAACTTACTATTTAGTTGAATTGACCTGAAATATATTAAAAACCATAAAGGTTCAATTTGAAATAAAATGAAACAGAGGATCATTAAACTTTTTCAGGTTATTGTATATAAAGTAACTTAAATCAAAGCAACACTTAAAGTACCTGAATGATTTAAACCTACCACAGACTTGAATTGACTTGAAATATACATATTTCAAACCATGGAAGTTCGATTTGAAATGAAATAAAACCGACGACCATTTGATTTTTTCAAGTTATTTCGATTAAAATAAGTTGAAAGCATCAGAACGGTGTGAAAGTTCGTTATCCCGAATCCGTTACATTTCAAGCTTTTACCATCGCTCTAAACTCCCAAGTACAGAAGGTCTCGGATTCTGAGGAAGGGCATTAAAGTCCGGCGATAAATTGCGAGTCACTTAGCAGAAGCGTGGCTGCGCGGAAGTCGGTGCCCATTAGATCGGAAAAGCATGAATCGAGAGAGCGATAGGAAACTTTATTTACCACCTAGTTGATCGCACCGAGCAGTAACACCCCGCGAGAGAGTCGATCGCTCGAACCCGCTCGAACCCCCGCGCGCGCGCGCGCGCCCGTAGTTTTGCGCGATGCAACTCCCATAAATTACCAAGTGGAAGCTCCCATTATTCCCGGAACTTAACCGAGGCTCTTAACTCCGAAACCTCGCCGATAAATTCCGGATTCGGCGCTCCTATTATTCCCAAGCGCAGGACGGAACTTTCGCACGAGCACTGCATTGTTTTAAATTAGACCGTCGAGTCAATCGCCACGGTTTTTGAGACGTGCCCCGGGAAAAAAGGTATACAGTTCTTTGGATTGCTGATTAATATCGAAATATGTATGATTGTGGTAATTAATTGGATGTCTGATCGAAAATTTGCGAAGTGTTGTCAAGAATTTGTTAATTAAGCAAATAAGAACACGAAAAAGTAAGTTTTACTTACTTTCACTCGCTGTTTTGCAGAAAAACTAAAAACGATAAATGCAATATTATTGTGCATTATTAAAATTATTGATTATTATTCTGTACCTGTTTATTATTAACAATTATATTATTAATAAACTGTAGAATTAACATGAAAAGCAATCACTGCATTATACGTATAACACGATTATATCACGATATACATATATAAAGAGATCGTCCAAATATGCAAAACCCTGAAACTGTAAGACCTTGCTAATATCATAGGTTTACATCGTAAAATACAATGTTTTGAGTACCGCACTGACATTCCCGTGTAACTTATCGACAACCGCTCGCCGTTTGCGAATTCCCTGTAATTGCAATTTAAACCGGCGTGTTTTCGTAAACTCCCAAGCTCCTACAAAGGGTCTCTTATATTAGAAGCGGCTTACAACTCGGTTCACATACATACACAAGCACATGTACGCACGCGAGCACGTCGCCTGGCTAAAGTTCGGATCGTGCTAAAATACCAGGCCGTAAATATTCCCGCTTTATGAAGTTCTCTCTGTGACTACACTTGATGTTGCGTTCCGAAAGGCTTCAAAGCTTCGTATGAAAAGTCGACGAAATGAAAATCATTCGTTGCTGTTCGTTCGAATGTCGTGGAAATGAAGTCCGTGAATGATAACAATCGTGAATTATTACAACGGTGAATGAAAATATGTGAGATATGTTTTTAATATATTTTGATTATATCGCTTTATAATGAGTGGAAATGTATAATATATAAAATATTCGGGGTAATGAAAATGGAAATGGAATCAGTAAAGCACACATTACTATATTTACATTATAATAAACAGTTGATAAATATTGAAAATGTATTCCGATTGTTTTATAATGATGGTATGAGATTTATTACGGACTTTAACAAAACAATATAGTAAATTTAAAACTAAACTACAAGGATTTTGGAAGGACTACTATTTAGAAAAGGTGTCAGAAATTAAAAATGTGCATTTGCAAACGAATAATAAATGCAAATACAAATACAAAATAAAGCAAACACATAATATAAGGTTCACTATATTATTATTATAAAATATAATACTGCACTTGTATATGATTATAAAATAATGCATAAGTATAAATATTATAATATATACTTACGTATTGACATTTCTTATTGAAAGTCTATTCTACATCACTCCAATCACTCTTTCTTTTAAATGAAATAAATACATTAACTGAAATATGATTAAAAGAGAAAAGCAGTGAAAGTATCGATAAGATTATCGGAAGTGTCGAACAGGTTTATACTCGAACCGCTCATTTATTCCGAGGCTCATTGATGGTGTATATCGGATCGACAGCGCAAATCTGGGTAATAGCCAACTGGCGTTAAGTAACCACAAATACATCTGCGATCCAAGCACATCTTGAGTAACAGACAGCCTGCAAATGGACTTTGCGAATATGCTTTTCAGCCGAGGTGGCTCAGCCATGTTTTAGAGGGGCTTTTAAATTTAGGAGGAGCGTAATATCCGACGTTCGGTTAAAAATACCAGCAGTGATAATACTTCCCAAGTATGCAACTCGGTGGTCCAGCTCGATCGCTGACTGGATGACCCAGAAATACTTGACTTCGATGTTTTGCTCAAACTTCGACTTTCACGAATTGTTCATATGCTTGTTAAATACTCTGTTTTATACAGTGTAATATGTTTTCAACTTTCGTTATATTATATTCTTTTTATTTGATGTTATAACAAAATATTCTGTTTTATAAAAAGCAATATGGATTTGACTTTCATTACTTGATAGCATTTTTCAACATTGCTTTGTTTATTTGAAAAGCATTTATTAAAAACCGGTATTGAATAAATAAAGAGATGAATAACAAAATTGGACTATAAAAAATTATCAGTAACAGCGATGATTCATGAGATGGTTATTCAGCGAAAGGCTCTGACTCACAAATCCATTGTACATTGATATAAAAATGCAAAGACTGTGACATGAAAAATAAAGTAGTGATTCATGGGACAATTTTATTTAATTCCACGTAGAGAAATAATTTTGTATGATAATCTTTTATACAGTATGTATAATTTTCTGCATTGTTCATCGGAAAAACTGTGACATCAACCAGTAACCGTAATTTCGCTTACTTTGATAGTCATTAGTGACAGAGTTTCTATAAGAAGTTTAATTCTTACAACAGTAAAGTACAATAAAACAAACTGTATATGGAATTAAAATAAAATGCAGTAAGTCACACTCGAAATAAAAAGCTCATAAGAAAATATTCTTTTAGTATTAAACAAATTTCTTCCTCAAACAAGTTCATTTCATTTACACAAAAATAAATCCTGCGAAGAAAGTCAGAACATACTAATCATTGGTAATTTTAGTTTTACACAAATGCTCTTTCCAAATAAATTCATTCAATTTATTTCTTAGTTCATGCTATTAATTTTACAGGAAAATAAATCCTACAGATAGTCTGTCTTTCTCGTAGAGGGTTCATTAGCACATTCAGATTCGATACTTCATTTATAGCAGCAATGTTTGCTCTGCATCGCTTCAAGCTGGACCGCGTTAAGGAATGCGGCGCTCTGTTTGCGAAAAACACGTCCTCCCGGACATCGAAATGGAAAATATCTGCTGATTTACGAGCGGCCGGCACCTGGGACGTTCGTCATCCTGTCAATAGAACAGCCGCCCCACCGGGCTGATGGTTTTGCATATGCAACCACGCCGAATACCAATAAAAAAGCTAAATAATCTGTATCACGTCCATGGCCAATCCGCTTAAGATCACAGTCCGATCTGCCTTCTTCTGTCGTTCAATTGAGATTGAACAGCACCCAATAAGAAGGACGCTCGACTTAGAGAGTCAACAGTTTGCTCGCACACCATGCAGAATTACTTTCGAAGCACCGGATTCCCATAAAGCCCAGCTGATATTTTATATGTATTTGAAACTGATATGATAAATTAGCAATAATGAATAAGAAATAGACAAATTTTAATTTATTCGATGGAAGTAATTAAAATATAATATTATTAGTCTGTCGATTTTTTTGGAAACATAGCTCAATATTCTCACAACAGCCATCATATTTAAATAACCGAAGAATAAAAATCCAAAGTCTAAATATTGTATAATAAATAAACTTATTGAAGAAGCAGCTACACAGTGACAGAATAAAAAGAAATATTGAATTATATTCCAAAAATCATTCTAAAGCGATAAATGTAACTAATTTACTTGTCCACAATTGCATGAATCTCAGTATGCACAACATTAGTGTTGTTTATCACCAAATATTAGTCCACTAATTAAACGCACAATCTGTGTAAAGCTTGTTTCAACGGAAACGCATACATTACAAAGCACACGCTTGTAATATTGTGCCACTAATTATGGCTATCTTGATAGTTTCCTGTAGCAGGCGCTAATGTATGTATTTGATCAAATCCGAATAACATTATCCAGATAATAATATCGTTTTGGGAATAGTGATAAAGCACATTATTCATGAATTATATTGCCAGAAATGTAAACATGTTTATTATGGTAGTACGCAACATATTGCAATTCATGCATAGACATTTGATGTTGAGCATGTAAATAGGAAGATTCTAACTTTGTAATTTAGACAATATTATATGTATTGCAAAAAAGAAAGGAAAGTCGAATCAAATGATGATTCCTTGCAATATTTTTCTGCTAAGTAAAAGTCTGGGTGAATATTAATAGTACTTTCTAAAATACTTTCGATTAAATTTGTACTATTTGTTTCTAAATTAATATTATTTTTCTTATGACAAAAAACATTCGCAAAGTTGTAATAGATATTAAAAATATACAAATTCAAATTCCATATCACATAAAAGTATATTAGACATTTAGCAATTGAACAATAATTTCAGTTAAATTTTACCCAATATTTATATGCTTGTATTTTAATAGATCCTTGATTTTAATTCTAATAATTAATATCAGCATAGTCTAAAATATGCTGGTATTTTAGGGTTCGCATTAATCCTTCGTGCAGTGAAACTCATTAGCCTTTTTGCACCGAAAAGTCTGAACAAGCGCGAGCGCGAGTGCAGCCGAACTAATTAATATGTGTCATGAATACATGCAAATTGCGCGAGGGAATTTGTATTACGGCGATCGGATCATGAGATTTTCCACAGCTGGGGTGTAATGCGCCTTTTCTACAGAGTGATTCACTTGCCTTCCAATCATCAGTGTTTTATTCCAATTTCTGACAGACGCATATTTATGTTATATCATACGCAGTATACGGACAATTTAATATTAAACTTAATAAATAAGATCCAGAAAATTGTTGGTAAACATTCGTGTATAAGTGAAATTATTAAATAATTATCATTATTTTTCGTTTTTAATTTTTGTATTTTACATCACTCTAAACAATAACTCACGTCAGTGCGAGTTTTCATTTGGTATAATAATCCAGGCAAATTATATTGTTGTAACTATAAAATATTGTTACCTAATTGAAATAATTCAAGCACGTGTGGGGAAAAAAACTATATTTTCAGCTGGCCTCCCATTTTTTAAAAATAAATCTTTTTTTGCTGCTCTTGGTTATTCTAGTTGTTCTGAATAATGTTCCAAAGTATTAATTATTTAAAGCAACATTTGGCAAGGTTATTGCAAAAACACGGGAAGACATAATCTTATGTTTGCGGCTATAGTTATGAACTAATAAGTCCCAAATTACATATCTTAGCCAAATATTGATAGAACAACTTAGAACAACTTTTAGATTCTCCGTAACAATCATACAAAGGGCACCTTACGCTTGGAAGAGTATACTTTTTATGTTTTTTTTATTGATAATGTAAGAGGGCGAACAACACAGTGTTAGAAGATATTTCCGACAAAGATAGTCGCAACGCTCTATTATTCTTTAAATTAAATTATTATGAACCCGCACACGAAATATCATCCGGATAAACATAAATAATATCAAATATAGCTGTATGCTTCCAATTCTTAGCACTTTAACTAATTGAAAAATTTCAAAAAGAATAAAAAGACGATCTATTTTTCAAACAAAATTAAATAATTGCCTTCTCATCCGGGTAAATATAAACAATATTAAACATTATACGTATCCTTCAATGCATAACTCAGGCGTCCAATAATTCCATCAGGTATAAGGTGATTAAACCAGAACTGAGAGGTGTCGGAGATGTCCATTGAGGTGCTGTCGCGTTAATTAAATGTTCAATTCAGAAGCGCAAGCTCAAAGCTCGCAAGCGGCCGGCCTCCTGGATATAATCGAACGTGACAGGATCGCCGGGTCCATCGGCTGCAAGCCAGCCGGAATTAGATCATGCCAATATCCCACGTAAATTATCACTAACAGACTGCCCGTGTATCAAGAGCCAAAGTAACTCCCCCGGGCGAGCTTGAACTCTACGTACAGGGTGATGCATTTCTCTTTGAATCAAGATTGTCGGATATACGCTACTGTATAATAGGATTATTATAAAACATCTGGTAATTTTAATTACTGGATAGTTTATAATTATTAACTTATGATTTAATAATTTGTTTCAATTATTTTATAAATATAAATATTCCATTCTTTCCCACGTACGATTTACTGTATATCATATTATATCCGATGCTGATATTGCATAATATTTTACAAATATTAAAAACGTGGGAACTATCAATACGCATCTAGAACTAATGAGTAGCAAAAAATACGATAAATCTGATTTATATCATGACATTAGTAGTCAGTGAAAATACTTGTTGATTCCAATGTAAATGGACCACCCTGTACATACAGGGTGATGTACATACTTGTCTTGATCAGATATGCGCTAATAAATTAAGATCTTGTAATTTTAACTTATTACCAGTTATTATATCAAGTTTCCTGGAAGTAAGAAACTCATTAAAAATTTTCGATGCAAAAGTATTCGAACACACGCTTGTTTATTGTATAAATACATTTTACAAGTAAATGTATAGATTTATTTATGATTTACGTATTCGTAAACTGAAACGTAAGAGGGACATTGCAGTATTTAACTCAATTATTCATATACGAAATAAATAATTATGAGGTATTGCTATAATCATTAAACAATTGCTATTTGTTGCGCGAAATATTGCATTTTCACTATGCCATATGACTTTTGGCTAAGCATTAACAATTTGATTTAAAAGGTGACTTTGAATATGTAATAAAAAATCAAATAGTTAACATTGTTACACATATTTTCGACAATAAACATGCGGGAATAATTTCTCATATCATTCACGATAACACCTTGTACGATCAGATCAACAAAACCACTGGCATTCGCAGTTAACACGTTAACTGCATAATGACACGCGTAAATCCGGACTAATCCAGGAAGTACCTTTGGCAAAAGTTGTTCCCTCGAGAAGTTAACAACTGCACGAGCAATTAAGCGTCGGAGGAGTGCGCGGGCGCGCACGCCCGCAGCGGCTCTCGCCTTTTAATTCGCATGAACTCGCAGGGAGTTGGCTAAACTCTCCTCGATGAAGATGACCTGTGAGCGAATACACGTGCTGCCGCCTATCGTTGACCCCCGCGGCTGAAGTATGTAAACGACATCGTTATTTGTACGGCGTCCGCGGGCAATACAAGCGGGGTAATGAACTTCGTCGTCCGAGGGATGATAGACGCGCTTAAAATGAAAGATAATAATACGAGGGTGCTTAAATTGTTAGTCGATCCCGTATAAATTTAATGAATGAGACATTTTTAATAAAAAAAATACTATAAGGAATTGAACTGTGTTAGGTTTTTTGAACCTATCATTTTGTTGATTTGAGATATGTTTAGCGCTTGAAAGCACCAATTTCTCTTAGTCGAAGCTTGTCGATAAACTTGCATTTAAATTGCTTGAATTCGAGTAACTTGAAACGACAGATTACTTGAATTGTTAGTAGATGCATCGAAAGTATACATTTTACAGTAAAACAATATTCGAAGTCCATGAACTTTGACAAACTTTACAATTTTTAATTTGACAAAATGTGTCAGATTCACTCAATTGGAAATAAAAATATATCGTCATATCATTTTTCGTCCATTTTTGACTTTGTTGTCGTTAGCTAAAGTTGGCTGTTTTTTATCAAATTTTCTCTATGCCATATGACTTTCGAGCAATGTATTATAAGCTAAGCATCAACAATGATATCGTTACTTCTAAAATTATAAAATTAAATTTTGAATTTAAGTTTGTCACCATAACATCTGCACAATTCCTAATAAAAAAAATGTGATAACGTCCAGAGTGTGTATAATTGTATCAATTCTTTAAAAATTGTGTTATTGTATTTAAAAATCACCAATAATTCCTGTTTATTACTGTTCAATTCAACTCGATTATTCATATACAAAATAGATAATTACGAAGTGCTGCTATAATCATCAAACAATTACTATTTACTGCCACAAGGATTGAATTTTCATACTACGAAGAAATATTAGGGGCTAAATATCAACAATTGTTACTCCCGGAGTTGAATATCATGGAAAAAGTTATTTCAGCGGGAGCGGACGATTTTACACATTAATCGATCGGTAGCGGTTTCGTCGGTGTCGGGTACGGCATCACCATCATCTTTAATCGACTCTGCGGACTCCCTAGTGTATACATTCACTGACAGTGTTTACAGCCGAGCGATTTCATCGACATGAAGTTTGACCAATGCTCCGTGTTCGTCAACATACCGACTCACTGCCAATATCAACAATAAATTCGCCGGCTTCCCGTCGGCGGAAATGGCGCCGATAAAAACACTGCTGGTCGATCGACGCTTCCAATAGAATTCGTTTTATCGATTAAAGATGATGTTCGGGAAATAGAGTCGATGGAAATAATGACGTTGACGAAGTTCTTCGTGACGTCAACGTGGCTTTCCAAAATCAAATATGTTAAAGTGAAAATAAAGAATATGATTATTTTTGCTTTAATACTTTAAATTAAAAATGTGTCTTCGATCACAAATATCTGGTTTACAATGTTTTAAATTATTTAGTGGCGCTTTAAAAAAGATAACATTTTCTGTAAAAGTATGAGAATTTTTCACTGCTTTCATTGAACAACAAAGTTATTCTTGTTTCGAATATGATGAAGAGGAAATGATATGTCAGGAATTCTTCATACAGGGTCATTCAACCATTTCACACTTCATTGTACACATAAACTATATAATTTCAATAAATATTTTTCCCCATAACATACGTGCTTAAATTATAAATAATTTACTCACGTATGTAAAATCACCACCAGTACATCATTATTAATTTATGTATTTATACTTATATTTTTAAAAAATAAATGTCGATTCCATAAAACATGGTCCGAAAGCATGTCTGACGTGAAACTGAAGATATAATTTTATTCACTTGCCGTTGCACGAACAATGTTAATATATGTATTGTATAATAATTCGTCAAACATTGATTATATTTAAATTTTTCTTAAACTGCTCCCTTGAATGATGTCAACAATGACCACCATTAAATCATTGTATGACAAATATTAAAAACATGAAAACTATCAATGATCCTTTAACAGTTTATGCAAATAAGAATACAATTAATAAACACTACGTTACTAAAGACCTGAGATGTTAAAGCAACGTTAAATAAATGATTAAAAAAAATTAATGAGCAGTAATAAAAATGATAAATAATTTGTTTTTCAAAATTGCCAGATGGATGAAAGTACTTGCTGATTCACCCTGTACATATTATACATCCAGTTCGTTTGCAGTGATTTCTGCAGGCGCAATGCAATTTCCATCTTTCAAAGGCCCGGCGGAAAAAAGTCCGGTTCGGGCAGAATGTTGACGAAGCCAAATATATATACTTCGCAGCTCTCCTTTGATCATTTTTCTTTGCGAGGACAGATCGCAAGGTGCGCGTACTCGAATGGGACGACGCGACTGAATTCGTAGAAAATGAAAAGACTAATATCTACGCGTAACTGTCTGCCGTGCAGTATTTCGCTCAGTGGCACTTTTTTCTCGTCATTCCGCCTTCCAAGTTAATGTACGCCGTCTGTGCTTGTACAAGTACAAGTATCTTCTGGAAAATTGTAGTTCGTCGCATTGAAAATCTTATTTAGTCCTTTGCAAATATATTAATAGGAATATTGCGAAATAATTAACGTATTAAAGATAATGCAATAAATTCACTTCAAACTTTTTAATTGAAAATGTTAAAAAAATAAAGTCGATCTGTTAGTATAATATATTATTATCGCAAGAAATCATTATACAAATTATTATACATTTCTAATACTTGGCTTTAAAAGTATACATGTCAAAATACAATACTTGGTTCTCGTGTCATTTACTATCTAAATGAATATTTAATTACACTTTCCTTCGCAAATAAAAAAGTTATTATCTCGATTACAACACACATTTATTACGTTAAAATATTATGCAATTAATTCTTTAGCAAACGTTGAAATGAAAGTAAATGATACCTAAAATACCACAAGGCAGAATGATAATCATTATCACAACAAGATGACACATTTTATAAACATAGTAAACTCTGAGGTGTAAGGAACGAGATTCCATGTTAAACTCCACAATTTTGCATAGCATGTATTTGTGTCACACTCTCATGCATGCATTAGGTGTTGCGATACTACGGCTGGATGAATATTCATTAGCCGGATAAATGGCCGCAGCCAGGACGCAACCGAAAAAATTGTTTCAGGCCAATCAACTTTCTACGCGTAATTACTGTACTCCAAATTGCTCTGCAAATTCCATGCCGGTTTGCGAAACGCCTATTCCACTTGATTTACTCGTATGCATATAAGCGCGACGAATTTTTGCCGGTTTTGTTTTATACGTGTAATAACACTGGACGGTTAATTTTAATTTTAGAGTAGACGGCTTCGAAATTGTATTCTGTTAATGAAACTTGACCGGAAAAGTATTAAACGCAATTTATACAACACACAATTAAGTTGCAATTGTTTAAGAGTTTCAAAAAACAGATGGTACATGTATTTGGAAAATTTTGAAATAACCGAATTTTATGCTATAAATAATTAATATAATAATAGAAGTATAAATAACGACAAACAAAGCTTTATTTATACACTTTAATAAACTGAAGTGTTAATGTTTGTATAAAGAGATCAATTATGCACTTTGTTTCTAATATAAAATATTGAGCATCAAAAGTACAAGTAAAATTAGTTTACAATATTCAATAACAAGAAGATATGCGGGCAGATATTTCCGAAGACATTTCAACGCAAACTTGCGTTCGACGCTAAAGTAATATTCGTCTTTTAATAGGATTTGAATAATCGTCAGTGTCCACGCTGGAAATCCGGATTTATACAGGGCGGGTAGAGTTTAATTTATTTAAATTTCCGCTTGGTAAGCCGACCATTTTAATCCTGATTTACCACGCGGCTTTTCTTCTTACTTACACGCGTGGTCATTCACTTTTACCGCCAAGTTCACGCGTGCTTGCACGCGCAAGTAAGCGCTCGATAAATGCCGGCCGAGTTCACGGCATTTTTTTTCCTGACCCCGTTAGCGTCGGGATTTTTTATACGGCTGGATTGAAGATGTTTGAGAATGTTCGACACTCATAGAGATTTTTATTAAATTTTCGTAGTCATTATAATGTCAAGCACAAAATGTGTAAAATTTTTACTAAAATTAATATTGCATTTAAGGAGGTATAAATATGTAATTATAATTTCATAATATTTAATATTATAATGAAAATATACTTTTTGAACGAGCTAACACTTTCCGAACTTTATTTGCAATTGGCTTGAATGTCGTGAAAATATACGACACACTCCACAACCTGTGATTGTTATTTTTTCTCATAAAACCTTTATGCTAAATATTATATTTTTTAGCTTATCATGCCAAACTCTAACAAAATTTACCAAAATTATTTAATAGAAACAATCTAACACGAAGTTAAAATTGATTGCCAAAGTTTCTAACTATTCTTTATTTTCTCAGAACCGGCACCGGCATCCTCATAAACACAAATACGCGCGCCTACACACATACACATACGCAGACCCCCGGATCTGATAAATGAGACACGCAGAATACTTCGTTTGGGCGGCGCTTTTTTCCCCCGACAGCTTCCAAAAGCGAGGCTTTAATATAGACGAAGCAATCCATAACAGCGCGCTCATTAATCATTCCGAAAGTGGAAACACCAATGACCGATGAGACGTTTGTCTCAGGTTGTTTTTAGTCTGTGATCGCCAGGGATGCACACACACGTGAACGCCGTGTGGGCTGTTCGATTGACGGTCTCATAGTGTTTAAGTTATCGATTCGGGCAATTAAGAAAAAACATGTCGTGAACCTTTCTACTGCGTGATTAATTTATTAGAGTAAACATTTTTAGTAAGTGTGAATTAAAATGAAGAGAATATTGTTTAATCTTTAATTTTTGTTGCATTTCTATTGCATTTTCGTTACTAGCACAGACAGTGGTTAAAGAAAAGTATTAACACACCCAGTATTTTTGTATAGTTTTTCTTAAAAATGGAAACTGTCTCCTCTAAGGAAATTTATCTTTTTTAAGGACACTTTCTTGATCAAGAAAATGTATTTCAATTTAAAGACAAGAATTTTCTTCTATAAAAATATTTTGTCCAAAAGCATTGCGAGTGCGAGTACTTTTTTTACCTACTGTAATCCAATATGTTTACTAACATTGCATTTTTATTTTAAATACCTTTATATTCTTATCTAATACAACATTGCAGTTTTGTTTATCTAAATTGCAAGGTGTATTTTAACAAAACAGTCACTAATATTGATCATTTTTTCTAATATTTATGTAATACTCTTCTGTAAGGCTGTATTTTTTTCCTCGAAATCTTAAGATTAATTTTTAATGTTAAAATGAAAAGATTGGCAGCTGCAGCTGCCATCAGGAAAACGGTACAGATTTGAATCGAAAGAATCTGCTTTCATAAACTTTCCGTCACGTTCAGACTTTCAGAACAATTGATTAATGATCTCCTTTAAAAACCACAAAAACTTTATTAAATCCCCAAGAAAATGACTAAAACGCGACAATTGTCTTAACAACAAAAGACCAAGGCGTAATGTGACTTCACCGGGCAAAGATTAAACTTGGGGGCGAAGGTGTAAAAGCAGATGAAAGTTTATTCGTACCTCCGTCGAGTTAAGTAATTGGAGGCTCTTGGCCGGGTGATTTATCACGCAACTCTTTGACGTATGAAAAGACGAAGGGTTAAAGGGAGAGTCCGCTTCCAGCGAAGATTGTTGTCCGGCTGACCAATGATCGATCGTTTCAATAGGTGTGCGCGGCAGACCGTCGTTGCCAGGTTCGCCAGTGCGCAGTGATTAAGCGATTCCCGCGCGAAAAGTAACGGTTACAATGGCATAAACTGTCCAATGATTTCTTGCCGACGCACAGTGGTCCGTGTAAACAGACCTATTGGATATTGATATCTAAATATTTGCTTTATTTAATAATTGTTTATTAAAATTCATTTATTTGGAAATTTTATTCATTTCATAAATCTGTCCAATGATTTCTTCCCATCGCACAATGTAGTGAATACATAGAGCCATGGAATATTGTTATCTAAGTATTAAATAAATTAATTAAATACTAATATTTACAAAGAGTTTTCAAGGCATCTTTCACAAAATGCAACAAACCTCCGTTTTGCATTTAAAGTTCTTTTTCATTAATTTTGTAAGCATCATAACTGAAACTTTGAATTATTAACTTGAAAAATGTAATGATGAATTACCAGTTTAAAAATTAATCTAAAATATATGTTAGAAAGACTAACAGTTTCTTGTCGATTCAATATAATTGTCGAATTTAAACTTTTATATGTATTTAGTTTCAATAGCTATTATTATCATAAGAGTGGCCCTCTCGCACGACCTCTGCCTTCTCATTTCAGGTCAGAACGATATAAAGAAACTGCGTCGGGAGAACGAGCAGCTGCGCCGGGAAATCTGGAGTCTTAGGGATGAATACGACAAACTCGAGGAGATCCTGAAGAGGCAGAAGAATCAGGACGAGAGCGAAGAATATGAGGTTAGTCACTCGAATGTGGAACTTTTGAATGACTTCGTTCCTCCTGATTTCGGATTGCATGTTGCAACACCGCCGGTAATAATTTAAATCTCTTAATGCTTTTTTAAAATAATATACACATTCTAATACAAATATTGAAATTATTGAGTTGGAATCTCATAACTGTATTTATTTATATTAAACTTCATACTCTTGCTTGCATGCTTGAAATATCAAGTTTGCCAATATCATAATGCAATAATTAACAAATAATGAGTAACAACATCCCGAACTTAACATTGTACATTGTACACTGAAATAATTAAATTAACATCTCGTAACATTATTTTAGTTATTTCCCTTAACCGTGCTTATACGTCTAAAACATGTACTTTCTCAGTATCATGCATAAAGAACGAATTGCAGGATCGCTCGGAGGAAGATGACGACGTACAATCGGACTACTCTTGCGAGGAGGACGAGGAGGAGCCTGAGGCAAAGGAGAACATCGCCGACAAGGACGTATCCGAAGACTGTAGTACAAAAGAGCAGCTAGAGAACGTCGAGAACGACAAAATTTCGAGCGAGAAGATGTCTAATAGTCTGCACAGACTTCACGTTGATTTCGACGATCTCTCGGTAGTGGACGAGGAGGAAGAAGTAAAAAAGGAAAAGGAGCGAAAAGAACTGGCGTCGCCGGAGGGCCAGCAAGGAAAAAGCCCAGCGGCGGCCAGACCGAGACAACTACATGAAAACATCCCTTTCTACCCTTCCGGGTATGCGGCATCGAACACCTTCAACAGTCCGAACTACTATGCCGGCTGTCCGTTCGAGTTCCCGAACACCATCGACTTAATGCTACCCTTAGACGCGCCATCCTTACTGGCCTCACCTCCTTCAAGGTCACGCGCTGACCCACTGATCCCACTTGCCAGTTTGGATGTTCCCAACCTCGAAGAAGTTACCGAGCCGATGTTGCCTCAGCTACACATGCCGCCGGCAGGCTGGCGAGCCAATGTTGTACTTCCGGAAGAACAGTCGGTGAGTTATCCAACTATGGCAGCTACATCCGCCAATCTGCCACCGACAGGAATCGAAGCATTCGACTCGACTGACTCCAGATTCCCCCGGGAACCGATGGACCAACAGCGATTTGCATTGGTCCAGCCTTCTTCCAGGAAAACAGGACTCTTCCTACGAAGGAAACCACCTAGCGATCAGGAGTCCTTCGGGGATTTGGGAAACCAGTATCCTAATCCGGAATTACACCCTGGCGAGAATGGTTGGGTGACAAGTGTCAACGCCAGCACTGGGGTGAAGATCGGTGATTATGGGGAAAACCGGTCGAAGAAAGAGAATGCCAGTATGGAAGGGATGTTTACGTTTGATGGGTCCGAGAAGCCGAAACACTTCTTCTCGCCTTTGCCATCGAAAGTTAGGAAACAAACCGAGGAAGGCTCGCCCACCCCCAGTTCCAGTCAGTTTGGGACTGGTACTAGTTCCAGTAGTGGGAGGACCGGTTCGACTGTGGTCTCAAAGGGTCGTTTTAGTGGCCAGAAAGGCTGTGCGGACATTTACGTGAATGGAGCTGTTCCATGTGAGGAGAGTCATCGGGATGGAGAGGAACAGAAAGCATTCCTGAGTTCTGATCACTTATTGATGGGTGACAGCAGATCGACTACGACCCAGTTGATGAAATCAATATCCTGCCAGGACTTAACGGAGTCCCAAAGTGCAACTTCTGGTCATTTAAGGACGCAGTTCGGTGAAAAACCACAGATGTTCACGCAGAGTGATAATACCTTGGATAGCATATCGAATGAAACTTCGAAGCCTTACAAGAGTCACCTGAGTGTAACCTTGAAACCACCTCGACTGAATCAAGCAATGAACCCTGATCCACCGGACACCCCGAAATTACCATCGATAAATTACAGATTGCTCAATAATCCATTTCTAAAAACATTTGACCCATTACGACAACAGTTTGCCGAGCAAGATTCTCCGGTTACTCGACCATTGTCGATCCAAGTGAACGATGACAATTCATACTATCATTACCCAAGTCCCCCAAACATGTCGACCTTCTCCCGAAGGGCTCACACTGTCGACAGACATACGTCCCAACGAGGTCTATCAGATCGCAACCGATTACTCATTCCCACGAACCAGTTATTCCCCAGTAAGACTATGTCACCCCGGAGCAAACCTGAGGTCCAGATCACCTCTTTCGAGAGACCAAGTCCACACACCTTGGTCTCCCCAGGTTTGGGTTACGACATAAACAAATTCCGAAGAGTTAACCCGACACCATACTTTCAGGGCCGCAATCTATATCAAAATGCTCCCTTTCACGAAACCGGGGCAACCCATTTCTATCCCCGCAATGGCCCAATGAGGTTGTACTACGAGACCCTAACCCCTAAAGTATCAACGCAGACCCAAACATCGATCGACGGGGACTCTCATCGGGAAGACGAGCAGATCCAATCGCATCCGGACGAGGAATGCGCAAGTACTCCAGGTTCCCCAAACGTGCAAAGGCTCAGGAAAGCCAAGAAGGAAAGAGATGTCGTTGTCGGTAAGGACCCAACCCCAGTGTCACCGGGCGCCAACAGGAGGCTCAAGAAGCAGAGCAGCGTGACGTCATCGGAGACAATAGATTCGCCGAGCAAAGTCGCTCGAAAGAGGCCGAGAAAGCTCAGTGTTACTACACCGACGCCATCCGACGCTCAGGAAGACAAGAACGAGAGTAGGTCGTCATCCTCTGGGCAGGACTCACCCCGGAAGGAACAGACCAGACGGGTATCGCTCTACTTTAATGCAAAGAAACGACCTTCTTTAACATCAGTGAAGACCACTAGGAGTGCTAGCGTCGACATCACCAAAGACAAATACCTGGACGGTTCCGAGAGGGAACGAACGAATTCCATTAGCAGTAGGGAAACCAGTGTGAAGCCCCGTAAGGCCAGCACCAGCAGTGGCAGTGTCCCTTGGTGCGCTTGTTGGGGTAATGGTTGTATTTAGGGACGAATTAAGGTCCGTTTGCACATATCAGTGAACACCGCGTGGTAGAGTCGCACTGTGTGAATAGGTACAGTTACTTGCAAAAGTTCAACATCCAGGATGATGTATTTGCGTTAGATAAATAATTAGGAATATTATATAGAATATTAATTTTACAAAATGAATTAGTTTTATCGAATTCACTGATGCCTATTAGTTCTGATATTGATTGCACAACAGATTAAATATTTGCAATGTTATGCAGTTCCATAGGTGGTGTAGTTCCTTTAACCCTTTGAAGCATACTGCTAGGAAACACTCTCCATCTTTTTAATGTTTGAATTCATGAGATCATTGAAAGCACAGAAATAATTTCTGTAAAATAAGGAACTTTATTGTTGTTGTAAAATCTTGTCCTTCAAAAAGTTAACTCAGGACTCTTTATACAAAATTATACATGCGAAAACTAATATTTCGACGTAACAAAATCATTGCGTGTGCTGGTTAACAATAACTTAATTTAAAAAATAATAAATTAAGTGTAAATAGTAAATATTTTAATATTCATTGTATTATTATGTATTTGTATACAAGAGAAATCGCACTAAAGATAAACCTTGTCACAGGCAGGCAATACATAAAAAAAACTGTTTCACTTCGCAAAATTTATAGCCGTTCAAAATACTTGGTGATTCACACGCAGACTCATCGCCCTGCACTTAAAAATGATAGGAAGCTATTTGCGACTCACACTCACATGTCACGCATATGTATAAATTAACCATTAAAGTCGATTCGGGTGCTCTCTAACACCTGGCATTTTTCGGCAATTGCGCGCTCGCGTGCGAAACACTCCCCAATTGCACTCATTAAGAACATCTGTTAATTATAAGTTGATTGCGCCGTATTCCGATGCTTGTTGCAGTAGTACAGAATGTGCGATAACTGCGGCGAGCATTTGTGCAAATGTTGTTACTTTGTTTATGCAAATGCAAAAATTAAGAAATACCTTGAATAAGAAAAGTTTTTGAGAACAACGAAATATGATTTTTTGTATTCTATGTTGTACGAATGTTACACCAAATTTTGTATTGTTTAAGTTTGTATTGGTAATATCTATAAATATATATAATGTACAAATCTATTTGTTCCTACTAACAAGATAGGATTATACATAAAATATTTAAAAAGTTACAACACTAAGAATGCAGTTGTTATCTTGAAAACAACACAGTATGCATTTCATACGAATTTTGTTGTATTGAAAAAAACTGGTTGAGAAAATTGAGAAACCTGTTTAGTTTTCTAAGTTCAGATTAATCACGAAATGAAAGAGGAATGAAAGAGGCTGTAATATATTTATTTAAAACAACGCGGTATTACAAACATATTCTACAATATATATTTGTTAAATGTCAGTCGAAAAAATGTCCATTTAAACATAGTAGTGCAAACTAAAAATAGCATATACCAAATATAATAAATGTTAAATGTATGTATGATTTATAGTAAAAATTAATAGATGTTAATGAACTGCAATATCAAATACCAGAGTCTTGCGGGACAAATTCTGTACAGGGTGATGCATTTCTCTTTGAATCAGTACTTCAAAGCTCACATTTAATTAGACATTGTGAATATTATAATATAATGTTAAATATAATATATTAAATCTGTGTAAATGTGAGAAAACACTCGCGGAGAATCAATATTCCTGGATAATTTATAATTATCTTATTATACTGTACCGTATAATTCTTTGAAGCACAAGATTTTGCAATGAGAGAAATGGTTTGTTGTACAGAAATTTTATTTTAACAAAATGTGACAAAATACTATTCAAAGTAATATTCAACTACTAAAAAGGGTGGAATAATAATTATATAAATTATCAGAATAAATTAATTATACTCGAAGATTTCTCAAGTCTTTCTTACGTCCAATATATTATGTGAAAAATTATAATAAAACAGTAGTACAAAGGGTGACTCGTTTATACTAGAATCAGCAGGAATTTTCATTAACTATTAATTTTGCGAAGTGAAACAATTTTAGCGCATTTATTACTACCAGTTAGTTATATTCTTGTTTGCAGAAACTGCAAGATGAGCATTATTTCCCACGCTGTTATTATTTCTGATACATTGTGCAATATCAACATCGTTGTTGTAAGGAGAAGTGAATCACCCTGTATAGTGACTAATTAATCCAAAGCATGTACGACGTGGACGTGTTTCGAAGCGCGGCGATATTCAGTTTCCAAGGAAACAGAGAGGATTAGCCCGGCGAATCCCTGTATTTACTCATTTCTAGGATAAGTTGCAGGCCGAATTACCGTAGGGCCGAAGGTACAGGCTCGAAATTCTAAGCGGAAGGGCAGTATCGACCTTCATCGGAGGTACAACGGTACTACTCCTGCAGGAGCCAATGGCGGAGACCGTAAAACCAGGAACAGGAGTTCCACGGTATCGTAAACCCCCTGGTTTTCGGCTAACATGTACAATGCGGGCGAACCTCGTTTCAATATTCTCAAAAAGAGGAAATGAAATTCTCCTCGTCATTTCCTGCTACCGCTGTAAAAATTCACTTAACATTAAACGTTTTAATGAAATGTCTAAATGACAAAAATATACAGTTATTAAAAATAACGATAAAAACATATTACTTCTCTTATTATTATCTAAATGTTATTTCGTGCATTTGTTTTCCAAAAAGATTACGTGCGTTTAGTGTTAATTGTGTTTATTTACAAAGATGTTATTTGGGCATTTATTGAATATCAGTGCTTAGCAAATTCAAGTTACGTCGACACGTATAGAATAATTGCTAAACAGTTTTTCCTACTTAATCGATTGTGTATATAATTAATTATAATGATGTTGGTATATAATATTGGTATTGGGAGTTTATGTCGTTCGACTTTAAGTTAAGATAGTAATGTACAAAGTGTACTTTGCGAGGGCTTTGAAGGACGAATAATATTGCAATGCATTATAATAGCAAGAGAATCGCATATCTTTTGTATAAAAGAATAAATATCAATGCCGGTTAAATAAAAACAATTTTGATATTGACGTTTTCACATTATTAATTACATTTTGTAGAGTTAAGTATGTTCGTTTAGTGAAAATGCAAACATTTCCAGAAGGATGGGAATAATCGGCATTCCTCGAGCATTCCCTAACGCAATTACTATGTGGTCCTGAATTTACATACGGCGGAGAGCATATGTATCAGTGAGAGATTCTATCTTCATAATTCAAATAATATTATAATATTAGGGACAAAAAAGTCTAATCGAAAGATGCTTCCTTGAAATATTTTGTTTGTTAGTTATAAATTGGCATTATTGGTATTCAAAGGTATTTATATTAAATTAATAAATATATTAATATTAAATTAAATTGACACAAAAGTTTCAAACTAAACATTTAATTTAAGCTAGAATTTTCGGTCTGTAATGTCCGAAATGTACGAACACAAAACAATTGCAATCTATCATAGTAATTTTGAGTCAGCGAAATTCTTTAAAAAAATGTTCCCACAAAATTGAAGTTGGCCTCGAAATCTAAGATCAAACTTGAGTTTTATTTTAAGCCGTTCTACTCACTCAGCAGATGAAAACTGCTATTTCCACTAACCTAAAAACATATTAATAAAACGAGCGCCGGGAGTCCAAATGAACTGGAGATAATATTCAAATCGTATGCAGATGCCTAGGAAAGTAGGTTGGAGAACTGCGAACAATAGGCAGCAGGGCACGAAGTGGGAAAGCCTGGCTACTTGGCGAGGCCAAAAAGAGATTTTGGCAAAGCGACGCGGCAGTCAGGACCATTTCAGCGCGCTAGTACCGGCGATTGCCGGGAGCTGGCGCGCGAGTGGCGTGGCGGGAGGCTTAGAGCTCGGCTCAATTAAAATGCAAATGATCTCTTTTCCCAGCATCCGCAGCCATCTTTGCCGGGACGACCTGATCCGGCCGCCTGTGTCCTTGCAACCCAACACCAGCGCTGGCAACGCCACCACCGATTAACTTCGAACTAATTTACGCGAGACGCGATTCAGCCGACGTTTTGTCTCCCGGAAAGCCCAGGCCGGATGACGACGGCGCGCTAATACGAGCTAACGTCATTTGCAACTGTCATCTCGGAGTCGGGCTCCTCACTGGCGCCCTCCGAACTCCGATCGGTCTCGTTGCCTCTCGAGACGAATGCGATGCGACAGAATTCCACGCCGCAATTCGACCTTACTTCGTTTTCGTGTTCCAGCAATAAATGCTGTGGGTGATTTATGTTTGTCATGTGGTTTCAAAATGTACGGCAGTTGATTGTTATGAAGAATTTATTCGAGTTTAATTTACATGCTTGCAAGTTGATTGTTAGAAACAATGATTTGCGTGAGATCATATAAAATGTATGTAAATGTCCAAATTCAAATGATTTATATTTCTTTCATATTAAAAATCTGTGGAAACCGTTTTTAATTAGACGCATTAACGTTGATTGTGAAAAATCCAGATTTGAATTTCTAAATGATTTATATGAAAAGTTTTAATTACAATCGTATAAAGATGTTTCAATCCCGAAATGTTCCTGCATTTTTTCATTTAACTAGCATATATGTCGTAACCGACAATATTGTATTATTATTTCAAGTTTGCTTATATTTTCGTTGACTTTATTCGTCATGGCAAAATTCGAAAGTTAAAGGCCTTCGAACGTACCTAACCTTAAAAAAGTGAACTTGATTCACAATAACTATATACATATGCTGAATGTTTATAAACTAAGATCTGCGTTGAGAAGCACTTACTGAAATCGATAACAGTTACATATCATCATTCATTTCCGCAGGAGCTAGGCTTTGCATCACATGATTGCGAAACCCATCTCTTGATAGCGTGCTCGATTATATCGACTATGGGGTAGCGAATTGAAGCTCGGAACGCCACCCCCTTCCCATGAATTCCAATTAAAAGCCGATGCTAAGTATTTATAGGCACAAGACCGAAACGATAATCCCCCGGTAACTACCGTTAAGATAATGAACCTTAATTACGAATCTCGTAAAGCCTTTACGAACCCATGCGCGTGTGCCATTCGCAGTCATCGGCTCTCGCGTGCTCCGAGAAATCTGCTCTCTTTACCTGAAAGCAGAAACAGAAGAGGTTTCGATTAGAATAAGTAGAAAAGATTGCGTATAAAAGAATTTCAACATCATTGAGAGTGTAAGAAAGACTTGCTGAATAATGTAGAGAAGTTTCAGATGGAACGATAGAATTATTTCATGGGAAAAAATAACCCTTTTCAAGATGTTTGTTTCATATAACAGTTGTAGGATTAAAAGCAGGGAAAGTTATTGAAAAGAAATTTGAAAATCAACAACACAGGTATGTGTTTCAGCATTGTGTAATAACAGTCGTCGGAAATTGCCTTAGCATTAAGATTAATTAACAATAAGAAATTCCAATTAGCATAAATAGGAAGGATTCCACATATAACAACTTTAACAAGATTGAGGGTGTAAAAAAGACTTTCTGAAATAATTTCGAGGTGTTTAACCTGAAATAATCAAATTATGAAATCGGTGAAATATCTCTCATTGAGATGTTCGTCGTCTAATACAACAGTTGTACGACAGTGAAGAGTGAAGTTCGCCAAGAGAAAATAAACAATCGACATAACCAGGAACTTTTACGTTAAAAGAAATTCCGACAGAAATAAAAGATTTCCAATTAGCATATACCGGGAAGATTGCCCATAGAACATCTTAAACAACATCAGGGTTATAAAAAAGTCTTGCTAAAGTAATCTCGTAGAGTTTCTACTGAGATGATAGAATTATGAAATGGGTCTGTTCGAGATACTCGTCTCCAACACCACTTCTAAAACTTAGACTAGTAAACTTGACCACCATAATAAGAATAAAAAAACACCCACATCTTTCTGGTTAAAGAAAATTCTTGAATACTTTAAATAACATCAGGACTATAAAAAAGTTGTCTTAAAATAATCTCCAAGGTTCCCACCTGAGATGATAGGATTATAAAATGAGTGGAAACATCCCTTTTCAAGATCTTCCTTTCAGGCAACATTCGCAAGACTAAGCTTACCAAACTTAACCACGAGAGACCAAAAAAAAGCAAAAACAATCGCGAACTTTCTCGTTAAAGAAATTCCCCAACAATTTGCCACGTGCTCGCGGGCGCAGTTCTTCTTCTTTCAAGATCCGGCGCGCGCGTATCCTGGAATTCCCATTGCGCGTCGTTGTTTTCTTCGTACTTGATATTATGCGGCCTCAGCAGTTTCATTACTTCTTCACTCGGCAGTGATGCGCGCCGGCGTGCCTAACTTCGACGGCGAAAATCCCGGCGAAACTTTAAGCTTTATTACATCTCCCCGTAATTTCGCATTTACGCCACTGACTACCCCCGGCATGCGAGAACGCCGCGTTCCTCTTCCCAAGCGCGCGCGTGCGGGGGGGTTGGAAGAGGAAGGGTGGAAAAATTTACTCGAGATTTGAGCAGACTCGAATCGCCCGGCGCTCCCGTATAAAATCCTGTGGGTTAAATCATCTGGCCTCGTGTGTTCCCATTTGCGTAAAAATTCCATTTAGTAAAACCCTTACTCTGCAACAAAGAATTATTGCGGTCGGCGAGTGCGCGTCGGATATTTACAGATCTGTAACACGTATTACTTCCGAAGTCTACTTTTATGCCTGTTAAGTTGCATGTCGGTATTCTTGCTACAGTGAAAAAAGTCTTACGTTATTTATTACTATTTGATTTTGGCTAAATATTTAAATATGTACTGCTTACTTCGAAATTAATGTTATTATGTTACATCAAAGGTAGAAATATTCGCAAAATTGTAATGGCTAATCAAAGAATACATACATACATAGCATTTGCATAAAAATCCCATTCGGTAAAACCCTTGATATTCCGCAACAAAGAGTTATTGCGGTCGGCGAGTGTACGTGGGATATTTAATGATACATAACACGCACTAGTTTTGAATGTACTGATGCTAGATTTTTTGTATTATTAGTATTATTATGTTACATAGGGGATTTTCGTAAAACTGGAACAATATTCAAAAAATACACTGTGTTAAATTACACAATTGTATGTAAAACTGTATCTGAAACTTACAAGTAGGAAATTATTTCAAATCTATTCATATGCAACTATATATATGTATAAAAGTTTGAATATGTACTGTTTATTTCGTATGAGTATGCAATGTTCGAGGACCATGAGCCCGATAGACCCAAAGCTTTCTGAGCAAATACTGATTATTATCAATAGTTAGGGTGATGCAACAGACTTGGAATCAGCTTTTTACCATCAAATTATCGATGTTACCAACAATTGCGTAATTATTTCGTTAGGCGTATAATGTCACCTATGTGGTGGGTCTGGCGTCACACGCCAAAATTTGTTTTCGCTTTCCATTAGCATTCATTTCTATTTTTAATAACTTTTAAATGATTTTGGGGGCGGGGGAAGGTTGGTGGGTTGGTGACTACTTGGCGTCTTTTTTTATATTGTAATATTATTATTATGTTATACAAGAATAGCAAAATACCCATCATTACCGTAAAATTTCTCTTTCATAAAGTTTTCCTCTGAAATGAAGAATTATTGCGGTGGGAAATGCGTGTAGGGTATTAAAAATTTGTAATACGTACTACTTTTAAAAATAGGTACAGGATTGATAGAATTGACGTACATGAAGTAAATGTAATAGTGTAAAATTCCTCAGACTGGTGGTAATGTCAAAGGGTAGCGTTGACATAGATAATAAATATTCGCAATAAAATTAAGAACACTTTTAATGGGCTGCATCTTTCTATTAGTTTTATAACATACACACAACTTTTAAATAGTCAATACAACATACAAGAGGAAACACTGTTTAAAAATGATTTAAGAAATATTTAAGTTTAATTTGTACACAGGATGAATATTTAAAATTCGAATTCTCGCACTGAATATTCAAGTACATACTTACAAAAAATAAGACAGCGAATAGTCAGGTAAAAGCATGCAAAATTCCGTAGCCAAATAGTCAGACAGGACTTCTACTAATAAGAACGCTCTATGAAACTATGCCTCGAGAAATAACAGTTGAAGTTGGAAATTCATTTGCAAGAAGTGGCCATTATTCGAGTCTAGCAAAGTACTACACGTTCCGCATCCCTTAGTCGCTAGGATTCCCAGATTTCATGCTTGGAAGCAGTTCAAGCAGTGGTGGAATTTTTGCTATTATGTGTTTTCGCCGAGCCAACTTTTGCGAAATGTATTTTCGCTCTGGCGCAACCGACAGATTTTTCCTTTTTATGGCACAAGGACTGCGCTCTCCTATGCGTACTTCTTTAATCGGTAGAATCTTGTGCTGGCGCCTTCAGTAATAATTCGGCAGACTGATAGCATGTTTAGAAGAAGAATGGAATACAAACTAAGCCTTTCTTAAATTTTATTTTTTGTACTTATTTGGGCGGTTATATTTGAGTTAGTGGAATACAATGAAACTAGTCATTTTGATGAAGCATTAATCGTTTTTAAAACAAACTCAAAAGCTGCCTCAGAAGGAGTTTTACAATTACTCTGCACTTAAATTCATTATAATAATTTCCCACGTAAAATGATACAAAGAATTGCAATGAAATACTTTGTTTCACTGTTTTTATATTTTATTCTATTTTTTACTCTATTTTATTTATGTTGTCTTGTAGCGTTTTATTAATAAAAAAGTGCCTGTAAAAATCCATCCAGAAATTTTCACGAGACTTCGACGATACACATTGAATAAATTTTTGGTTAAAGCACAAGTTACGCAAGCTTTGACAAATCTGATGTCAAAACTGGAAGAACCCTAGCGAATGTCGGATTGTCAATCTGTTTTCAGGCGAGTGCTCATGAAAACGCGGATGTACGGCAGATGTAGGAAAGCGCAATATTCAAGGAACATTCTTCCACAAGAGCTTCGTGGTCGCTCTCTTTTTCAAAAAAGGCTTCCGTACAACGTGTGCAGAAAGGTCAGTTAATCCTTTCAACGATAAGTGCTGTAGTAAACATTTAATCAGACTTTTAATTTAAGGCAGTGAATTTTCAATAAAGATTTTTATAGTTTAGCTAAAATGAAAGTATAAATAATTAAAGTCTACTAAATATAATTTAATTTCGACAAACCGTAGTACTTTTGTTTTTCAGAATGTTCACATTTTGGTTATTCTTTTTTTTCTGATATTACTATTTTTATGGTTTATTTTGTACTGTTGCACTGTCGCGCAAACGAAAAATTATTGATTTGCTATTAATTACCATTACACTTATTTCAAGTTTATATTTCGAATACAAAAATCTATTTCTTGCTTCAATATTAATTTTTCAAAGTTTAGAAAGTCTTCAAGCAGAAATCAAACTTCCAAAATACTTTATATGATGTCTTCCGGAAGGTCGAGATTTTCTTTGCAAGGAACTCGGGGGAAAAATCTCTCCGGTGTCCCGCATGAAAGCTGTCGGACTTGAAGGACTCTTGATTTATGAAGTGCAATTTATCATTCGCAGACGAATCGCCCGGATCACGTTCCAAGTATATCTCTCGCATACTTCACCTTCCAGTTTCTGGGACTGTGCGTTTCAATTATGAATCCCTGGGATTCCTTATGCAAATATTCCGATGCAATAGTCAGCATTCCGACGAACGCTGCGCGTTCATTTCCTTCCTCCGAAATCAGTGCCACTAAATGTAGCAAGCGGAATGGAAAATATAATTTTATACAAAATAAAATTACGAAAACTATAGATTAAAAATTATAAAACACAGAAAATACGGAAGGAAACGTCATTTAAGTCAAAGTTAATATTCGTGGAATATTATGAAATATTAAAACAATTGTATTAACAAATTCATTTACAGGAAAAATAATGTATATTATAAAGTAATACATATAGCAATAATATTATAACAAAACTCAAGAAAAGTCAAAGATCTGTAAAGTCGAATAAAGTTCACCATTAGTTATTCGTGATAAACAACTTTGTAATAGGTGCAAAACTGTTCGTCACAAAGTAGAATCTAATATTTCGTGATTACTATTCCCATTATTTACATAAAATCTTATTAAAGTGTAAACATAATTACTTTTCAAGTACGAAACAAAACAATTAACACAAAAGTATATAATACAAATCAATTGTCACATAAAAATCTGTCATTGTTCCCTGTGAGTAATAAAAACAAAGAAAATCACAGATTTTCAAAGTGCTTTCTTCCGAGTCGACGATATGTAGCAAGTTTAACCGCAGAAAAACATTTACGTTACCCGCTGTCATACTTTGATTTATAAGAAGACGAAAAGCCACATAACGAGAAAACATCTGGACCGTCTTTCTTTCGCGTCTCTCACCCCCAACACAGCATCCAAAAATAGTCAGTCGGACGTAAATCTTGTTGATGCGCGAGTGGTAATGAACTCGTAAGCCGATGCCAGTGTGGCAAGTGAAGTTGACAAAATATTCGAGGCGCGATCACGGCCTATGTCGCCCTGGGCTATTAAGAGACCAGGAGAGTGAGGAATTCCCATTTCCGGAGTAGTTTTAAAAGCGCCGCCCTTTTAGCTCCCTTTTCTCCTGTCGCGTTACGAAATTAGCCACCTTTCGTACCCTTCGTTCTCGCTTCTGTCTTAACAACTCGCGAAGTGCCACTCCGCCTTACGGTTTCAACTTACGCGCAATATATATTTGCCTCGCTAAGGAATGCTTTTAGAAGAGGTTCGGCCAACAACGGTACTCGTGAAACATTCGAAAAGCCAGAGAATTTTCTGTAAACATTTGTGTGTGGAAAGTCGGCTGGGTAAAGTTTGGAATGCGGTAATAATCAATAGTAATCAATTCAAATTTCTTGTACAATAGGTAATTCTTTAGTTAATTCTTTAGTTATCAATTTTTGTTATTGAATTATCCATTAAAATTAGTAATTTAGAAATACGAAATAAGATAATAAAATCGTGTAATAAAGGTACTCGTTTTTAAATAAAGATTTGTGAACTACGAAAAGAAGCCTGGATTAATATTTTTAAAACGTCTTACGTTATTTATAACTATTTGATTTTTGAAATTGATATTATTATACACTGGAAAGAAATATTTGCAAAACTGTAATAGATATTTAAAGAAAACAGGATTTGCGTTAAATTCTATTTGGTAAAAGCTTCTACTCCGAAAGAAAGAATTATTGCGAAAGAGTAAAATTAAAAACAGAAGAGCAGGATTAATAACATTGAAGTATACCTGGAAGAACTTTAATAGTGTAAAATTGCTAGAACTGTAAATATTCGAAATATAATTAATGAAAAATCTAATCCAGAGTATTTTTTGATTAATTCTGTCAAGTAAGTACACAAAATCATTAATTTGTTGATACAACTATGATGATATGAATTGCAAAATACTTTATGCAAAATAAAATTAAAGAATATTTCAAACTTCTTAATATAACTAACAAGAGAATGCAAATTTCAAAATTCATTACTGTTTTATAATAGCTTTAAAATAAATTTAATCAATAAAAAATATTTAAGTTGACTATAAAGTCGTGAGACGCAAAGTCGAACTATTCCACGTGGTTGGATGCGACGCAACACGCTCGTCTATGTGAATGGGACGAGTGTGTGCGCAAGGCCACGTCGAGTTAAACGAAGAACGTGCAGGAAGGGTTCACGGTGAAACTAAATGAGGCCATAAATCAGCGGTAACAATCGTTGAGCAAACAACTCAGGAGGCGAACCAGTCTTCAAATTAAATAAGTTCACACCGAATCTACTATCTTCGTATCCCATCCGCTCGCAAACCTATACTTACGTGCGAGCACAGGGTGTGTCTGTGTGCATGCGATGAACGGTGCGTTCAGGTTCTTCAGGCGAAATCGCTGCGACTAAATATAGCGCACGGAATGCATAAAGAAGAAAGAAGCAGAATCCAATATTGAACAAAATACAAATTAATTGATTTAATTATAATTGAAATCGAAATTATTCATCAAGTATTATGGAATATTAAAATAATCGTATTAACGAACTCTTTTATTAGAAAAATAATATAGCAATAATAAATATTATAACAAAATCTTTACTCAATAAAAATCAACGATCTGTAATACGATAAAGTTCATCGTTAATTATTTGTTATGAATAATTTTGCAATAGGCAAAAATATTTGCCACAAAGTACAATCTAACAATCATTGCCCAAACAATTCAGACGACGAACCAGTTTTCGAATTAAATAAGTTCACACTGAATGTGCCTATCTTGGTATCCCATCCGCTCGCAAACCTATACTTATGCGTGTGTGTGTGTGTGTACGCGTGAATACGCCGGAGAGTATGTGAGAGGGCGCATCGATCTTTCCCAAAATTATCCGGCGTGGTTCCCAGGATCGCCGGGTGGATTCAGCCTGCTTAGCATACAACAGCAATGCTAGAGTCGAGATTTATGCACTTGATACAATAAGCAAGGAGATTCCGATCGCATTGGAACAGCTGCTTCCTTTCGCTCAACTGAACAACCCAGTTTCCACCACTAGTGTCGAGTGCGATCGGCATTTGTCTCTCCACTTAATAATTGTGCAGTTCTGCTAGCATTGTGTTTGCGAATAGTAGTCGATTTAATACAATGAATTAGCCACACATGAATTTAGACTTGCAAAGATTATTCACAGGATAAAAAAGTATTCAATTCATAGTTATAAAGTTTAAGATGTTATTCAGTTAGATTAAACTGTAAACTGTGTTTAGTAAATGTATTTTATGCATGTACATATTTTATATACAATTATTTTGTACCTCTAACATACTCTTTATGGATTTATTGGTTATGAACTTGATAATTAAAAATATAATTTATTGGATTTATTTTAAATTATCTTTCATAATTTAAAACATCAAATCAAAAATCATCAATCAAAAAGATGGTTTAAGTTACATCTGATTCGAAAACTTTTCCATACCATTAAACTGCAAAAGCCTAATATATTCGATATTTTTTTTCCATTCTGAATATCTTTCTGTGGCTAACATTTTTAATGATAAGATTAGTTATCGCCCAGCCATTTGTAAAAAGATATGCTTTGCCGCGTGAACTCTCCCCTTAACAAGATTTCGAAAAATGAAGAAGACGACTGTTAATCGGCCCTTTCTTGGCATCCCATGACCTAAGGCGGTTTCGTTGGAGTATCGGCTGCTGATCACCAAGGAGCTACATAGTGTTGAGCTGCGGAACCCGAGAGCCGCTCCTCCTTTTTTTGCCAGCTTGTCCCTTTGCCCGAGCCAGGACCACATACTGCTTCCACGACACCTACCTAATTCCCGTGCTTATTGGACCGGCACCACATGCTCGCACGTGAATGGCCCTCTTTCTACGAAGTGATCTCCTTGCTTCTCGTCCGAGGGCCACACTGGCACCGGTCGATTAATTGTGTCGTGATCGATGCCGACCCGCCACGAAACTCGCACTGCGTAAATTTGCCATTTGTCTCGTAATATCTCTTTTTATAAAAGTATGTGTGTAATAAATATTGCGATGTGTAAAAAAAATTGGTTAGTTTCATGGTTATGATGTTTGTTTTATTTGATGTTAGAGAGTATTTTGTCATTTTTGTATTGAGGGGTTGTTGAATAATAATATTCCGAGTTGATGCAGATGGTTTTGATTATAATTGATATTTAAATATGATTACGGCCATTACGAATTTACTTAAACAAACGTACCAACTTTACAATTTTAGACGGTTTTTTTAAAAAATGAACTTACAGCACTTTCAAAATAAACGGTCCATGTTGACAAAAGATGCTTCTTGAAATAAAAGAAAGATTCAGTAATATTTTTTTTACACTAACATGTTTTTGTTAGTTTTTGAGTGCTAACTATAATACTCGCTGACAATAGGGGAGGTTAATATCAGTTTAAACAGACTAAAGAAAGCATGATTATTTGTTCAGTCGAGTGTTTCATTAACCAATACTATTTCGTTTGGGTCATGGCTGGGAAATTGGCATTGGCGAGCGCGTGCGTCCTTACAAGAGTGGCGCGTCCTCCATTTACGCCAGGCCGGTGAGGATAATTCGATTTGGAGATGCGCGAGTGGATTTATTCAAGAAGCGGACGCCGCGAGCGCGGCCGATGCCGTCGTCGTCATCACCAACGATTAATTTAATTCGACGTTTTCCGAATGCGCCGCTTCCACTCGCGCAATTTAATTATCGAGACGCAATAACTCGCCCTGGCAGTTCACGCTCGTGTCTCTTTGCTCCCTGTGTCTGCGCGTCTACACTCATATATGTAGGTGTGCGAGCATACAAACTGTTCGCGCGTGCATGCATAAAATATTAGCATCACCGGGCCATTTTTGTTTTTGTTCCAGCCCGCATTGTCACCATCTGTCGATACTCGGTGCGCGCTATTCAAATAACGCGCGCCACCTTGCGACAACTTTCCTGATAGATTGGCTGGGTTTGAATAAAACAGGAGCGCGCGCTACGTGGAATTTAGTTAATAATGAATTGATTCATTAAGTGTCGAAATGTGAAACGATAGCTTTTGAATGATCTTTTGAATTAGTTGGACGATCATTTTTATTATTCAACAAAATAGTTTCAACTAGTTTTTCATTTTTTAATCACTAAATAGATTAAAATAGAAACCGTATTGTTAAATATAAAACTAAGAAAATAAAGCTTTAATTGGACAGAAAGTTTTCAACTTATTTCTTGCAATACCTTGTTTCATTTACTTTTGATATCAATTTAATTACATTTCTATGGTACTTTAATTGCAACAATTACTGTTTTTAAACATTTTTGAGAACAGATTATTGTGTATATTCTATATAATGTGTATTATATTGTATTGTATAATAAAAATCAGTATACTCAATTATATGTATACTCGAATATATTCATAAAATTAAATTTGATTAAGTACATTGTACAATACAATGTCGATTCTGTATAAAAGTGGAATTTTAAAAGTCTGATAAAAAATGGAATACAACTACTGATTCAAACGCGAGGAAACCACTTTCCATCAACAATGAACATATTATTACACAAATTCATTAAAGAGCATTATTAAACGTGTCAAGCTTTGTACGTGCATCACATTCGGCACAAAGCTTCAGCATCTGATTAATTAGAGCATCAACAATTACTTCAAATATACAGCAGTAATTATAACGAGAATCTCTTAGCAGGTGATCCAATCCTCATTCTAATACGGAAGCTACAAATGTTTCCCCTTCCATGCATTTTCCGCCGATCGAAAGCATTGCCGCGGGCTCTAATTTGCATTTATATCGATTGCGCCGCTAATGGAAATATTAAATCCATTTCATCTCAGTCGATATGCGTCGCCACGCTCGGCTTTTTTCGGTGAGAAGAGCCGAAAAAAGTCAGACGCGCAAGACGATGTCGCGCGGCGGAGAAGGCTTAAGAAATATGCTTGCACAGCGTTTCCAGTTAATATGGTGTGATATACAGGGTGCTCGAGTTTTCATCGGTTGTGCGAGTATATTATGTTGCACTTATTGTATGTAAAATTGATTATATTTGGCGAAATGGAAAGATATAGTGAAATGAAAAATAAATTTCGTTAAGGAAGAAATTACTCCAGAAAAGCTGAGTGTGCAAATACTGCTTTTATCCACTGTATAATGTTCTCTTTTATATTTTGATAATATAAAAGATTATTTTGACTTTTAAAGAATATTGACTCACGTCAATAAATATAATACACAAAATGCAAGGAACTGATAGAAAACAATCGTGTACAATTAAAATGATTAAATTGTCAGTAATAATCCTGTGATAACAATAAATTAGTAACAATACACAGCTTGAATTACTAGGATTTCTCGATTGCAGTTTGGGCAACCATGAAGCATATTAATCGAGCCACTTGGCTTTAGAGGAATAGGATGATACAATACAGGGTGTCCCAAAAATGTCATAAAATATTAGCGCCATCGTGTTGGGATGGTTGTTAGGAAGAAAATGGCAGGTTTGAAATTTGTTGTTCGGCCCTCAATTTCGAGTTATTAAACATTAAGTTATGCTCCACCCCTCACGCTCTTGACGAGTCACAGACGGCTATCGCTTGGTCCTAGAAAAAGGGAGGTGACCAAAAACGTCTTGACGGTCAGCCTGTGAAGATCGCGATGGAGGACCAACCGGTGCTCAACCGTTCGGTTTTCCCGAAACGAACAATCGCTGTCTCGGTGCGCTCGCACCGACGGCCCAGCCAGCGGCCCGCTGCATGCGTCCTTCTCGATACCTGAACACGGCACGGCATCGCCCGACGAACGCTTCCTTGCCCTTCCTTCTTGCTTTCCCACTTTCTTAATATGTGCTTACGATAACCAATATCCTCGAATAGTTGTTTCGCGACATCTGATTAGATGCAATTAAATCCGACCAAATCCAGTGGCTCAAATTTATCAGGAGCCTATGATACTTTTTTTTCCAAATATCGAAGTGGCGCCGTGGCAAAGCGTTGGAGCAGTGACCGCGGTGTTCCGAGTTCAGTTCCCGTTGTCACGTTTGTTTTTTTTTTCCTGCCCTCTCACCATGTTCAATACCCGGCAGTCGTGATATTTTTTCTTTTACGTTTCCCCGCCTTTTGACTTATTTATTCATTTTCGTTGCACGCGCTCGCGATAAGTATGGTCCCTGACTACTGTTGGAAGCTGGAAAGAAATTTGACTCCTCCTTGAAGATATCCTACTTACAAACTTAAAGAAAAAACTAAAAAACTTCGATTGGTGTCAAGCACCACCACCTCACGGGTCTGAGTCCATTCGGTCTGCTACCTGTCGCTACGAATATCCCGGTATGCAGGTAAACAAGCAGTACGGTGGCAGATTTTCACAGGTATCATAGGCATTGCCGCCAAGCCTCGCCAGGCAAAACTCAAACACGGCTCTCAGGGGCTAACTTTCCTGCTCCCATCCATCAGTAGTTATTTTGCGATTTCCAATTAATCCAGCGACCGTGCTGTCCTGAGTTCTAACGTTAACCATACTTATCGCGAGCGCGTGCAACGAAAATGAATAAATGAGACAAAAGGCGGGGAAACGTAAAAGAAAAAATATCACGACTGCCGGGTATTGAACATGATGAGAAAGCAAGAAAAAACAAAAAAAACAAACGTGACAACGGGAACTGAACTCGGATCACCGCGGTCACTGTTCCAACGCTTTGCCACGGCGCCACTTCGATATTTGGAAAAAAAAGTATCATAGGCTCCTGATAAATTTGAGCCACTGGATTTGGTCGGATTTAATTGGATCTAATCAGATGTCGCGAAACAACTATTCGAGGATATTGGTCATCGTAAGCACATATTAAGAAAGTGGGAAAGCAAGAAGGAAGGGCAAGGAAGCGTTCGTCGGGCGATACCGTGCCGTGTTCAGGTATCGAGAAGGACGTATGCAGCGGGCCGCTGGCTGGGCCGTCGGTGCGAGCGCACCGAGACAGCGATTGTTCGTTTCGGGAAAACCGAACGGTTGAGCACCGGTTGGTCCTCCATCGCGATCTTCACAGGCTGACCGTCAAGACGTTTTTGGTCACCTCCCTTTTTCTAGGACCAAGCGATAGCCGTCTGTGACTCGTCAAGAGCGTGAGGGGTGGAGCATAACTTAATGTTTAATAACTCGAAATTGAGGGCCGAACAACAAATTTCAAACCTGCCATTTTCTTCCTAACAACCATCCCAACACGATGGCGCTAATATTTTATGACATTTTTGGGACACCCTGTAGAGCACATTACAAAGCAGCCAAACCACTGAGTGTGCATTACTGATACGCCGAAAACGTAATTCGGTATCGAATTAACGTTGACGAAAGCTCGTTATTTAAAAGGGACTTCCGAGTGCTCAATACTAAATGTTATGTTATACGAAAACCTTTGTTCAAAGTTGTATAAACTAGACATAAGTTGTATCACTAGAAAATATTGTACGATTAATCGAATAGATGACTAGATTATTAAAAGATTTATTACGTTAATGTATTAAAATATTATAATATTATTATAATAGTCTGATTATCTATTCATTATTATTAATATTATTATATAATGAGTAAATCTACGTTTTTTTCTTTTTACTTTGTTGACCGAACTTTTGAAACGTCAATGAATATTATTTTATATTATTTACTTTCCAAAAGCTATAAATTCACATATTTATTTTGAATCCAAGAAATATATAACATTGCCATTTTATTATATTTTCAAATCATCATCCATTGTCAGTTCTGATTGTCTAACCAAAATATATTTACCTGATTATATAAATTCGTGATATTTTTAAAGTTTCGAATACTCAAACAAATGTACGGTTGTCTACTCACTGTTACGTGGATATTTATCATTCTAGATACAAACGAATTTGAAATGACCTTATCTACCTGGTGAATTGCCAAAGTACTAACAGGATTTCGCTCTTAAAGTAGAGTCTACCGTAGACATTAACGAGGACAGCGGCGGGTTCACCGAAACCGAGTTAACCGAGGTTGAAAAATAATATGCATGCGTCAGGATAGGCTTACGAGAATCGATAGTCGCACCTGATCCAAGCCCTTCGTCGAAAAGCCACTTGGCTTTCGAGGGCCGGTGATAGAGAAGAGCGTTATGGCTGGCATCAGTTCTCTATGCGCTACGCAAGCACAGAGACGTACTTATTCTACTTACAGTGTGTATCTATGTGGTACATAGAACGGCTTTTATTCCAATCATGTTATCAGAATTTTCTACTGTCACAGCACTCTGTTATACTATTTCTGTGTTTAGTTTTTCTTTTTTGATATATAAAACTTATAAGAAGAAATACATCCAAGAAAAGTAAAAAAGTAATGTGACAACAGAGTATTTGGATACCAAATATTTAGGATAAGAAAGTTTCCACTGTATTATAAATAAAAACATTCTGCTTTCATAATTCAAGTATGTTACATTGTTAAAAGCACAGGATGCTTTATCTTATGTTACAAAATATAAAGTTATTATTGCCTCATTGTTAGAAAATCTGAAATAGGCATGACAATGCGCGTGTAAAACGTGTTACTTAGAGGTTATGTAGGGCACCTCCCCTTAAGGGAAAACCCAAGGTGTCATAAACACCCCAAACTTGGCCACGTTGGCAGAGATAACCCGACAACGACCTTACAAATTTTGCCCAAGATTTTAAATATATACGTAGTATGTATTTGTGAATTAACATTATTATCTTGCATTAGAGTATATTCGCAAAACTATAACCTAATACTCTTTACATTCAGATACTAATAACATGCACGTCAAATATCATCAGTAATTTAACACAATAAAAAGAAGCGTTTGAAAAAGTTCATGTAAAATTAAAATTGTTAGATAATTAGTTATTACAATTATTAGATAATTTATAATTATAATTGTTAGATTATTTAGTTTATAACTACTGGATAAGTCATGACTATCGTATGTAAGATGGCTCCGACAATGGTCATAACACAGTAAGCTAATAGTACTGCATAGAAATTCAAGAGGCCGATAGTCACTCGTGCGAGGTTGCGATGTGGGCTTACGTGATTACCCACATCTGCGGATGAGATTCAAGAAGCACTCGGCCGGAAATCTCGCTGTTCCACAGTCGAATAGCTTGTAATTGGTTTGCAGTGAGAGACATGCGCGAACTCCACACGCGTCTCGGATAATTCCAAGCGGGCTTCACTCGCCTGTCAGCTGACTGGATAGACGCGCTGATTTAACGATATGCAAGCTACGTTCAAATGTATCTGTACCTGTAATTGAAATCAGTCTAAAAGCGCGCGGCGCACTGAAAAATCCGTATTCCACTTGATGCGCGTGTAATGCACCACTGCTGGCGGGATTCAGTGATACTAGACTTCCCTGTCAGACGGAATCACTGGGCTATGATTTAACTTCTGTGCCCTGCGCAATTAATTTCTCCTGTTTTTCTACTATTTTCTTGTGTCAAATTTAGAGGATACATAACATACATTTTTAGGAAATATTTAGAGGAAAAATAATAATTAAGATGGCGTATCAGAAAGTATTGCATTCATTTATTGTCATTCAGGATTTAGTAATACAAGACTGTGATTTGACTTCTGCGCGCTACGCAATTAATTACTTCAATTTTTTACTATTTTTCTTATATCAAATTTAGAGAATAAATAATATAAATAACAAAATGTTTAGAGGAAAAATAATAACGTTCACTTATTCATTTTATGTCATTCAGGATTCAGTGATATGACACTTCTTTGTCAGCCAGAATCACTGGTGTCTGATTGAACCTCTACACTATATAATTAAATTCTCATATGTTTCTTAGTGTAAAATTTACAAATTCTTGGAAAAAAAGTTATAATTAAGATTGTGTGTATATAACAAATATAATATACTATAAAACAAAACGAGTGATATACACACAAATAGGAGGATTAAAAGCTAAATAACGACATACTATAATATTATATCGACAACAATAATAAACCGATAATGTACTATTCTATTCTATATCAGCTATAACAGCCCAATCATAACACTAAATAAACAAACGAAATAAAAGATCATTGGTCAACGAACCACCAAACCGGAGCGCAAGCTCGAAACAACCTATCACGGCGACTCGGCGGCGGTGAGAATTGTCTTCCGCCGCCTTTACCAGCCAGTGTCAACAAGTCTAGTGCAAATACTGGTACGACAATTTGCAGCGGAAAGCGATACAGACGCAGAGCGCGAGAGAGTCGGTCGCCCCGAACACCATGACACTCATGGGAACCAAACTAAAGTGTTTCCGTGACAAGAGATTTTCGGCGCGTAGAGAAAAGCGGGTGGGAAAGCCGTCCCTGCTCTTGGCTACGTGGCTGGGACGTGTACAGGGTGATTCAGTTTGAGTCACCACAGAATACATATCTATAGAGCGATTATATAATTCATGTTATATAATAAACTAATTATTAGATAATTTATATTATGGATAAAAGGACATAAAACTACAATTACGTTATATAATTTAATTATATACTGCAATCATTAAATTCTATATTATTTAATAAAAACTAATCAGGAAGTATTTTCACCCATTATTAATTTTTCCAAATAAATCATTATTGTTGTGTTATTGTTTCCAGAAAGTGATAGATCATCATTAATAGTCTCCACGACTGTAATATTTGTAATATATGTACTTTGCAAGAAAGGTGCAGAAATGTAGAAGTATGTTATATAATTTAATTGTGTAATTCTATATTATGTAATAGATACTATTTCCATTACAATACTATTACAACTTAAATAAATAAATTTGTAATGTAATTTATGTTATGCAATTTAATTATATAATTCTATATCATCTTATAAACATTACTATTTGTAATTAGTGTTCATTCAAGGCGTACATATACAGCGTATATTATACGTATAAATGTACAACAGCGTGTATCGGACAGTGCTGATACAACTGCAAGTGAATCACCGTGTAGAGCAAGACACGACTTAAGCACACAAGCGGGCAATGCTCGCCGAGCTTCGACGAGGCACGTACGATTCATGGGGTTGCTTGCGAGCTCCCTGACCAAAATTCATCCGCCCACGCAGCCCTTCCCGGAATCCCCCAGGCAGCCATTCTCCGACGAATGACGAAATGGTATTTATTGCCAGCGGGCTGAAATCACAACGGCAACGCGCGCGGCGCTCGAGCGTAATGCGCAATTAAAAGTCCGCCTGCCGAATTATTGGCTGCCGTCGAAGCCGAAGACAAGTAACTTCGATCGAGGAAAAATTGAAGACCAGCGGAGCTGAATGGCGAATTATTTTCCACCGAGAAAATAATTAAGCTCCCTGAGAGCCGAAGAGAAATTAAGCTTCGATGAGCATGGTGAATGGATGAATATTCATTTCCGGATAAACGTTCACGCCTTTAGGATAATATGTTGGCTATGTTTGCGATGATTAAAACCTGAAATTAATAACTCTTGCGTGGAAGTTCGTCCCTCGGGTTTCAATATTTCCGGAGCGCTCTGTTTTTACTGTAACCGTAATCTGTCTTCATTGCAAAAAAAAAACGGTCGTTATTGTTATTTTGTTTTTCGTACAAAGAGACAGTTTCAGACCAAAAATCTATTAAAATTCCATTGTGTTGCCAGCGAAAAAGGTTACTTTTAAATAGAAAAAATATACATTCGATCATACAAAATTCCAAGACTTTTCAATTAGTTACTTTTATTTCGGTGGACAACAAAAGGGTTAATTAATATTTATTATATTAAAGTTAGTATTCCCTGCAATTATAAATTACGTATGTTTCTTTATACATATTGATTTACATTGAAAACAATTTTAAAAAATGTGCATTCAATATACTTGCATGTTATACGAACAAAAACTAATATTGCACGAAACTAAAAAATGCATAATACAAACACGGGAGTTACTGTGGAGCCGTCGAACGCTCTCATAATTGATCATGACAGATGACAGCTTCCAAATTCGAGTTATCGGGCAGCTGTTGCCAGCTGGTATTATTTTAGCACGCCGAGAGAGTCATTTGCCATTTCAGTCACCGCACACAGCAAAAAATATTCACCACCCTCCGCATCAACACCATTAATATCTGCCTAAAAAATGCGTTTACAATGATTGGCGCGCCCTGTGTTGTAAATTGACGGACAGGAAAAACTGTCTTATCCGAATATTTTACTATTCGAACACTGTTGTATTATTTTCTGGGGTTTTCACATGCATTTCCTCATGTGTTATAAAAAAAAACCATACAAATATTTTATATTGTCCGAACACGTTATTGTATTGTTCTTATACTATTTTTATGATTTTTATGCTTTTCTTTATTTACTTCAAGAAACCCAATTAAAATGATTGAATAAAGCGTTTCAATAGTAGACAAGTTAATAATTGGGAACAAGTTTTTTATTATGATACTTTGTATGCTCTAAATCTTTTATTGTGGAATGAACAAAAGACTTGGTCATATTTACAATATATTAACGTTATTATTAGGACAGTAGCACGTTAACAATAACTTAATTTAAATAGTAATGGGTCTGGTAATGCATAGGTCGTCTTCCATTTCTCTTGAAATTTCTTAATTACCCTTGAAACATGGTGCCTAATTATATCAGAGTAAAAAGCTGTTTTAATTAATTTTTTTAATAGGCATAATAAAATCTAATATCTATAAATTTAGCAGAAATACGTATACTTTCCAATGTTACAACAATTATGCAAATCGCTTGCATAAAAAAACAAACGTGAGTCTTCTTGAAACCATCGCTATTCTTGAAACTTCCTTTGTAATTAGTAAATGTTGCAATAATTTTACAGCTGAACAAAAATCGTTTCATCCCTTTTTACATCCAACCAAACGCTCCCTTTTATTTATATTAGCAGGAACATAGACGCGTGTGCGAATACCACACATCTATGCACATCGTGGATCCAGTACCACCGAATTAATTACCAATCGCCGTTTATTTATTTCGCAGGAGGACAGCGTAACGAGAAACAGCGTGTCACGTATTCACCGCGCGCTATAATCGAGGGTATTCCGTTTAAGGTGCTAATCGCAGCTGGGAGAGTCGTCCGGTATTCCGTGCGCGGAGATAGCGACGAGATAAATTAGCAGCAAGGAATCGCATGGATCGATCTGCCCGATGACCTCTCGCAATCATCTCACTTTTGCAGCTCGATACTTTCGCACTACCGGGGCGCCAGTCCGTTAGCCAACAGCGTGCTAGTAACGGTAAGCCTGTGCCTCTTTGCTTACCGTGAAAGGCTTAGCCCTCTCTGGCGCCGTCTAACTTTGAAGTCACGTGACAATTTTTATTAACGTATTTTACTCGTTAAAGACGTTAATATAAGAAATAAAGTTGCAATCTTGGAATTAAAAAAATTATTACTTATGTAATTAAATAGTTGTTTATTTGTTTCAATATTTGTCTTAAATTCAATTATGCGTGTATACACTTATTGCTACTCAAAATTGTCAAAAAACGGAAAATGTTTTTTTAGTATATCATTTGTAATGAATATAAATTAATTGTTATTTTATACTCGAAGATTAATATTTGCTACTTCCACATTACATAGTTCATTTCCATACGATCATGGACTAAAAATACAAATAGTAGACAATAATAGTATAAAATAGATTTTAGATTATAATCTATTAAACCCTCTGTAAACAATAAATTACTAATAAATATAATACATAAATCGATTAATGAAACGCAAGCGGATCTATATTGCAAGAGGAAGCAGTGAAATCCGGATCCGACACCTACAGCGGCAGATCCCACAAGAACACCGGGGATGTTGCAGCATCCGTCGACAATTTATTCCGAGATTTCTTGGGCGATCTCGAATCCCGTAAAATAGGAGGTCAGAGAGGCAAAGACTTGGAACAGAGCACCCAGCATGGAAACGAAATTCAGAAACGCCATCGGCCACGTGCGATATTTACAACCGTCTTCTCGGGTGTACCAGAGGACGTTACGTGCGTCGAGCCGAGCTGTCGGCACACAGGGATCAGGGCGAGAACCAGGGAATTGCGGATACGGAATGCCATGTGAGAAGGAATACAGAAAACACGAACGTGGGAGTTCTAAAGATTTTAAGTTTCTGTTAAATATAACTAACGAAGATTCACTTATTATTATTTGGAGAATTATTGTTAGATGTATACTATTGCTGTATAATAATTATATAAATTGGGTAACAGCCTTAATTGTAATCGACAAGAATTTTCATCAACTGTTAATTCTGCCATATAAAACACAGTTACTATTTATTGTATTTATTGCTGCCTATTAAGTATATTATTATTTACAGAAACTATTAGATGAGCATTGACACTTTTCACGTTCTTAATATTTGCAATATATTATACAACATTCATTTGTGTATTAATTTAGCGGAAATACTTCATAAAGCTGTAATCATACAATGTAAATTGCGAATAACATATTCTTTACTAACAAAAAGTGAATATAAAAAAATGATGTTTAGTCGGGGAGAAAAGTAAGTGAACGAATAGTGGAAATGGTTCTGTCAAAGTTTACTTAAATAATATTATTGTTACATGCTTCATTTCTTTAATTTTTATCAATTTGATCAGCAATAAGCATTCGAATACATCAGTAAAGATTACATCGAACACAGTAAGTAGTTAACACAGTAATTCTGGCAAAAGGAAGCAACACCAAGGACTAACTATTAATTATTTGAAACAACGATTATCTGTATTGTGTGTGCATTAATGTATCCACTTATGTAAATAATACTTATAATTATTTACTAATAAATCTATGTAGCCTAAAGGTACATAAGGGATAAAATTTAAGTTTATAACAATAATATTAGTTTGTGCAAAATTTTATCACAACAATTTCTAATAATTGTTCGATTACTTTTGTTCCGGGCTGTTTTAATATAATATAATATAACATAATATAATATAATATAATATAATATAATATAATATACTGAAGTCCAACAAAATAATTGATTACTTCGAGTTACCCCCAATACAACTAACAAATCTATATTTTATGCTGCATTCTGCGGAGCTTCCTAACACATGCGAGCGTCAGAGGAGAAGAAGCAGAAGAAGAAGAAGAAGAAGAAGAAGAAGAAGAGAAAGAGGCGGAGGAGACGTCGACTGGCGCAGTTTCGAAGAAGGCGTTCTGTACATAATACCGATGACCCGATGATATCGAGACTTCACACAGGGCCCGGAGTGCGAACCGTGGAGAGCGACCGGCCGGACACCCACACACAGTCACGACACCGGCCTCTCTGCCTTTGGACACTTTCCACACCGACATATCCTCGCGTACACTCACCATCGAAGCGCAGTTAAGTCCGAGTAACTTTACACCGAGCTGTATCGCGACTGGGCGATCTTCTCTTCTTGTTAGAGCAGCCCAATTCCCTTCGGGAGGGACGCCGCGATAGCATCACGGCGCCCACGGAAATATTTCGTAGACGCTCTCCGCGTCGTGTAATTGGCAACCCTAAGTCGCTGCTGACCTAGCATGTGTGTGTGTGTGTGTGTGGGATATTTAACCCTTTCGGTCAAGATGTTTTTATATATTTTTTAAAATTATTTGTATGGCTCAAAGGACGTGGAGAATGTTTGCGCGAAGGTTGAAACCCATTTTTTCTGTATTAATTTAGATCATTTTTGTATTATTGAAAGTGATTTATTTAGAATCTGAAGTTAGTTAGAAGATGTTTTTGATTTCATTTTTTCATTCTCTTTGTAAATTATAATTTTTATGTGGTAACGGTTTTATGCCGTACCTTCATATTCGTGTGAAATCTACTTTGGATTTTTTAGTCTCAAGGATTTATAACAGATTTGCAAGTTTGCAGAAGATTTGATATTAATAAAATCCATTTAGTTTGAATATAAAGTCATTTAAAACAAATCTCTTTAATTTAATTATTCCAATATAGTTCCAATATATTTTATCATTGAGGATAAGGACAATTTTTATTCTTAAGAATTTCCGCCAAATTCGTAAGTTTAAGAACACAGTTATTTAAAAAAGGTCTTTTTAATTCAATCATTTCATTACCTCGATTAAATATAATTTATTTAATAAATTCTTTTCGTTTATTTCAATATATTTTACTATCTTTAAACTCGCACGGAGTTAAAAATCATTTTCAATATCATTTTTACGTGCTTAAGATTTCATGCGGTGCTTTCGTACTCGCGTAAAGCCCACTTCAAGTTTCCCCATTTCTATTCTTACAGCTGTCCGCACTAGATACACGTATTTTGCAGATGCCTCTACAAATGTAATACCATTGAACGACGGAATATTCTGCTTTCAGTGCTTGTAGACGGATTTATGCTGATGACATGACTAAAGTATACGAATAAGATTCAACCTTGCCAGTTTCGGCTGGTAAAGGTTACCTGAAATTGGCGATACTACGTGTGCGGTGTACGAAAACGCGAGAGCAAGGAAAAAAAGGGGGAATTCTTAACATTTAGCGACAGGGACCTTTCCGAATGGCGACGTATTTTCAGGTTGAGATCGATTTCAGTGGGTCTGAATTCCATCCGCGTTATAACTTGGCAAAGAATATTATATATAAAATGAATTTGTAATAACAAGCTTTGTTATACATATAAGTAACAAACGGGATATTCTGCTCTCATTGTAGTAATTTCTATAAAGATATTCGTTACAATTTAAATTTATTAAAAAAATAGCTTTAATATAATTATTTTATTATCTTGATCCTCATATAAAGATAAAAAAAGCTTGATTTCCATTTTTATTATTAAAATTCGCTGTAGTAAATACGAAATTTTGCAAGGAACTGACAACGTAGAAATACTAAATAAATATTGAAATTATTCACAACAAAATATTGATTTTTTTTATTATCAAAATTCTCTACTCTACTAACTACGCAATTTTGCAAGGGATCGATAACGCTCGAATATTTAAAAAAAAGTCTTGTACTTTCTTTTCAAAAAAACCAGCCACACCCACCGGGAAATTGCTCGATAGACAAGCATTAAAGAAAGAAGGCAGAGAAGTACGCTAAGCACTGGCTCGAGAACTCCGGAACATAGACAGGCTTGAAGATTTATGTAAAACCGGCGGTACAGGATGTGAAACGGAGTTTCCGGGAAAATCCCCTTGCGGTTAACTGCCACTTAACCCGGGCGATGTGAAAAGAACTCGAGATTGTCGTTGCGTAAAATAAGCAGTTTTTCTGGCAGCCGGCTGGTGTGTGCGCACGCGGGTGAGAGAGCTCCGGCAAAGGCAAAAATCGTCAAAGCAAATAAAGGATAAAGATAAAAGGATTTGAAATGCTGGGACAATCCGGAATCCTATCGACCGTGATACACATATTCCGAAGCATTTTCTTTCACGTTAGTAAGTAGTCACTTTTAAATCAAAGACACTGTATTAAAAATGTTAATATTAAAATTACTGAAAAACGAAAATTTTTAATGGTAATTTTTGATAGAATAATTTGACAGATTATTGTTTTATAGGCACACATTTTAAGGTAATTATACATATATTTTAATAACACAAGTGTTAAAGCGACTGTCAGAATTTTAGTATTTTATTTCTTGAAACGTACTATTTGGATTCTTTTATTTCATTTAGTTTCTACTGAGTTTTTATTGAATTCGTTAACTTATACTGTAAAGAGAAGCCAAATATTTCCGTTCGTTTCTAAGAAAATCCATAGAATTTCAATGACTGTCGAAAAAAAGTATATGTTCTTAGTGATTAGCAAGCAGACTAACAAGTGAAAAATGCAGAGCACACAGTAACCGAGGCACAGAAAGAGTTCCCGGAAAGATTTACTCGACAGTTGCATATAACATACACACAGCATATGAAGTAAACTCAATAAAACACTGTTCTTATAACAATGTAAGAAAAACAAATACTTATTTTACAATTATATTTCTCTCCCAATATAATTCTATTCTAAATATTCATAATAAAGCTTCACAATTCAAATAAATAATGTATTAAAGACAATTGTAACAGACAAAAACTCTAACCGAACAACGTGTAAAAGTATAGCAGCGACTATGAATTTCTTCATTCTGAAACATGCAATAACTCTCGGAAGAAAAATGTGTGTTCTCAGCGATTTGCGAAGCGGACTAACAAGTGAAAAATTCTCGACACACGGTAGCCGAGGAACAGAAGGAGTTCTCAGAAAGATTTGCTCGACAGTTAACTTCCATTTAGCGAGCAGAGAACGAGAGAGAGAGAGAGAGAGAGAGAGAGAGAGAGAGAGAGAGAGGGGGGGGGGGGGGGAAGAGAGTGATAGAGCGCGTGGAGGAAACTGAGTATAAGCGGTAAAAACGGTCTACCGCGAAGGGGAGGAGAATTTCAAAAGGAAAGCTAAACCAAAGAGGTCCACGGAGTTAACTCGCTGGTGGCTCCACCATAGTAATTACTGCTTCTCGGATAACAAGTAACTACCGAGCGGTACTGTAATTTTCACGGGAAAGGCCCGCGCAGGGTTAAACATCCGTCTTTTCTCCAATTGCTCGCCAGTATTATTGCCGATAGGACTTTTAGTCGCTCAACTTCTTCAACCGCCAACCAAAGGGCTGCCCTATAAAGTGGAGTACAAATTTACGGGAGTATTTGTTGTAATTGTAAAACTTCTTTGGGACTAATTGAAAATATACTGTGAATAACGTAATAGTGCTATTATTGTTAATTTTATGTAAGAATGAGTGATTCTATGTTATAATATAAGATATGTAATTTATTTAAAAATAATTACATTGTATAATAAGAATTGATAAGTAAATTACTTTTCTTATTTGTTATTTTGTTCGATTTTGACTATCAGTTGTAATTTGAAAATATTTCACTAGAGAAACATTTCGATCGTTAATTTCTGTCTTAACTATTTACTTGAGGTTTTAAATACCTAAAGATAAAAAAGACTGGAAGATCTTATAGATAACTATTTTTATTACTAACATATACCATTTGATCAGGAAAACAGTTATGACTAACTTGTGTCACATAAAAATGTAAAAAGTATGCAATGAAAATGTGTAATATAATTGCAACACCCAAAAGATAGTATGAGATTAAATAAATAACAAAGAATGCGTTGGGCGAAAAAAGATAGGAAGAGCGTAACAGAGTTAAATTCAATCAGTTGGAAAGTATAGACTGTTCAGTACAACGTCAGTGCCAACTCTACCGTAACGAAAGGGTTAAAACAAGAAGTCGGTGCGAAGCGTGCCTGACCAGAACCGAGCACCAAGGGTTACTTAAGGGGAACCTATGGGGGACCAATGGGGAACTAAAGGGGAACTCTTGAACCCAAGTGAGAAGGAGCAATCGGTGCTATCGCTGAAGACCGGTTCCACTCGCCGGTACTATGAGCATCCGAGGAGCCGGCTTCATCTCTGCCCAGCGGCTAGCCAACCACTTTTCTCTTTCCTAATAAATTTGTACTTATATTGTGTACTCGGCTATTGTTGCATCGAGATGCCGCTCGCTCGCCCTCCGGCATCCCTCCTTCTGATTTATGGGATTTACAGTCCAAGCTGAAAGCACTCACGCCTTCTTGTCCGTTCTGATCTTAACTCGATACTACGCCTGGACTATCTTAACAATTGCTTGCCGGGTCTGATTTATTATAGCGCTGTATTATTGGTCAGGTATATTGATGATATTTATAATCTGAGTATTTTATATGATTACTATAGTTGATATGTATTGTTTTATTTATTTCACTCGTTCGCGAAATAAATTTATGTAGTGGTAACCTTTGGTATTTATCCATTTTGAAAGATATTATGGCGCTGTATTATTGGTCAGGGTTGTGTATGTTGCTGATGATATTTATAATCTAAGTGTTTTATTTGATTGCTATAATCTTATAGTAGCACTTATAGTTGATATGTATTGCCTTTATTTCAGTCGTTCGCAAAATAAATTTATGTACTGGTAACCTTTGGTATTTATCAATTTTATAATTTATTATGGTGCTCTATCATTACTCGGAACTAATAATCAATTTGATTATTAGTTGGTATGTACTATCTGATTTATTTAATTCGTTGGGAATATTAATTCATTACCTCCGCTGTTTCGCGCTACTATTACTTGGCGAGTTTCATCATACATTCGTGTACGTAATTTTTGAGATATATTTTATAATCTACTAGCTGACTTACCAGTATAATAATATAAAACTGTTTCAAGTACACTTATATGTTTCTGGGTGAAGTACATAGTATACGTTAACCTTCGAAAGTTTTAGTATTATAGTAAAAATAAATAAAAATATAGAAAAAATAAAGAAGGCAGATCAAACTCATATTATTCTATAAACGCAAAATATGTATGTACTTAATTAATTCCTAAATTATAAATATTCCTGATGGTTTACATATTATATTCAAACTCTTTGTATAAATGTTAACTGTTTAATTTTATTCAAGCGATTACAATACACTTTACCCTCATTCTTTGATCCTCTGAAATAACAATAAGTATTCATCTCGTGTTTAAGCACTTTCAGCAATAACATATTCGTCTGAGTATCTTGACATACTTCTACAGTCATCTAGACTCCTCACAATTACATATTCGTCTCTTCATTCAAGCACTATTATATCCAATTTAATTATTTTCCATTGTCTACCAATATTTAAATAAGTTATCCTAGAATCTACGAGCTATCTGTTCGACGAACAACAGCTCTTCCGCGTGCTTCATCGAGATAACAACCGAAATAACTTATAACTAAGAAATTCTAACAGAATGAATTAACAATAAAAAATACTGCAAAAATAAATACCAGAACACCTCAATTTTATAAGTGGACAATCTACAAACTAACATTTTTTCTAATAGCTGCATATAAATAAAGAATCGAAAATAAAATGAACAAACAATAATAAATTTGCCACTTCAAATGTCCAATGCAAATTACTGCAAAAACAAATACCAGAACACTTCAATTTTATAACTGAACAATCTGGAAACTAACAATTTTCCAACATGCAATAAATAATTAACCACTTTATATTTTCAAAACAAATCTACACTCATCGTAACTACATTTTCATCTATCCATTCAAGCACTATCACATCCACTTGAATTCATTTACATTGTTCAGCAATATTTAAATAAATTATCCTGCAATCTACAAGCTATCTGCTCGGCGAACAAGAGTTCCTTCGAGTGGTTCATCGTTGAGCAACCCAAGAACTCTCCGGGTAGCGGTGTTCCATGCTGTAGCAACAGCACAACAACAATAGCGAGCTAAACGTTTCCTAATCCGATAGGAATCTTGCGCGAGGTAATTCAGATCCGAAACAGTAAGTAAGCACCGTTCGGACAACAGAGGCGGTGTGCTTTCCGGCCTGCTAAAGGAAAGTCCTGCTGGTATCAGTAAGAGCGTGCAAGTGCGCGTTGTAACTCGCATACGTGGCAAAGATAGTTCTGGTTAAAGAGCGAAGGAGGAATCGCACCAACCCCGACGACTATCTTACTATCTTATAGGCGAAATTATATGTAATTCGTAGTTATTCTCTTATTAATATTAGGAATTCTTAGATGAATTAGATTTACCGTGGGTGAAAAAAGTGTCCGTACACTCAAATTGTTTTTAAATAACTTTTCTTAAAGCAGAAAATATTCTGGTTTGAAAATATTTGTTTACCGTTGAAAAAGGAACTTTCTTCCGTAAGAAACTTTGTTCTTTTCAAAGTTCATCAAAATTTACTCCAAGAAAAAGGGTGTGTGTTAATTTGTAGAATTAAGATGTTGTAGTTTATGTTGGACTTTTGAAGTAGTAAAGTATTTAGTAAAAATTAATTGTAGTTCAAAGTCCAAATGGATTTCTTTCTGCCATACTGTTTAAAAAAATCTAATTCATTACTTTATTAATGCTTCTCTATTGTTTATTATTACTCCATTCATTTAGTAGTAAAAAATATCGTAAACGACAAACAAAAATTCAACAAACATTTTTAATTTTATATAATAACCGACAGTGTACATAATAACGCTTTAGAATTACTGTAACTATTGTATTCAGTAATAATATTCACTAGTCCGAAAATAAACAACTCGTAAAAACTAATATTAGTGTAAAATTGCCTATAAAATCTGATATTAAATTTAATATAATTTAATATAACAAAAAATATTGTACGTAATAAGGCTTTGCAATTGAAGTTAATATAAATAATAATCACAGACTTAAAATTTGAAATAAACCACCCTCAAAAATGCCCACTTTAGTCTGTAAATTATACACACGCTCTTCAGCTGCAGTATCAGCAAGAACGGGCAAGTGGCCATTATAATTCGTATCGGGCAAAGATAGTTCAAGTTAAAGCGCGAAGGGGGAATCGCAACAGCTCCGGCAACGATTCCGCTCGTCGAGATTTGCCCTATAAGTGCGTAATAGGTGGTTATACACGTTTAAGGAAGCTTCGAAAGCAGGACCGCTCGTCTTTCCCTTGGTTTGCATAGCTATCTGCTTCTATGGGAGTTCTATGGGAATGCAGCCCCCTTTCCGGAGAATCGTACGCACCTCTTCTCCGCCGCTGACAGTAGTTCGAGGGAATTTCCGAGGGAGGCTCTTGTGCCAGCCAAGCTGGTAACATTTATGGGTGCGCAACGTTTCTAAGTACGCCGAGCGTCCAAGACATTTGGCACTATTACACATGGAAAGGTCAATGACCCGCAAGTTATCGCTAACGGCAGCAATCCGCCGCGAGATCTTTATGGGGCTGGATTTTTTATAATGGGATGCTTCAACGGTAAAGAATAGTTTGCCAGAGTTCGATTATTTCAATTATTGGAGTGAAAGCAAATTAGGAAAGTATTTGAATTAAAGTGTTTCACAAAAGCATTCAAGTTAGTAATTTCTTTAATAATAAGTGATTATTGTTTGATAATTTGATGAAATTGTATTAGTTAATATAATAGAAATAGATTAATATAGTAAGTTAATATTGTTTGAAAATTGTACATACATTGTATAATACAAATCTGCAGAAGAAATAATTGTAAGAAATGCAGAAGACCAATTGGTAAAATGTATATTTTGCAAGAAAAGCCAGCACAAAATTTAGAACATAAAGTCTGAAAAATTGGCACTTGCAGTGGAAAAGCAATAATCTTTAACAAAAGTATTATGTTTTGGCATTAATCGTAATACAAAGTTAGCTATTCAGAAATAATTAACGCATTTGCGATTAACAGAAAATTAGTTAAGCACTGTAACCATCATCACCGAATGTAATAGATATAAAGGCACGTGATCGTGTAATTTCAATCCTTAATGTTATAAATACTTTATAAGATCCTTAAATTTTTACAAACATTTATTAACAACATACAGCGGTCACAACTTTATATAAAAGGTTATTTAAAATCGATAATAAAATAGATTAATCCCCAAAAATTAATACTTGCCACAAAATGTTAGCCCACTTATTTTATTTCATGAGTGTAGTATTAAAGTCCTGGAGTTCTGGGAGAGTATGGGAGAATGTGTTCGTAAGTCAGTGTAGATGAAACGAGATTACAATTCAAAAAGTTGCAGACACAGAGAGTTTCCGCATTGCTGGTTCCTTTCCAGGAAGCTCGATCTTCTCACGCTTTTGATCTGATACATGCGAATGAATATTCAGCCTCAATAACGGGTTCACCCGGCGCTCTATCCGCAGACTGTCATCGAAACAGGGCGCCATGCTATCAAAAGAGACCCCGTTTGAATTTGGTCCTCCAATCCGGCAAAAGCACCAAGAGATGCTTGTCACGCCGCTGAAGCTACGCCTCTTAATTAACCGCAAGCTCAACCGGATGTTGATTAAACTGACCCCGTGACTCGATGACTCACTCTACTCCACACAATTACCTCCTTTCGTATTTCATTGGACTGCAAACCCTTAAGCAAATATAGATTTTTATTTCCATACCTTGAAAGAAAATTGTGGAAGATTTGTGATTCTGAATTTTTGAATAAAAAGTATGTCAGTGTTATGTTTTTATGTGATACTGTTTCGCAGTTAACTGCTAAATTCTTAGTTAACTTAACTAAGAACAGAAAAATGGCAACAATTTTAGTAATATTTCAAAATTGTGTTTTTAAAACTTGACTTATTGGAATTTTGTTGGCTTCCTTCCAAACTAGTGATTTATATATTAGAAATTTACAGGGTAGAAATTTGAGACTTTGTTTTGCGACAAGAAAAAAGGTAAGTTTTGAGAAAACGTAATTCCAAAATTCCAGTCTGTTTTGCACTTTTGAAAACAATTATTCTCTGATAACTGACTATTTAAGTTAACATTTTAATAAATTTCCACATTAAAATATAGTACTCTTATATAAATCTTACCCAAAAAATAAAGATCACGAATTTTTTTCAAGGTCAACAATAATTAGTTTGACTTTAACAGATATTTTTAAAACAGATTCTATTTGATTCATGCGTCAATGATAATTCGAGATGCACGTGCTTGCAATCGATATTTAAGGTGAGTACACTTGCAGAACCGCGCCCGTTCCCTCCTGCACTTACACACATCCCGAAGCATGCATTCTCTGACGTACTACTACAATTTCACTCGAAGGTAACCCCGAGTACACTTTGTGATACTGCGCAGCATCCAATCCGTGTACACAAAGAAAGGATCGACTCTTGAACGGTCCAAGCAGGCACTTCGTTTGCTCCAGCGGCCATTGACACATGTGCATGCAACTGCACTTTATTCAATTGCTTGTATTGTATTTAAAATTATATAAATAATAACTTAAACTGTATGAGACTTGTACGAACAATTATATAAACGAAAAGAGCTTTAGATCTTTGTCTGGCATACCTAATTTGATATACAGTGAGAGACAAAATATGCGAAACAATAATCAATGTGTTAAGGATTTATATAACAAGATAAACAAGATAGTGGCTACAAATACAATACAAATACGATAAAAGTATAGTACAAGTATAGTACAAGTATAGTACAAGTACAACACAGGTACAACACAGGTACAATACAAATATAATACAAATGCAATACAAATGTAATACAAATGTAATACAAATGTAATACAAATGTAATACAAATGTAATACAAATGCAATACAAATGCAATACAAATGCAATACAAATGTAATACAAATATAATACAAATGCAATACAAATGTAATACAAATGCAATACACATACAATAGATAAATATACTGATTGGTTTTCATTTCCACCCTAAAATAATCGCACGAAAGGAAACGGTAAGAGTGCGTCCAGTTCAAACTTCAGTCTCAAGAATCGTCAGTTGTAATGAACGACACACGAAGTTGCACAGTTCGTATATTTATTCGTGACACAAGCCGGTGGTTCTTAAGTGCGGCGTTGTCTCTGTCGCGCAATTACAGCGAAGGTAGCGGTGCTTAAAAGTCGATTACCTTTCGCCGGGAGAAGGAGAGAAAGGCGATTTCTGTAGCTTTGTTGGTCTCTCGCTCTCTCTCTCTCTCTCTCTCTCCGCGAGACAGAGTGCGCCGGAGCGAGAGACTCCTTAAAGGTGGATTCTGTGCCCAGCGTACGAGATGTAATCTCAGAGAAGAGGAACAGGAAGTAAAGGAGACAAGGTAGGGAGAGATTATGCCCAATCCCTTGGAGCAATCTTGTTAGCGCTAACCCGATGCCCGAGCAAAGGGAAACGACAGCGTCATGCCAGGAGGTTTACGGCCTTGTTCTCAACCCTAGCATTGTAAGCCGCCTCTTCTGTTTTGTAATATGGAAACAGGATCACGTTTATGCGCGTTCAAAGTCACTCCCCCCCCCACTTCCAATCCCGGTGGAAGGTAACGAAAGACCTTCGCCTCCGACTGGTGTTATTTCGAGCTTCGAATTCCCGTACACTCGAGCGTAAGGGTGAGTTTACATTAGTCATACTAGCTGATCGATTCGGTCGAATTTATTTAGGATTTGCAGTGTGCAATAAAAGTATTCGTGGTAATGAAGGAAGTGTAGTACTGCGATTAAGTTTTTTGTTGTTGTGTTTGCTAGTTATAATAAAAGTGTGCATTTTTGAAATTATTATTATTTTGCAATATAGGTCGACCTGGCATTTGAAATTAAAAATTAGAAATATGAATTATTGATATAAGACTATCAAAATTCTTAACGGGATTAATATACAATAAACCAACAGTATTACCGGTAATTAATTTCAAACAACTAAGGAATTTCTGAGAAAACGAACATACCATATTTCGGAATTCCAATCCAAATTGAAACAAAAATAAACACTAGAATACCTGAATTCTTCAAATCGATAACCTTTGAACAAATAATTTTGCCAGTAATTTACTTTAAACAACCAAGGAATTCGAACCGGGATGAACACAGAGCACCATCAGCCTCTCTCTTTCCTTTGAATGGTAGTGTCGGGTTTCAATGCAGGAGTAAGAAAGAAAGCGGAACAGAAGGAGCAACATACAAGGACGGTGTTGTGTCCTGCGTAACAGCAGTGCGCGCACCGTAATACGGTAGCCGAAGAAAAGGCGGCCTTCGAGAGAGAGTTTATGACGCTGTCCTATTCAAAGTCGTAGCGCTGCCATTCCAGCACTGCGAAGCAACAGTAATGAGACGGCGCGATATGCGTCGTGTTACAACCTGCAATTTGTGCTCGCCGTGTAATAATTTGTCACGTGTCCTGCACGCCAGCCCAGTCCTGGCATATTGTTCCACTTGATTTATCGGGAACACAATATTTCCTGGACGAATGATACCTCAGCCGGACAGCAGGAAAGTTCGGCGAGAGTACATCCTAACTCGAATTTAGTGCAAATGTAAGGCGAATGTTATTTATAATTAATACTAAAACTGGACAAATTTCCAAGATCTTGTATAATATATTATAAATATTAAACGTGTTTTAATGTTAACATGTGGCTGTTTCTGTAAATAACAATACAACTAATTGAAATAATAAATAGGATAATTTATTAATTTCCCAAAGTTTCTAGTGAAAGTGCTCTTTTTTCCGACTCACAGAAGTATTCGGACACAATAAAATATCAGTTTTACTTGCTGGAACAACTCATAACCAATGGTTGAGATTTTGTTCTCATTATTTTTGATTAATAATTCTACTAAATCTATGTAATAGAATTACTTTCATTATATCACATTTTTAATATCCAACATAAAACAAGTTTAATAAGTACTATTTCGATTAATACATCTATTTAATACAATTCCTCCACAAAAAACCTAAAACTGCGAATAGTGCATGTAAGAAAAAACAGTGCCAAAAGTAATAACGATGTATATTATACATCAGAATCGTGTATCACTAATAACGATGTAGTTGACGCTCCAATAAATAGAAAAAGAGGTAGTTGCAAGCCACGCGAATATTCCCCGGATGGATGTCTGACGGCGGGGTACTAAAACCCCTGATTTTCCAGCAGCCAGCGACGCGCTTCGTCGAGTAATACATACATCGATTTCCCATTCTGGCAGAATGTCCACGGACAAGCGACAGTAATTTTCTTAAGATGACTCGCAGTCGGCCCCCGAAAGCGATTGTGCTTACAGGGAATATCGGCTTATGTCGCTACTGCCGGCATTGCCCTCATAGTCGTCATATATCGATTGCAGTTCGAGATGGACATGCATATATTTGGAGATTCTACTTCCAGGAATGTCATGGGTATTACGTGCATATCGGATTTAAGTCATGTGATTCGTGTGTTAGGTTTAAGTGTGGTATAACTTAAACGATATTTTTAGCGAATTGAGGATGAACTTCAACATTTTGAAGAAATATAAAGGAACTTCTTGTTTTATACTAATAAAATATATGTGCAAGTATATGATTTAAGGTATGTCAAGAATTAATTTGTATCTGAAACAGATGAAACAATTTTTGTTTGCTCTAATTAATAGAGTCGGTGTGAAAAGTGTTTCTACAGCGATGAATTTTAACTAAATCGTAGTATTGCTACGCTTGTTAAATAATGTTCGCATTAAACAAATTTTTGTGTATGAGCAATGTTTCAATTAAAAGTATTGAATCTTTGTGTATAAATATTGCCGAATAACTTAGCACTTTGTATATACTTCACTCTCTTCATTTTGTTAATATCAATTATCTGCTCTAGAATGCAATATGCTTTATTAATTTAAATGTTTTTTACTTACTATTAAATTTATTAACTGCTCGATATATTCAGGCCATTTGGCAAATACGATGACATGCGCAAAATCAATAACCACCGGTGTTCTTCTGACAAGGTAAATATATCGATAACAATTTTATTTTACCGAATTTCTGCTGTAACTAACAAAATACTACATTTCTTTTATCAGTATTCAAAACTGTTTCCCAACTTTCCCAATGCAAAAAATAGTAATTAATAATCAAGTCAACCACACAAGTGAATTACGTTCTAAAAAATTCAAAATCGGCATATTGCACGTTTCGCACAGGCAATTATTTAGTCTTGCACTACGATTTTTCAATTTTTCATTTCGCTTGTAAAAGCCGAAATCAATAATTCGCGGGTGAAATTCAGCCGCGCAATATGAATCGGCTCGATTTTACATTGAATATTTCATCTTATAGCAGACAGGGCAGCCACGCGAACGAATAAAGGAAGGACTCGAGCCGAGAATATTAATGAGTGCCTCTGTCCCGACTAGTATTAAAAGCCTCTTCCACTTTATTCTTCGTTATCCCGTTTCCATTAAAGTACATTGAATACGAAAAACAACTAGCAACTCAACAGCACCAGCAAATAATAACGGAACGCAATGAAGAAGCCCTTGGAAAAGAAACCCCATCGATTTCCTGTTGCAACGAGAAAGTGAGTATTTATTTGCGACTGAAACTTTACCGGGCAAACTTCGAGTAAACCTTGCCGTTTAAAGCCTGGTTCACATTATACGAAACGCCAATATCGCAACGTCGAAACTGGCAGTGTTATGTCAAAATATTCTGCTAGTCATTTTTGTACTGCAATTTTCATGCAGAGCTTGAAATTGTACACAAGAATGTTTTGACATTGTATTTGATGCAGCTGTCTGCAATTGTAGGTAAAATTGAACTTAAGAATTGCCAATGAATTTAACATTTGCCACTGATTTTGTTTTTTTATTACTTTTTAATTTGTAGTGATTTACTGTGATTTTCTCTCCAATATAAAATTATCAACAAGGCAAACAATGTTCTATAAAACATTGCAGCATTTATTACTTCAAGAACTACTTTAAACATCGTTAATAGATTCCTGCAACAACCTATTATTCTTAAATTTAAAAAACAGCTAGTTAATTAACTATAAATTGACACACACTTCTGACGCAACTTTTCCACTGAACATTAATATATTATTCTCTAAATTAAACTATTACCAATATTATACCATTTAATCATACAAGAACACTTAAAGGGTCCACAAACGATCCACCAACAACTTGAAACTTAGATAGTCGCTAATGACCCCACTGCAGATACAACTTAAAACGTGAGTAAAGAAAAATAAAAAAGAAAAGTTCGTGCGTGCTGGAAGTAGTCGTTTCCCAATTAGCGGATGTTGTGCGGTGGAAAGGCAGCAGTTGCGAATTGAAGTTCGAAGCGGTGCGGTGCGGCGCGGCGCGGCGCGTCGCGGCGCATCAGGCGCTCTCGCGCCAATCTCCGCGAGGAGCTAGCAATAATTACGAATATAGCCTGCTAATTACCGGGCGCAAGTTTGTCAAGCTCGTTCTTCCAAGCGTTCGCGTTCTCTCGTTAAGCGTTCGGGTGCGAGGAGAGAGTGGCTGCCTGGTACACACCAACAAAAGTGTATAATTTAATTGACTCAACGGGAAATTATTCACCTCTCTTGAGTCGAGCGGCAAAAACGGAAAGCCGGAAATTTTGCGAGTAAGAAAAGCTGCTGCTGCTGCTGCTGCTGCTGCTGCTGCTGCTGCGCGCACTCGCGCGCGATTTGCTGACGATGAGTCTGGCAAATCCAATTACCGCCGAGGCAAAAGGAATAAGAAGTGAGGTTAACTTTTGAAGCCGGCAAAAACGAGGGAGAAGGGAAAGGGAAAAGCGTTGTCTTGGGAAAGAAATTCAAGGGAGTTCAGTGCCGCCGCAAGCTCTCGGCGTCTTGCATTGGGAATAAGATTGTATTTCCGGCCTGAGAGACAGCGCAGCGCGGCGCGGTCCGACGCGACGCGTCCCCGCTAAAGCCCACCAAATCCATGGAAGGGCCAATTAGGCGCGCGCATAATTGCAACTGCACCGAGCGGAGACCCACTAATTAAACAATGCAACGCTTCATTCCGAATTACTGCTGAACTCCAGGAATTCATTTCGTCCGACATCGGAGCTACTGTTATTTACAAATGTAAGGGGTCTTCTTGACTCGTATGTCGCGTAATTAATCTTCCTGATTCGGGGATGAATTAATTCACACGCAATGTAATTAATTTCTTTTAGCTTTGTGCTAATTTTAATAAGTAAATTAACTGTTTTTTTATGTGACTCCATATGTATAAATATAGAGAAATTTAATCCTTAAAAAGGAATGTTAATTATGTATTTGAATTTTAAAGAATTCATAATTCAAAAAATGTGAAGTCGAATTTTTTGTATTTTGACTAATTTTATTAGCATATAGGAATTTGGAGAATAATGTCTACATTTGGACAGATCGAAATTATAATTCATTAGTTTTCGAACACTTTCTTAAATATCCTGTAATTTTCTTCTTAAAGATTAATTTAAAAAATGGTGTATTGAATCAAAGACAGAGTTCAAGAAATTCAATATTTTTCCAGATAAATGCAATCTAACTTTTATTATTTATTCTCGGGTCGATCGCTAAATCCAGAAGATTATTAGCATACAGCCACACATTTTAAAGACTATCTGCATATAATCAATCAGATCCCCAAGCAATAAGGCAAGAATTATCCAATTTTATTCGTCGGCCGAGCGCCTTTGCTGAATAATTCAAAGCGACTGTTACTCGATGATATTTGTAATCGATAATCTCAAACGTAATTAATGTCGATTCGGCGCGCCGATAGTGGAGCCACCTGCAAGGACTCCGCTGGCGCGAACACGTTGGACAATCGATCTGAATTGAAGTTTAATTGAGTCGATCATCGACGAAGTATCTTTCGTCGAAGAGCAAAGCCACTTTTTATGGGCTCGAAAAGGCGACGCACATCTGTCGGCCAGACAGGGTCATGATTCTTCCATTGGGGCGTCAGTCCTCGTGTCAACGCGAGTCACCCTGCAGAGATTATTCGAGGAATCGAGTAGGCAGATGTTGGACCAATCGAAAAAGGAAGATGGATCGCTCGTTGACGCGTACAGAATGACGCAGTTGCCTTTGAAACATTTTTTTTCCAACTAATTTCTACATGCATTCTACGGACAATTTAATATAATGTGGTATGATAACAATAATTTAATGTAATTAATAATATATTGTAGGAAGTACTTTTGTTGCAAATATTTTCTAACGATGTAGAAGTTCATTTTTTATTTTCTTTGAAATTATTCAGTTAATCTTGAACAGCCCTGTATAAATAATAAATATTGTAACATTTTATAGCATATAGGTTGTTTATCCAACGATTATAAATATGTATTGCAAATAAATCTCTGCATATTATTATTATTATATGTATAAATCTGTAGGCGTTTTCTGTACGTTTGTTCGAACTTGACGCGAAAATTACTGAACCAATTTCTATGGAATTTGCATAATTTAATTATTACAACAAATAAAAGATGTGTTTCTTCTCTTAGAATAAAGAAACCGAAAGGGCAATAACTTTTTGTATTTTCATGAAAAGTGTTAATAAATTAGATTTATTTTTCCAAGTAGCAGACTTAAATTTTTCATACAAACAATGGCGAACTTTAGTGCAACTCACTGATTAATATTTGCAATACAGTTCAAATACATTATTATTTTTAACTGTCAAAAGTTAATTGTAAGGATTAAAGCGTTAATTATACACGTCAGCCTTCGATGATAGAAATATTAATATATCAGTCAAATATTAATACTAGCATTTCTTAAACATTAAAACAAAGATTGACAGCTATAACTCTATATCCGTAACAAAGTTAATCAACGACGAAACATGATTCAGGGTAGTGTGTATGTGTGTATAGGAAACTAAGGTCGTTTTTCAGGGGCCATCGATCACTCGGCAGAATTTAATCGGCGACCACCAGCGCGGTCGGCGTTCATTAAGCATTCGGGTACACACTTGCTGCACTAATAATGATCCCAAAGCCACGAAAAGCTGTGCGCGAGGGGGCGCGAAAGGGGTCGCCACGGTAACCACTGGTAGGCCGAGCGGCACAAATTTAATATCTGGTAGTTCATAATGACACCCCTGGAAAATGAGCCGGCTCCCCAAGCTCGCCGCGCTCGCCGCGCCCGCCGCCTACCACCGCTCCATCCGGTTGAACGGGATGCGAGACGCGCCGAGCGACGCAAGCATCCCTTTCGTGTACACGTCCAGCACGACTCTTGTCTCGCTCACTAACACACTGGCATGCGTGCGTGCGTGCGTGCGTGCGTGCGTGCGAGCATAAAATGCGCAAATTCCACACACAGGGTGGCTTTATTAGGGTTTCGCCCGGCACAAGCTTACACTCGAGCAGAGCCGAAAGCACAGCCGAGCGAGCGCGCGGTAGTGCGCTGCAAAGAAAGCGCCCGGTGGTTTGAGCAATTAAAATCGGCCTGAAGGTACACGAGACATCGCCCAGAGGAGGAGCAATCTCCGTGTATACAGGGTGATTCACAGGCCTTTGAAATGACACTCGTCGTATTTCATTTTTCCTAGGATTTGTTTGTTATAGTAATTATGCTAGAGTCTTTGTGAAATATTTTATAATAGCTGTAAAAGTATAATCATTTTCAAGGGTGAAAAAACTAGCTTTGTGTTTCAAAGACTGCTGTTTTGTTAGAACCTACAATTATGAGAAACGATTACACACTAGCTTTACGTGTTTACTTGGAATAATGTAAAATTTCGTAATTATGACCGATACACTAATGAAATTACATATGTTTTATAAGTTTAGACGGAAAATGATTATTACATTTTTTGCAAAATATTGAAGTTAATCTTGGAGGAGATAGTTTTCGTTTTTATGAAAACTTGTTCTAAAAACACTGGGTGTGCCAATACTTTTTTTAGCTAGTATGAATATTTTACTATTGTGTATAATTAAAATGACTACGATCATTTGCCTTTAATAATTATTGTCCGCTGTATAAATTCTAATTATACTATAAGAACGTTTTAAAACTCTTAGAAATGCTGCTCCTTATTTCTTCCATATTTAATATATATATAACAATACTATATTATAAACATAATATAACCTGCACAATGCAAGGACACAAACAATACCAAAAAAGCATTCGTATATAATAAAAATTACAATTCATAACAATCCTACATTTAGCAGCTAATAATTAAGACTAATGAATCAATGATAAGTGAATCACCCTGTAGAGAGGGCGCCCCGACGCCTTTCGACCACTTCTCTCATCGGCGCCCGCCTTATATCAACGAAAGGATGAGGAGCGGCCTCTGATTCGCTATGAAGGAAAAAGCAGAGCTTTGAGCCTCTCTGACTCTTGTAAGCGGTGCTTAAACTCCACGGGGTGATGAACTACGTGGAGTTTCGACTGAAAGCTATACGCGCCAAGTGAAAGAGAGAGAAAGAGAGCGCCGAGCTTAACGATAGGATCTTTTGTTGAAAGAACGCAATCCAGGAACATGAAAGAGCGTCGGTCGTTACGTCGCCTCTGTTTTCATGGCCTACTGATTTTACTGATTCCGAATGCATCGGCGACAGAGTTCTGTGTGTATACCTGTTTCTTTCTTTTTTTTTTTTTTTTACTGGTCGCTATGGGCTTTGTAAGATTGGTTTGCTCGCGCTGTTCCCCATTCACAGGGTGGCGGAAGTGCGGAAGGCTTGGTTGAAACGCAGCCCTCTTTGAAGAGAAACTGGTAGGATAGTGTAATGAAAATGTGGTTCCTCGTGATTGTGGAAACTCGCACCTGGACCGTCGACGCCAAAGGCGGCTCTGATTACTTTGCGTCGGTGAAACTTTCCCGAGGTTATTAGCGATTGAATTAAGTGCCCAGTTTTTTGAACGGTTTGCGCGTCAAAGGGATTTTGCATAGGAGTTTTAAAGATCGCCTTGCAAGAATTTTTAACTGTTAATGGTTTTCTACGGTTTTTACAGAAATTGTAATGTTGAAAGAGTGAAAAATATTGAGATGCTTTTCTGGTGTTTAAGAATTCCGAATAAAAACTGTCGAAAATATATTTTACATTTTATCGACATTTCCCTATATTTTTAAGAGAATATAAAAGTAGAAGTTACATGTCAATAGAAGTAAAATTAAAATACATTGCCTGTTTCCCATTACAAAACTCTTATTCAGAATGAAACAAATCTTAATGACAAAGAAGAATTTAACAATCCCATCAGCAATGTTCTCCTTAATGACTTCCTTATTAATATTAATAAAGTGTGACGACAAGCGTTTGAAATTAGAATAACAGTATTTTAGGCGGGCGGGATTTAGTTCCGAAAGTACCTCATTGAATAATCAGGCGGCGCCAGTGCAGCGCGCGGTAAGTCGCCAGAAATTTCGGGCGGCCAGAAAGTTTTGCAGTTTAACTTCAATTATTAAAATGCAGCATGGTGCGCCCAGTGTATACCGGCGAAAGTTGGAGGCAATCACAACTGGCATTGAGTGCGTATTCGAGCGGCAATTAAATCCAGGACTTCAAAGTAAAGCCGTACACTTCGCCGACAGTGCGATAACAATGCATTCAGGCCGCAATCCCCCCTTTTTGCCAAAAGTTCGTCTTGCCAGACGGATTCTCGTATTTATGGTAATTTTAATAACACTCTTCATAAGCTAATTGCGGTCAGTAGAACTCTCGCCGGAAGCTTGCTATATATTTAACAATTATTAAGAAAGTCAAACTCAATTTTCATTACTGTGCTATTCATATTGTTGCAAATACTAAAATTGTTTGAATTAATTTTTATTGCTTTGTTACATTTTAAGTAATTGTTCTGCTATAAATATAAATTTTGTGTGTTTGATGTTTCTTATTGTTGTATTATTGAAAGTGGTATTATATTTGTGAGATTTGTAATAGCAAGAAAAGAGTGAATAATTTAAACAACAAATTTTGGTAGTTCGTTTTTTACTGTATAGAAATAAGTATAACTATTCATTATGCAACAGAGTTTTCGTAACTAATAACTACGGCCCCAAAACTTCTAGGAAAAAAGGTGGGGACACTATATTGGCCGTCTAAACTTGTACCAACTTAAAAGGAACTCAAAAGCTTAAAGTTAAATTAGACATAATTGAATCTGTTTAACAGAGTTTTACTAACTAACAACTGCAGGGCAAAAGTTGCAAGAGTAAAGGTGAGGAAACTATTAACCATCTAAAGTTGCTTCCAATTAAAAAGAACTCAAAGGCTTAAAATTAAATTCACCATAATTCAATCTGTTTAACGAGACTTTACTAACAAATAACTGTATTTCAAAGAATTATTTAAATGCAATATTTTTCTACAGTTTTATAAGAATCATAATAACAGAAGACTAAAAACTATTTACATATTCTCCTGATATTTCAGAATTTCTAATTGAAACGTATTTTCGAAATTCTATTGACAGTATAATTCTGTACGATGGAATCGAAGATTAGTACAGTCATATAATGCACTAATAGCTGTTATCCGGGCGGAGTGCATCAGACAGTGGGCAGCGTTCGATAGGATTAGCTTTGTCGACAATGGTATTCCAAGCTCGCATATTAGCAAAGGCATCCAGTCATAGATAGATAGCTCGATGGGGTTTACCAGATATTTCTTTCGACCATAAAGCGGGGACCCCTGCTGAGTTAATCAGCGTGATGCCTATAAAGGGTTGAATCCCAATCCGGATCTGTTCTGCGTTGGGTCAAAGCAAGAATCGAACTATGCGCCCGCAGAATTTAATAAATAAGTTGGAATGTTCCTGGCACTGCTGCTAACTCCTTTTGGTATTGATATTGCGTGTTTAGTGGCAGCCAATGAAATCTATTTGCACCATTACAATCTCTAATTCTATTATAAATGTAAACGGAAAAATATAAAATTAAATTAGAAATATCTTGCTTTCCTGTATTAGAATAAATAATTGTGTTTCGTTGAATGTTAGAAGTCTATGATTTCCATTTTCTTTATAAGTTTCTTTATAAGTAAGTAAGAATTTTCAATTTTCAATGTAAATTCGTCGACATTTTATATTTTCTGTTGGACTCTGCATAATAATGTTTTACGACAGATTTTTTATATAAATATTGAGAATGCAGGAAAAGAATGTTTTCATCTGTTTCCATTCTCTTCTGAATCAACAGAAAAGAATATTCTGGGGAATTGTTTATTTAATGTAAATTTATTATACACACACATTAACGATAAAAAGGTTACCTTCCACGCAGAAGCTCTCCCAATATTTGAAGAAAATTAAACCGGTGTTACAGTACACATGTCGTTCACTGTAAACCTTTCCTCGTTAGTCTAAAATTCACTGATCCAAATTTTCGAAATAAACAACCTTATAAAAAAAAGCCCACCGTCTAATCTCGAATTTTTACTCCTATTTCTATATTCCCGTGAGTACAATATCATTCGCTGTAAGCCTTTCCTCTTTACATTCGAAAGTTTAATGACCCTCGAAATAAACAACATTGCGAAAGTCATTGAAAAGACTATTTTTCAAGCTTGGATTGGCATTGAAAAAAAAAAATCCCCCGTGCTTTCGGCACTCGGAGGGTTCGGTCGAGCGGAAGCGTGCGCGCGTTGCATCGACGAAAGCTTAGTCGGGCCGGAGTGGATCCATAGAAATGGTGATCATTGACGAATAGTACTGTGCCCTGGCACTTCCTTTTATTTTTGGTCGTCCGGCGACCTCCCAGGCTGCCTGTATCGATTTCTCCTTTTTCTCACTCGCCAATCCACCCCCCTTTTTTTCGCCCCTTCAAAACCCCTGACGGCTTGGGCAATGCGGGGTGTTTTGCTGGTTTTAATTAATTCGCTCGGGAGAAAAATGAACGAGAGTTATCCGGTGGAAGTGCTCGAAGATTATACTGTCCGTTAGCCGAAGGTGATACGCTGGAATTCCATCCAATCCTCACTTTTAGCGTCTAGCCATCCTGTACGAAGTAATACGTCTCTGTTAGAATCCGGAAGTTGAGACACCCTTAATTTTTCGAGATGAAGCAATTTTATCGCATTTACTATCTTATTTTTTGCATAGTCAATCAGATTCAAGCCCAGATTTATTATTACTTATTATTATATTACATATTATAATATAATATATGTAACATATCGAGTGTGGGAGAAAATTAGGAACCATTCATGCATAATTAAAATTATTGGATAATTATCCTATAAATTTATAGTAGAGCCATCTATTATGTGAATTATGTTATGCAATAAATCGTACTGTACGTAATTACTGCACATAGTATTACAGTTTGTACACGGTGAAACGTCTTTGTTAGAATCAACAAGTATTTTCACACACTCTTAATTTTGCTACATATTAATTAGGAATTTTAAAATATTTTGAATAAACTACTAAATAATCATGAATAATTTCTACGTTTTTAATATTTGTAACAGATTACACAACAATGACATCGTTAATACCAAGACAAACACGTCATCCTGTACGCCCATGTTTAATTAAAGTTAATTAATTAAAATTTCGGCGTGCTATGTACTACCGATTTGACGGCTTTTCTGCCCGATGATTCTGTACACAATATCCTAAATGCAGCAGGGCTTCTGCAGCGATCGATAATCCCGTTTCTGCACCGAGCTGTACCATACGTGTCGTGCGTGCACACCTATCATACATCGCACACCGGGGTGTTTCACTGAGGCCGGTGCTGCCCGGAATTGGAGCGGGGCTGCGAGAGTTTATGAATACATATTATTGGTCCTGCCAGCCTATGCGCCACGTTCCTTGCACTGGCAATGATAGTCTTGGAGAACAATCAGTTTAACTCATTTCATCTGTCATTCAACATATTTCTGCATATTGACAGTTTCGCTATAACTCTTTTGCCACAAAAAACCTTTATGCTGCGACGCTCGACTGTATTTTTTTGTTCAATAACGAATAAGTGAACAAAAGTTGAGATAGGATAATAAAGTATTGATAAATGAGGAACTGAAGAAGTTTAAGGAATAATATATACGAAGATGTTATTTATAAGAATAGATATAATAATACAAATATATCATAAATAAGTAAGTAAGATTGACAGTTTTTGAGAAATACTTTTCAAGAAAACCATTAATTGCATAACATAAAGGTTGAAGTAAATAATACAGTAATCTTGGAGACGGCATGCTTGTAATGAGTGTGTTTAAAGAATCTGATCTATTTCTATGATTAATTGGGTATTATCGATAGTTTTATTTCGCATTAATCTTGTTGCAGCTTCTTTCTTGTATGCTTATGAGATTTATCTTCATTTATATAGGTGATTTGACGTCGGAAAATGATTATTGTCTCTGTCTTTGTTAAAAGTCAGTATAAGTAATAAAACTCAAAACCTTCGAATCTATTGTTATATTAACAAATTTAGAATCAGCCTTATGCTAATTTGTGTTTGAATCGCCAAAAAAGATCATTATTAGTAATGGCTTTCATGTCATGTGCCTTTTAACTTTTACCAATATGTTCTTATGAATATGTTACTGTTTCAATATGGTAATGCATCAGTTTCGTAAGCACATATAATCAGAGATGAAACAGTGGCGCGCAAAAATATCATACATACATAATGCAATTAATTACCAGTAATGGAACGCTAAATATGTATTGTCTCGCACAAATACGAATGATTATTATAAATGCAGAATAATCCATAACAAAGAGCGTCATAAATCAAACTTCATGTGTGCCCGGCGAATATTATAATATAAATTTAAATCAACCGACCGGAATTTAATTATCTCAATAAGCGTAACGCTAAACAGTATGCACACGAGGAGCGAGCAAATACACACATATTTGCGCTTCGAGACTGACACTCGACTGGATGACAGAATTAAATAATGTCGGACAACAATTAATACGGTTGTTCGTCCTTGTCCACTGACTTTTGTATTTCACTTTATGCTTTTCCCGACAGTTCGGATAATTGTCGAATTAATCGCAAATTGTAAAATCATTGTAAAATGTGTTGTAGTACTTTCAGCAATATTCGCTGTAATCAAAAAATTCTACTAGTATAAAAGAAAGATTTTCTTTTAGACTCGGACATTTGTATAAAAGCTTCAATTTAACACTATTTTGACGTAAAAACTGGAGCAATTGTTTTTTCGGAGTTCATATGTGCGATACAAAAATTGTGTCTTGCTCCATTGATTTTCTGTGACTACTTTTTATGTAAAAGTAGCCTTTTGGATAATGTTACGCTCGAATAAACTTATATTTTTTTAAAAATAAGTCAATGAATACTTATAAAATCATTAACTGAAACTATGTTGTAACTCTTAGATATATTTTTCTATAATACTAGCTATCGTGTGCAGAATATAGACCTCTATTTTTTCATTTGCTTCCATCAATTTTGCGATTCCATTTAATTCAACCTAGAAATAATTCCACAAAAAAGCCACTCAAAAAATTACTGACTTTGCGGATTTTGATTAACTACAACTATTTGACAATACTAGCTTTCGTGTGCAGAATATAAACCTCTATTTTTTCCGTTGCTCTATTAATTTTTCCAACCCTTTTAATTACACCCAAAAATAAGTCAGGAAAAACATTGGCTGAACCATTAATCCTTGTACGAAAAATCTTTTTGCAGAATACGCAACATTATTTTTTCCTGTGCTTCTATAAATTTTACCAATCTCTCAATTTCACATGTTTAAGTTCGATAACAACCGTTGGTTTTGTTGCCGCAATATTATCGTCATGGTAACAGAGAACTATGCGTTTCAGCATGCGCGGACGTATTGTCACGGCAGAACTATTACATATACATAAGCGTGCGCAAATGGACTTTGATGTTGATTAAGGCAGACAATAGCGGAACACGCTTGGTACGCAATCCTCGGTGTTAAAGCACGTGCAAGCCTTTCATGCATAACGAAGAGGACCCACTCACCTCGCAGTCGTCAGACAAGATTCGCTAATTGGGATTAATTTGCACTAATTAATTAAATCACGGAATGCTCGTACGCCATACAGAGAAGTCGGCCCGCCAATACTTGCCTGCCCTTGTCTCTGTTTGTGAGTACATGCGCGCATATGTGTACGCCTGTGTGTGTATGTGTGCGCGTGTGTGTGGAGCGGCACGCTCGCAACCGGCTGTTCGCCCTCCGCGAAACTAACCAAAGCCAGAACTTTTGTGGGAAGCTCTAGCACTGGAATGATAAAATAACTAACGCGGCGTGCTGCTCAACTCGGGTAATCAGAACTTCGTCACTTTCATCGGTGCGCGCTACGATTGCCTCTGATATTTTGAGAGCTCGGTTGTCTGAGTGCAAATTGCATGTCTATGTCTTTATAGTACAATTCAAATATTACGTTTTGTCGTACTAAATTAGGAGTTTCGTGTAATGAAATTGTTGTGTTTAAAATAGTAGTATATTTTTATTAAGACTATCATGCCTCACTCTTTAAGTAATCAACATATGATTTTATGATACAATACAAACGATACGACTTGTACGAAATTAAAAATGTTGTATAGTAAAATTATTGTATTTAAAATAATAATAGATTTTTATTAAGACTATCATGGATCATTCTTTAAGTCATCAACATATGATATTATGATACAATACAAACGATACGACTTGTTGTACGAAATTAAAAATTTTGTATAGTAAAATTATTGTATTTGAAATAATAATAGATTTTTATTAAGAGTATTCTTCTGATATGTTGTGAGCTGGGTAGTCTGAGTGTAAATAATATTTGTATGATACAGTCCAAATGTTGGATTTTGCACTGGCAGTTTTGTTTATAGTCAACAGGCATTTTACATGGAAACTATGATATGTATCTGAATTCGATAAGACATAATTATTAAGTTAAGGTTATAATAAACAAATGTACATGACAATAATCTTTCATTTATTCGTGATTCGATAATTCGATTATAATCGGATGTCGCATTACGGAACAATTAAACTATAATTGTTAATAACCTTTTTAATGCGAGTCACTGAATATATATTCTTGTAATTTTTATATTTATTAATGTTTTTTTGATTTACCTTCACTTTTTTGAATTTTTTCATTATTCAATAATTCGATTAGAATTTAATGTCATATGGCGGTGATTAAACTATAATTATTAACTAACTTTTGCAAGTCAGTATATGTATGTACTGTAACGAAAATAAGCCTGGAGAACTTGTATATTTTTCTACAGCGCTTACGGGCACATGTATAGTTCAATAATGGACACAATACATATGTATGAATGCATGAGTGTCCGGAAAGAACAGCCTTAATTTTATTCAGAAATTCGGGCCAATCAATAAACCAATCGACGCCGGAAATTCATTACACGAGAGCCAACATATGAATCCCTGAGCAGCCGTTATTCTGAGCGAATAAATTGTTTTCTTTCATTCATTACGTGCGCTGTACAAACAATCGATAAAGCCCGATGCATCGCCACAGTGGTAATTAAGCACTTTCTATCAATTTCGGGTGCGCCCGCGCACCCGTTTTTACTTCGAAATGTAGCATTAATAAAATAAAAGTCCAACTATTGCGAATGTAGAACACGAAAGAATGCAATTTCATGAATTCGATAAATTCAAATACTGGTTCCATTGCTGACTTTCATGAATTATAGTGTACATGATGTTAAATATTTTATGACTCTTAGAAAAGTAGAATATGTAAGGTCACAGTATTAAAAAATCAATTATTGTGCTACTGGTCGAACCAAATGATGGAACAATAAATAATTAATTAGCCTTTTACAAAAGTAGAAAATAGCAAGTCACAATATTACAAACCCCAATTGCTGACAAAGCAGCGCTTAAAAATCTTAAGTACGTTTATTCTATTAGTCGAAGAATTATTAGCCAATCTTTTACAAAAATAGAAACTAAAAAGTCGCAATGTTATAAGTCCCAATTGCTGACTCGCAGGGCACGGGCCATCGAGCATCGTTGTGCTATTAGTCGTGAAAAAAAAGCAATTGAGCAATGAATTATTAGTGGATCGATGCTGCCCGTTAAACGAGCGGGGCTCGCTCTACTAACAACTGCAGTTGGAACCAGTTGACCGGCTCGAGTGGGCTATCGTATTTCAAATCACTCTCCCGAATATTCCAGTAGAGTGGAACACGTGCAGTATTATCGGCACTCCTGCCGCTTTGGATCACACATTTTGCTCGACTGTGCAAACTTTTCACGTCCTGAAGCCAAGCGTCCATTAACAATATAACCTTTTAATGCATCCAATTGGACAGAGAGCTCCTTCGCATTTTTATTATTATAAGAATTGATTTTGATAAGCAAGAAAAATAGAAAGAAATGTAAAAGGATTAATGTATAAGAAAACTTATACAAAAGTTCGAAAACAACCATGCTGTTTCTTGTTTGTATTTTGGTATTTACACATACGCTAATTGTTAAATATTTCTTTACTGCACATTGCTTGCATAGTTTTTCTTATCATACACTAATTATTATTTTATGAAGTTGTTAAATATACCTATATTTCTGCTATCATTGATCTACGAGAAAAAAGGCTTCACAAATTCTTACATGCTTTTTTCATTATATGTAGGTTATATACTTTTGCAATGATTGTTCTGAGAACAGAAAATGGTAGGATGATTGTAAGTATTGCTGTATGTAAAAACAATCATGAAGAAATGATAGAAGTCGAAAGCAGTGGAGTAAATATTCCGAACAAAGACTTCTCTGCCATATTCCTTGTGGTATAAGAACCACTATTTCCCGTCTGATTGTTCCCAGAGTAATCAATAACAACCCGTATGAAACACACAGACGCGTATAAAAAAAATGGTTGTGAAAAAATGATATGTCGACAGTGACATTCTACATACAATAGTATAGTATTATTTTTTGTACTATATTGAAAGTAGGATACTCTCACGAAATAATCATATATAATTAAAATTATTAGATACTTTATGACTTGTCAAAGTAACAACAAATTTTAATTTTTTGTGTACTTTAAAACAAATGACACCAATCGTATAACTAAAATTCTTAACTAATTTATAATGACTGTATAAACAGCAGAGTATAACCATCAGTAACGATTAAAAGCAATTACTCTGCACAAATAAATAAACTTTACACAACTTTCCATTTCATTCTCTTTTTTTTTTGTATAAAGACAATAACACCGGTGGCAGCACCGGTCGACTGAAAATCGGAAAGCAGGACTAACGTGTGGGTCTAAGCGGGGGCCGTTTTCCAGCCGATCTAAATTTAGGCTCCAGATTTATAGGCTCTCTCTCTTGCGGGGCATTGACTTTGGCTGCGCTTCACTCCCTTTCAACCCCGCGCACTTTTCCCACCGACGCCACTCTCGCTGGCCACTTCTCCCTTCTCGTGGCTACTTTGCCTTCGCTTCAACCCTCAACCTTCCCTTCCTTCCCAGGCTCGCCACAATTCTTAACCACTTGCGGTCGCACGCTATTACACCTACCGGCACTCCCTTCTCTCTTTCCAGTCGAGTATGACACCGAAACTCGCGTCGCTTTGTCTCGCACCCTATAACACGCTTGACCCGGCAATAAAAGCCGAAGTATCGACTAATGTGTCAAACGAAATTATTCAGTAGTACGAGTCAAAAGTTTTTAATTCTAGATTTATGATATTTATTCATTTTAGAATAAATTTGATACTCATATTTTTTGAGCAAATTAATATTCATTTTAGCTTTGTTGCAAATATCTTCTAATAATGTTCTAGACCTTTATAATTGGTTTTACAATAGTCTGTAGAAAAAGTGTAATTTATATTACTAGAAGTTAATTTATTTTAGGTATTTTGATTATTCTACTTAGATATCTATTTTAAATAAACTATTGTATAAACTGTGATACTGTAAGACTATACAACGTCTTAAGTTGGTGTATGGTTGTTTGAAATAAATGTGACACGTCAGGAATTCGATTAAGAAATGTCGCGTACAAATATACATGCGATCTCAAGTTAATACAGGAATGTCGTGGCTGAAAGTCAGTCCAAAAGTGATGCTCTCGGACATCACTCTTAAAGTCAAACCTAATTCAGAACATTGCGATTTAATGCTTATACAGTAGCGAGCATATAAATAAATAATAAAATAAGAAGGGTGCATTTTAGAAATATTTTTTCTGATATGTCAAATTTTGCATAAGGTACACGCTTTGGATTAAACATTCACTGGTTTTTACCACACTTTTTATCTTCATTTACTTGGATTGCAGACGTAAATTATCTAATTACGATTATAATAATAGAACCAATCAAAAATACACTTTCAGTATTATCTTTAATAACAGTCTTAACTAATTCTATTATTTATAGAATCCTTCACCAGATAAAGGACAATAGATAACAAAAGACTAAACAGTTAACGGATCGTCTTTCGTATTTCCGGCAGAGGACAAAGACATTCGACGCTTGGCTTGTCCCGAATGTTGTGACTACGTGCGACATCAGCACGAACGTAATCCTTATGAGACGACCGAGCAGTTATTGCTTGGAAGCTATTGCTGGAAAAATCGACCATCAAATTTGCAGAGTACAATAAATAAGTAAAAAGCAGAATTATTATTTAATTCAAAAGGAAAAGCTCACTTTACTGGAAAAGTCACACTCTAAAGTTACAAATGCGCAGTATCGACTGTCATAAAGAATTATATTGAGCGCTGAGACGCGCCCGTCGGCAATAATTCCATAATTCACGCGGACCTCATCAAACTTTATCATCATCGAAGTGTGCGGCAATGCTTCAACTGCGCAGACACAAATACGCGCCAACTAAAAAGCTCCTGCTTGCAGATGGGAGAGTCCCTTCGTCTCGCTACTCGCAGTTGGCCGGCCGGTAACGATGCGGCCACTTTTGGACTTACTGTTGCATAAATTACTTGAACTTTTTATGTCTGCCTATTTTAAGCCCCCGAGAGAAATATCTACGCCACGAGCAACGACAATCGTGTGCTGCCGGTGCCATTCCTTGAAACATGCACGATCTTACCAAGAATTGGGGAAAGTTCGCGCACCTCGACAACAATTGGCCCACATCATTTGCAAAGTGTAGAAAACATTACAATTAATATACATCTAGAAAAGATTCTTCTTTATAATTAAAATGATCTTGCAATATAATTTGCAAAGTGCAAAAAAACACTTTTATTAATGATTATTAATGATTATATATGTATATATATTTATATATTTATATATTAATGATTATTTATGATTATAATACGAAACATTACAAGAATTTTCGAATTATTCGCAAAACAATATAATAAGAACTGATTCCCCCATAAAACTTTAAAGTTTGCCCATACATCAACAAAAAGATCTAACTATTTTGAGGAGTGCGGCTTATCGTTAGTACGTAAAACTTTCATAAACCCATGGGAATCAGTGAAACTTGAGGAAACGAGCCACTGGAAACGTCGAGTCAGGTAGGAATCATAATTCAACGTTGCGCAGTGTACATCCAGGATAACCAGTGTTTCCTTCGACTTCCAGCGATAAACAACACAGCCGGCGATACTCCAAATTTATTTCGCCCCGCGGACGCCGCAATGCTTCTTTATGCGTTTCTTCCCATTGTCCGGTGTAAAGTGTGTGCGAGAGGATGCTAGAGCGGCGAGGTCGAAGAGGCGCAGATAGAATCAAAGAGCGCCGGGAGAACGAAGAGTGAACGGAAATGCTGTGAAACAGAAGAGCCCGAAATCTCAAGGAATTCTTCGAGGTTTCATGGAATTTGTTATGGAAAAATTGGGAAATATCTGTGTTTCATTAAATTATCAAATAATTTGTAATTAATATAAATACTATTATATACAATTATTATATTATACCATACATTTTCTTTGTTAGTCTACTGAAAAATGTGACTAAAGTCAAATGTAAAAGTGCAAAACTATCCTGGCAATCTTTGTATTCAAAATATTACACTGCGACAATATAAAAAATTGGATACTAGAATAAATTATTAAAATTAAATTAAGTCTGGGTTGCAGAAATCAAAAAGTTTTAACGCCAGACGACTAACAAGGCCAAGAAGGACATTAATTGTATAGAAAGATATTAATTCAATCTTCAAATTCGAAAAGGCTTTGAACCCTTCGCGTAAACCATTCTCCCTTTTGCTGTCGTTTCCCGGCGTTTCCTAATTACCGACGCGCTCCCGTTAGTTTCAATTAGGGCGGCAAGCAAGCACCCGAATAAAACGAACAGGCTTTAATGCAGCCGGCTACAAAAAGTGATTATTCATATTTAAAATTTGTACACCCCCGTCCAGTCATTAAAATTCAATAGCAACTTTATTGAAGCCACCACTGTGCCCGAAGCGTATTAATGCACCCGCACACTTCAACCAGCCTGAATTCAATACTATTACAGTAAATTGCAACAGATGTAAATTTTCAATAAAAAAACATTCGAACGTGTAAAAACTTGGGAATATTATTAAAAAAGTTGCGGAGGGTGTAAACAAGTAATTTGCATTTTATTGATGAAGAAAGAGTCGAGTTAAATTTTTATTTCTTGTTAATATTTATAATTTAGATATTTTCTATAATGTCTAGTTATTATACATTTAGCCGTATTTATTTATCTTGTTCTTATTTTTTGCTTCTGCTTTGATTATACGAAATACCTAAATCATAAATATTTTCAACACAATTTTTATTCTATCTCGGATTTTCGCATTACTTTCATTCCTCTAATAACTTTAACTAAATAACTTGAATCCAAATGTTCTAATAAAGAATAATAAAAATTACTAATATCTAATTATATCAAATTCCTGTATTACAAATATTATCACTCACGCATACACAGAGAACGATTGTTTCGCGCTGAAATCAATGCGATACGTTGAGACGAATGAATCTGACATTCGTAATCCGGATTATACGCGTACATGCCAGTACAATATCGGACTTCGAAATTGGATTGAAACCGCAAAGATGGTCAGCTAGGAAATAAACGTTAGGTCGATGTATCGCATTTAAATTCGACCGTAATGCTTTTGCCAATCCCAGCACGAAATGAAAATACGGAGCGCCGAGAAACATCTGTCATCCAACATATTTCTGCATATTGACAGTTTCGCTATGTCTTTTGCCGCAAAAAAATACGGCCGGCCAATGTGATTCCGCTTTCCCCGACTTAACGTTTCTGCTGCGACCCTCGACTGTATTTTTTTTGTAAAATAACGAATAAGTGAACAAAAGTTGAGATAGGCCAATAACGTATTGATAAATAAGAAGTTTAAGGAATAACATATACTAAGATGTTATTTATAAGAATTAATATAATAATACAAAAATATTGTAAATAAGTAAGGAGAGCAATGCGTTTTTGTATGATTGACAGTTTTTGAAAAATACTTTTCTTCACACACTTTATATTAAATGTGTATGTGCACTATGTTATGTATCTTAAATAAAGAATTAATATTGAATATAATAAATAGGACACCATTATTTAAATTGTGTAAAGTGAATGTTGCTTTTAGAATAAATTCTCGTAAAAGAGAGAACTGTTCCTTCTGAGGAACTTTATTTTTTCTCGTACACTATATCGTATTCAAGAAAATATATTTCTATTTAGAAACAAGAGTTTACTTCTTTGAGAACATATTTGTCAAAAAATACTAAGTATATTTGAGCATGGAAACAATTCCTTCTACATTAACCCTTTAACGGTAGACTTGTTTTGAAAATGTCTATCAATAAAAGATAATTTATTTTTCCTAAGTATCCTATTTTTCTGATTATAAAACTCTAATCATTCTTGTACCGTCAAGCGTATCATTCAAGAACTTCGACGGTCAGATCGCAGGACTTTTGCAGTTTAGAGCGCGGTCGAGAGCGATTGCATTTTCGATGGTAAAAGAAACACAGGGGTATCAATGACTCTCCGGGGGACTAGCGAAAACAATAGGACTCAGGCGCCATTGTCACGCGAGCATTCACCGTGCCAGGGCAAATACGAGCTGTATAAATATATGCTTAGGATTTTCTTTCCGAGTGCTGCTACAATCGGCTCGCATGTAACATTGCGCTAATGTAAACACCGGCCGTTCCTCATCCTCGCTCCCAAAGGCGACTCCGCGTCCTTTCCCAATGCGCCAGGCAAAACAAGTTTACTTTTCTATAGTGGACGCCCTTTTCATTGATAGCGACTCTGCAGTTCCGAGGTCTATTTTGACGGTAAAAAATCGAGCGTGGAAATCTCGAAGTACATGAATATTGTCCGAATTCAGTCTAGGGAATTGTAAACTCTAATTCCTTCATTGTTGTGAAAATTCGATTAGTGGAAGAATGTTAAATAGGGATTACAATTTCTCTACAATAGATAAAAAAATACTTGGCCACCGAGTGTTTTTAGAAAAAATGTTCTCGAAGAAGAAAACATTGTTCTCTAAGTACAAATATATTTTTTTAAACTAGCAAGTGTCTTTAAAGAAAAAATAATTTCCTTGGAGGCGGCAGTTTTATTTTAAGAAAATTTATTCTGAAAATAGCGGAAGTATGGATAACATGGAATTGTATGTGTAATGCAAATAATAATATAATATGGTACATGTGTGATTAGAAGTGGAATACACGATAGGACTGATTCAATGGCGAGTGAATCACCGTACGTACTATCTCGATTAAATCCTGACACATTTCACTGACACACTTTGCAAGCTCAAGTATTCAACTCGTTCAAAAGAAGGATCTCTTCTTGATATTAACCTAAATCATAGAAGATTTAATACTTCTCTGGCATTTTTTAAATAGAAAGTATTTAGATTACTCAGTTGTTTAAATATTTTCTACATAAAATTGCTAGAAAAAGTGTGATTTAAGTAGCAGTTTAATTTTGCCAACCTTTCCGTATATAAATGCTATAATAACAAAATCCAGCATATTATATGTAATAGCATACAAATAGTATCTTAATTAGATCACATTTCTATCGAACGTTGTTGCGTAAATAGAAAATAGAGAATCCATTCAGTGGTTTAAATATTTCCTATAGAAAATCCTATAATAATAAAATATAGCATACTATGTAATAGCATATAAATAGTATGTCAATTGGGACCCATTTCCGGCGAGGCCTGCTGAGCAACCTAAATACTAACAATAATCACGCAGCTCACAAAAGAGGTGCGAGGAAACGTGGGACCAAATTCAATGGGGTCCCATTCTTAAATCTCTTATTGAAGCGCAGGAAAATGTTGCGATCAGAGCTGACTGGCTTAGTATGCCGTGGCCTTTAGAAATACGACCCAAACATCAATGCTCTCCGAATGGAACTGACATGGGACCCTTCATCTCGAATGACTCGAGCGCACTGAGTCTTATCTCTCATTTCAACGTATTTTCTGAGACGCGATGCATCGATAAAGCATCGAGCAATCATTCTGACGAAGTAATTAACCTTTGAGTGATGTGCAGTCTCAGAAATTGATTTCAATGACTTTTGACTGAATAGAATCCAAAAACTTCCGGTAGTTTTACAGAAGTGCAAATAAAAGTTAATTATTTAAGTAGGATTTCGTTTCTATTTCTTGCCAAACAGTTAAAATGACTGGAATAATATTTCGTTGCATGATTCATTTTATAAATTTGATTTATGCGTTACTATTTTTTTTCTATAATTAATATTTCTCTGATAAAAGTGCGTATTTATTATAGTTGAAGAAAATGCAATACAATTGAATTTTGTCAGTGATTAAATACGTCTGTAAATTAAGTATAAAAAAGATATCGAAGTTCTTGCTCTGCACTATGATTCTTGACTGACGCATCAAAAAGAATCATAATGCCTCTGCAATAGTTACATTCCTCGATTTTTAACAGAACATAACGAAAAACAACACGCAGCAACTTTAGCCGCCGGCAGTAGAAATATATTTCGAAACTGGGAGAAGTCAGGAATGAGATTGTTTTTCATAAATCTCTCCACTTCCGCCTTAACCTTACAAATCATTGCTTTAAATTCATGATACACACTTTACACCTTTCATAAAACTGTTGTCAGTGTAAACGTTGAAACCAGTAAATAAACATCGACGATCAATATTGTTGATAGTCAAATACACAGAAAAAAATTTCACTGCAACGCCGCCGGCAAAACCGGATTTAAATTGTAAACAGAAATCCTGCAATAATAACAAAAAAAACCTTCCGTAAACTTATACGCAATCTTTCAGAGTCAAACCGGATTCCACACATTTTAGCAAACGGGTAAATGATTGTGGACTTATACTGGAGTGACACATATGACAGAATGAAAAAAAGGAACTGCAAGGATTACCTTTTACGACGACAGCGACCAGCAGCACGCCGACGAGGATCCAAAATGTGTTGCGCTTCCTGCGCTCCATTATTTCTTAGCCTCGAAAACACTCTAGCTTCGTAACCCACTGAATTAAAGCTCAACAGCTGCACATTGCTCAACGCTTCGCATTAGATTCCTTTATGAAGCTCACTGCAATCACACAGAACGAATCTTTGATCGACCTAAGAGAGAATCACTTTTCTGTCTCTCGGCTTATTTCAGAGTCGCGTTTATTCAGTTTCCAAGCGTTCCGAGTTCGCAGGCGGGAAAAGCTTGCGTTCGGAAATGCCCAGTTCAATTGATTTGACAAGAACTGTTCTCGAATGCTCGAAATACGATTTATGTTTTGGTGCATACGTACAAAGTTGTTTAATTTCAACAAGATCGAAAGTTCAAGTTTTACTTCAGAGTAAAAGTATGTTGAAGTTTCCCACTAGTAATTATGTCGCACATAGTCTTTCAGTCATCGATCAAAAACGCTCGAGTGACGGTCGCCACAGACTTAACACCTGGAATCGAGACTCGCCAAGACACGCGATCGGACCGACCAATCGCGTTGCATCGACAAGATACCAAAGTTTGAATTCGTGAACGCACAAGACTCGCTCGGGGTTCAACAAGTGCCCGCGGCACAACTCGAACGCTCAATTCCGAATCATTCACTATCGCCGCACAAAATGACAACAATCCCAAACATTCCTACCTTCAAATTCTCAATCAATAAATACGATCTTTGAATCCTCTTGGAAAATACAACTCAACTTTCCAACAGAATCAAAGATGTTTACGGTGAACGCGATGTTTAGATCGGAGAGAACGAAAGCTCCTTCCCGTTCGACGTACCGCGCAGCACTGGCAAACACCAAGCGGACTCTGCTCTGCTCCAGCTGCTTACTCCGACCAATTGCCGTCTACCTAGAGCGGCGCGCAGTGGGGGGGAGTAAAGGGCTACAAGCAGCGCTGCGGTGGTCGTCGTTAAAACTAGAAGGAGAGCTTGATAGAGCTGGTACGGGCGAAGGGTTCTCGCTAGGCGATTGCTTTCCTCCGGCTCGCAACAAGTTGCCGAGCGCGTGCAAACGCCACGCGCGCGCGCTACTTGAGGAGTGCGCATTCATTGAATGCAGCCTCTGCACGACGTACGTACGCGCTCGGCATAACGAAGTGCAATCGAGCGGGTGAGAGTAACTCGCCCTCCCACGAGCGACTCGATTCCTCGATTGCCGGCTGCCAGCCGCAGGTGTAATAAAGTTCGAGCGACAGTTTAGAGCCCGAGGACAGACATCCCCGCTCCACCCACTCGAAATGACTAATTTCTTGCCAGTGCTTGCTAACTGTTTTTAGTGCCGTTGCAAATTGAAGCAATATCAATTTTCAAGTGCCCTTTTTGGCCGTGATATTGCGAGTATTAGTTTTATGTTGCATTGCAAGTATAAAACTTAATTAACTGCATGAACAATAAAGTATTTTTAATCCTTTTATTGTTTTTATATTAGAATAAAAGTGCTATTTGTATGAGGTAATCCTTTCAATTTCGATTCTTGTATAAAGCTTTCTTTTGCAAAAAGTTATATAGTCAGTTATTTCAGAAGATTGTTAAGAATCAGGTACATCATTTATAGAAAGATATATTTCATCAATAGAACGTACTTTCCCACCATTCTATCTCGTTTAACAGTTTTATTTCACCAGTATTGCTAATAGTTAACAATTTAATTGGACTCGTAAGAAAATATAGTTTATCACTGGCAATTCCGATAAGCGGATCCTTCGATCGAGTAAACGTTAGAGGCTTAAGCATGGTAGGTTTATTGAAACATGAATATCTTAAGGCATAATCGTATGTAAAATAGATATAGGAGAGATTGGCGCGTCCGCTCTCATCTCGGCTTCGCTGGACTATCCGAGTTTGTACTTAGCGATCCATCGGTGCTATAGCAGGCTCTATGCTAGAGCGGAGGAGTGAGTTAACATACGTTAAAATGCATTCCCACGGCGCTAAGCCATGCAAAATAGCGTCGAGCGCAACACTTAGCGCGCTGAATAAATTGTTCCATTACAAAGTATAATTTCTCTGTGCTTACTCTGTAGGATACGCGATCTCTTGATGATGCTATCGGCGAGGCCGTGCTGGACTTGGAGCGTCTCCTTTTTCTGAGAGAAAAATCGGTGAACGATACCGGAGATTTAGGAGCGGGGTTTCATGCAAATGTGATATATATGTATAGGTTAGTCCGAGTATAAACGATGCTATGGAAATTTCCGTTGCCCGCTGAAATCGAAACTAGAGGATCGAGAGAGACTCGATTCATTTGTCCGATAAATTTAATATTGTCTTCGAGGAATTAATCGAGGCTTCCTCGAAGCTTTTGTTTAAACATAAAGAAATATAATTTATAGTATTTGATATTGTAATATTATACGTATGTTTGATTAATTTCCTGGAAACCGAAAGATAAATTTAATAAAGTCGCGGTTTAAAAATTGTAGTTTCTGTTTTTAAAATTCTAGTTTTATAGTTACTAGAAAAACGTAATAAACTTTTTTTTCCAAGGTAATTTCTAAGGTAAAATCCTATTATTTACGCAAGATTGCTTAATAGTTTTGCCATTGCGGATTGTGCCAATAAAATTGTTTATATTAAATTTACTTACTGGCAAGCTTTAGTGTTGGTCCTAGGAATAACAGTGTCTTTGCTAAGATAATTAATACACGCTAAATACCGTTCTTCGTCGGCACAGGGATTCTCGTATCTACTCGAATATTTCTTAAATCTGTTTTTACACCAATTCCTAAAATTCTTTAACATCCGCTTTTGTTCCCGCTTCTTTGCCGATGGACAGGTCTTTGGCTCGCAATAGTCCTTGTTCTTGTAGAGCATAGCCAGTCTAATAAGCGAGTACCATTTATACAACAAATGGAAAATTATTTCTTTTGATATTAATAATGTCATACTATATTTTGGAATTGTGTATCAGCCCACTCATTGTGAGTTGAGTTTGAATCGAATTGTATCGAAAATATGGTAAGAGTTTTGTCAAATGAAAAATCGTTCTTCCTATTGTTTTTCAAAAGCAATTATTTTTCAGTGACCATTACAATTTTACTTGAAAGTACTTAGTAAACACTACTTTTGCAATTTATTACAGATTTTTTAAATAAAATAATTTCGGAATGCTACAGAATCATAAAAATGAGAAACAAATATTGCTCACTCACGGGAAGTTTTTTGGTCTCGGTTTGCACGGCTGACAATCTTTAGAGTTCCTCATGAGAAATCTGTAGCAGACCAAACTCAGTCCAACCAACAGCCAAACTAATAAAGCGCTGACTGCTGCGATCGATACCAGCTCCAGCGTGCCGAAGGTAACTCCTCCATCTTCATAAGGTAAGAGAAGATGTTCTATCATACACTCAGTTGGTCACAAAAATATCCGGTAAGTTCGAAAAACTATGATAACAACTCATCGGATATTCTTGAACACTTTTATTTCGCATTTCTTTAAAACAATCTTTGCTCTACATTGATAATTTTAATTATTATACTGAAAGTCTATTTTGAAAAGTTCAAAAGTTATAAACATTTCTACAAACGTTCCATTCTTTTCACTGTTTATACAAATCAAGTTCACATCTATTTATATTGTTATTTATTTGCATGCTGCAGTATAGAAAACGTTCGCGCAAAACAAAATATTAAAAGCGGTCAAAAAGTATTAAAAAAATGAATTGAACATACCTTTGTACCATAACGGCAGACTTTCAGTAGTCGATACGATACGTTCCATCCCTATTCCGGGCGCCAAAACCAACGTGTTACCCTTTGCACTTGAAACTGTATCCTTAGTTATACCTGATATTTAAATAAATACATATAAAGATTATTTTCGATATTTATTGATAAATTTTTAGTATACAAGAAAGAATACCGAGAGACTCCAACGTCGCAAAAATGCGCAAAATCCCGCCGAATGCTGGATACCATTTGTTGGTTTCCAAGTGCGGGCGTACCTAAAATTTTAAATAAACATTACATTACAAACGGTTAACTTGTCTTACTCTATCGATATGTTACAATTTATAATAACTGCTAATCTATAAACAGTTTATTAAATATTATTTCTAACAGTTTTGATTTAACTTTTCAAGTTAATTCTAGCAATCCTGAAAATGTTAAAAACATTTGGGATTTTAGTTTTAGCACTTAGATAACTATGAAATGAAGATAATTAAAAAACATTTGGTCCAATTAATAAATACCAAACGAAAATTATAATGTCAACATTATGTCAACGTTAATATCGGAAATAAAATTACAACTGCAATTTTCAAATCAAACAAACAATTTTGTAGCAAAATATTGCAAGTTTTCGAGTATTCTAATGCTTGCCATGTTAAAAAATAACCAGGGCTGACAATTAATCTCATTAATTATTAACAAAAGAGTTAATTCAACTTGTAATATCAGTCGCACTGACTCACAACGTACGGATAGCTGAAGCCACGAGAATAAAGCTCTGTTGAATATGTCGACTTCCTCTTTCGCCTTTGTTCTCGACATGATACACTTTACGCTGGCAACATAGTACTTTACAATGGCAAAGGCTGATTTTTCCGAGTACAAGGAAAGCAAGCCGTTCTCCTTGAATGGCAGTATAACACTGCAGATGAAAATCAATAACAAATGAATCACAATTGATAATAACCGTAATGTATTGTCTACCTGTTTGGCTCTCGTTCGTCATCCAAATATGGTAGTGGTATGATGATCGTTCTATTCGAGTGGATCATTTTATTGTGTTCTAATAAATAAAAAAAACGACATATTCATGTCTGTCAAAATAATAATAATAATATAATATGAAAAAACGACATATTCATGTCTGTCAAAATAATAATAATAATATAATATGATTATACTATTAGTTTTCTTATCATTGAATAATTACTCACCATTATGGTGATTATTCGGATGATCCCGTTTTCTTAAATATCGTCTTCTTCTTCTCGATTTGTGCACTTCTTTCTTTTCGCCGTTTGTTGAATCTTCTATTTCGAAGCAAATTGAATTAAATAATTTATCTTATAATTTAACTTACAAATTTGTATTGGGTTTTCAATTTAAAAATAATTATTACTTGGAATCAAAGTAATCAGTCACCCAATATAATTGAATTAATTTATTATTTAACTTCGAAATTTATCTTTTAAAATAAAAAAAAACTGTTCTTACTTGGATCATAAGTAATCAGTCCATTGCAAGCGAGGGATGATTTCGAGGGTGTAATTACAATTGGTGGTATTTTTGGATGTTTCGTGCTTTGATGCGGTGGCAGCCAGCCTATACCATTCGTGTGAAGGAAAAGCTTCAATTCCTCGTAAATCTCGAAGAGCTTTTTCGCATTGTGATATTTTATATTGCCTGCGTAATAGGATTGCCTTGTTACAGGCAGAATATACACTTGCAAGTAGCCGCCCATTGTATCGGCTAGAGCTTTCAGCATAAGATGCCTCGTCTTTCCGATCGAGAGCTTTTGCACACTAGCGAGGCAAATGTGGAAATAATCCATCAGCAGATCGATGTACCCATCGTCGTCGTGATTTATGACGTTTATCTGGAGTTAATTATCGAGTGTATTAACTCAAATTTTATTTACAATTATATAAATAGAAGTACCAAAAATTAATTGATGTATCGAGTAGCATGTGAATCACAAAATACTGAGAATGTATCTTTTTAGCGCAGATATTTGGAATGAATTATAAAAAGAATAAAAAACGTATAGTAAATAATTAATTGTGAGACAAGAATAATCTCAAAAGGACAAGAAAAATATAGAGTAGTGAAGATTTTACGAAATAAACACGGTAAAGATATAGTTGTTCTTGGGGATTAAGAATATAATTAATTATGACATAGATATATTTTTTATTTAATTTTGCAGCATTATATTTAAATGGCTTATGAATAATGTTTCACGGTTCAGACATACTTTTGGTAGCAAGTCTTGAAACATCCTTCGGCTGTTTACCGCGAGGAAGTCCTCCACAGTCCAGCAACGTTTAAAAGATTCACTTTTCTCGAACAACACAGTTCCAACGTTCTGATCATGTTCGTGTTTTTCAGCACTTGCGCTTAATTATAAAACCAATTATTTTCTAATCCTTAATTCGTGAGATAAACTCGTCCCACTCATTAATAATTCAAAAACGCACCTGAACATTTCGAAGAGAATTAATGGTACCACGAGAAACCCGCACACGTGACATAATCTCATAATCCAATGACTAAGTTTTATGAGAAAAGTTCTTATTTACCAGTCATCTTTAATTAAAAATTCCTTTAATAATTCAAAGTTGTCATTTTGACTTAACCCTTAACTTGGTTCAATTCACTTTCAAGGATATTGTCTGCCAAGATAATAAATTGCGATCACAGAAAAACTCCTTTTGTACACAAGATTTTGATCTGGACATGTATTTTGTACTTTTTGCGATTGATATACCATTTGATATTTACGTACATAACTTGTGTTACAAATAATGATGTCTTACGTGTGAGCTCTGTGAACTGCAATGAACATTGAAGTGAAGTTTGTATGTATATGTGTGATTTTATAAACATGTATATGAAGTGGCGCAACATATGTACAGGGTCATTAATTCACTTTTTACTATACATGTACAGCGGATAAATAAAGTATTCGATCACCCAAATTTTCTGAAATACATTTTCTTAATGGAGAAGTTATGCAATTTTAAGAACATTTATTTTCTCTTTAAAAAGAAACACTGTTTTCTACAACAATATTTAGTCCAAGAAAAAGGATGTGTGCGAATACTTCTCTTAGTCACTGTTTGTATACAGGATGATTTTTTTGTTTTGGAATCAGTAAGTATTTTAGCCAATTATTTATTTTGCGAAAAAAGTTTTATAGGATTTATTGCTGCTTATTCTGTCATTCTTTCCACAATTATCCTTTATAATTATACAGAATATTCAAAAAGCGACACGTGTGTTTGATGCACTTTTTGTAAAGAAGTTTGGTATAATACAGTGGCTTTTAATTAAAGTGAGTTTTCCACTTTCCAAACTTCTAGCTGATTTTTAAAAACAAATAATGATGTCGCAACATTGAAAAATGTTCCCAGGCATATAAAGCTCTCGTTGAATTAAGTCTATTTCTATTAATCAATCTATTTATATTTTCACTCAGAAAAATATTGTTATCACATATCATTGTTTCACGAGCTATACACGTGCTTGTAACGTTCATTTGACCTTCGTCATCTTCAAATGTATTCCATTCTTTGGCATGAGCAGGAAAGCCTTTTGTTCTATCTCGTAAGGTACCTCGGTGGCTTCGCACACGTCGAATTTGAAGCCATGTATCATTTTCATAAGTCCAACTTTTACTTGATAAACTGCAAACCTTGCTCCTGCAAAATATAAAGCGCATATTAATTTATTTCATTAAGATTCCCTACTTTGGAACGCAAAAAAGTGTAATTGTTTTTGAAGTTGGAAATGGGTAAAACCTTGTCAAATTGAAAACCGCTTTCCTTATATTTTTCCAAAAGTAATTAATTTACAGTGACTCTTGTAACTTTACTTGAAAGTACTCTCTCGATACTGTTTATCCAAATTATCCCGGATTTTTGAACGAATGGATTACAAAACTAGCATAGAGCATTGTGTAATGTGAACGAAATAACAAAGATTAATCAATAGAAAGATTTCTGTTTTTTTATAATGAATCTGCTATTGTTCCTGAACTGTAATTCAGCATCCTAAAGTATTATATCAAAAAATCACTTTATGTTCTTGATTTCCCTAATTTTTATCACAAAATGTTGAAAATCAATACAAATTTTTTTCTAGATATTTCCAGAAGTGGTTTAAATTTTACGTCAATGCGATTACTCGTTTGTCAGTTATAATATTAACTAGAGTCAAGATTCGAATCAGATAGTCATCACTGTTCTCACAGGCAATTAGAGGGGAAAAATAATGACATGTTTCACATTAAATGACTGCCACTTTGTAGCTATTCCCGCCGTAACAGGTCGAATAACCAGTTATGTAACGAAGGTCGTAACTTTCTGCTCGGCATGCCACTAATTACTAATTTAATACGAAAACTAATGCACAAAGAAACACTAAATAATAATAAAAAGTTGATAGATTTTAAAAAGAAATTATGAAAAATAATGCGTGGAACAATCTTGTTAACAAAAAACAGTCATCCTAATTAAAAATATTGATTTTCCCTCACGAAACGTACCGACGCTTTATTTTATACAGTAATATGAACAAAATAATATAATAAATATATAATACATTGGGTTTCACGTACTTGGAAAAATGCTAATCAATAAATACTACTAATTTTGCCATACAGTGGCTATGAAGTATTTGGCAGTATAATCAATGCTTAACAAATTGCAGTCCTGTTTATTTAAATCGACACTAATGGTCAAAAGAACAATAAATAAAAAGGAGCGGAATTTGTTGAATCTGTATCTGTTCTTATTGCTGTTCGTGGTACGTTTAGTGTTAAACAAGTTTATAGTTAACAACTATTATTTATTAAGATTACCTATACAATTCCTTGGTCCGTCGCCAAATGGCAGGAAGTGCATGGGATGACGTTTTGCCACTTCTGCGTCGTCGAATCTGTGTGGGTCGAATTTCAACGGGTTCGGGTAAATACATGGATTGTGTTGAATACCATGAACAGGAATCCACACGTGGATGCCCGCGGGCACATTGAGTTTCATATCCTCGAACGAGTAGTCAGACATTACTTCTCTTTGGAGCAACTGGAGCGGAGGATACTTCCGTAGTGTTTCTGTTTTTGTAATAGAAAAAGTTTTTTTTAGTTGTAGTTCTTGTCCAGTTTTTTTACTGACTACGAAAACAAGGAATATTTTTTTTTAAATTTGTCCAACTCTTAGAATCAATCAGTTACAATAAAATCACATACAAAGAATAGGTTTAACTATTGTTATTACAAAATATTCGATTAGCGTTTTCTCGGACATAACATTTGAACGAATACTTCGATCGAAATCTAATGTTCTGCATATTATGGAGGACATTTCCAAAATGTTGTATTATATTAGAAAGCGTGAAAGGGGATATTTTTAAGATATCGATGAACCAACATTAAAAAATATATATGACAAATTGAGAACCTCCTTCAAAAAAGAATTCAAAAATGGGGAACATAGAAATGCGCTAAAAAGTACAAAATAATTGTCATCGTATTTATACTTATTAACTGTCTCTCGTTTCGGAGATAATGCCAAATAAATTCAACTACAAAGTATTAATATGGAATTACAAAATAATTTTGTTCTTTCTAACACACTTTTGTTTTTCCAATTGTTTAAAGCGGTCCACATTTTTAAAAATATTTGGTCATCGAGTTGAGTAACACAAATGTATCACTAATACTCTAAAGTAGGGGATGTGACAATCAATAAATATTTGTTAAAAATAGTAATACAAACCACGGAAGACGCAGTCGAGGTACTTCAAGTTCCGGATGTTATCATAGGTCAAATCCGTCCCGTTTTTCTGGAATTCTACGATCTCCTCCCGCAGTTTATCCTGAACGTCCTGGTTGAGAGCCAATTCGTATAATGCGTTGCTCATCGTCGTCGCCGAAGTTTCGAAGCCGGCAGTGAAGAATAGAAAAGCTTGTGCTGCTATCACTAACTCGTTCAGACCTAAGGAAACATGGAATTAACATTGGAATTATCGAAAATTAATTAATGCCTATTTCTAACAAAAACATCAAAATTTTCTGAAAAAACATGCTACTCAGGAAACGAATGTATATTTAAATATATTTATATAGTGATTCCTTGAAAATGTAAAATCATTACTCTAAAACGTAAAAAGTAAATATTGCCATCATTGTAACTCAGAAAATGTAAATCTGTATAACAAGTATGGTGTAATAGTAAATGTCAAATTATTAGTGGCCAAACTGACTCATTCTGCTATATCAAAGAAATATAAAACTGCAACATTTTTACAAAAAAATGTTAAAAGAGAAAATCAATTTATATAAACTAATAGAATTAACCAACTATACATTACAATAAAAGTAAAGCGAGATTTCATAAATTACAATATTACAAAAATGAATAACAAGTATGAATAAAAGTTAAACAAATAATTCCGACTCTTGGGGCAGAATTATTAATTCTAACGTTATGGCAAGAAAATTTAAAATCTAATATAATATTTAAAAACAATTACCAAGATCTTCCTTCTGGGCTTGATCATGAATCCGAATGAGTGCATTAACGAAGTCGTTTTTAACAATGTTGTTCTCCTTCCGGTATTTAGCGGATTCCGTGTAAAGGGAAGTAAAGAACTTCTCTACGCCCTCGTCAGGGAAGAAATAGGAATACAGATTCCCAAGAAAGGGAGAAACTTGCTGAAGGACCAATCGTGTTTGCATTCTGCTTTCCGGGTGGAAGATAGAGCGGCCCATTTCCCGGAACTCGCTATTGTCACGAGCAAGTGCTTTCGCATCCACACCAAATGCACAGTCACCTATCACATCTGTCGTGAATTTTGCTGTGACATCGCGCACGTCAATAGTATTTCTTGATCGCGTAATCTCATCGAGATGATTCTCGAGCTCGTCCGCACGCTTCAATATCATATCAAACATATCCCTAAGCTTGCCAGTTGTGAAAACAGGAGAAAGCTTTCCCCTCAAAGCTTTCCATCTTTTGCCTTCCAGGGAGAAAAGAGTTTGTGATATTGGGTCATACTGCAAGTGTTAATTTAAATTTTCATTAATTGCAATTAACAGTAGTTTGTCATTTGTCGCACTTAAATGACTGTCAGTTAGTTAGATTGTAGAAAAGTGTATCCAAATACAGAGAAAGATTACTCTGGGATTGATAATTTTTGATAAGCAAAATTAGTATATGCTTTATCCGACATTGGATTTAAAAGGTCGTCAGATAGTTACACTTGAGAAAAGAGCTCAACATTTAATAGAAAGGTCATTCTTCAAGCGATAACTTAGTTTTTTATCTTCATTTATCTGACTCATTATCGTGAGTCAATAAACTTAAGAAAAGTGTATGAAATACAGCAGAGTCATTCTGCGAGTGATAATTCTGTTTGTGATTACCAAAATTACCAATGCTGCATGACATATCGAATATAAGTAATCGTCGGTCAATTAGATTTAGGAAAACACTTTCAAAATAGAGTGGAAGCTCGATTATTGAAAGTAACAGTTTAAATTTGTAATTAGCAAACACTGAAGCTAACATTTTATTCATAATTTATAAATGGAACTGCAAGAAATTATGTGATCTATTAATATATAAGACAAAAATAATAACAAAATAACAAGAAATATGTGGAAAAGTGAAAATTTCCGAAATAAATATGATAAAAACTAATATGTAAACTAATAAAAAAGAAAAACATGACGAGAGGATAGATTTGTTGAGTGTGTGTGTGTGTGTGTGTGAGCAAAGCGGAGACAACAATGAGCGTTCGGTGGCAAAGCGGAAAGTCGAGATCCGCGAGCAGGGTCCAAAAATGTAGTAAACACATTGTATGAATATTAATAAACCGTCTATTTCTGCCCACGGGCGTCTTGACTTACGAGGAGAGATCAATCAAACCACTATACTTTTTCCTCCAGTAATAAAGTGGGGCATAAATGCATATTCGTTGTGAATTTGTATCATAACTAAATATGTTATGACTTCTAACATAATCCGCAACGCTTGCTCGTTTATATGTTTCCGAGAAACTCGAAAATCGCTGACTCGATTTCACTACAATTTTCGTCTGTTCTATCAACTTATGATCCGAACAGATTATACGCCATAAAATACTGTAATATTTCTCACTTATACAGAATGTTTTAAAAGTAATTTAATTATTTCAAAAGAAGATATCAAATATCTTCTAACAATGTTGAAGATATTATTCATGAAACCGAATTATTATTTCCGTGCATTGTTACGATCGATAACAGATTCGAATAAACGAGGTTCTACTGTATTTCCGTTTCAAAAATCGTATTTTTTCATTACCTTCTCGTTGACGTAGAAACCTCGGTCAGAGAACTTGGAGAAGTCTTTGATGAGCACAGTTTTAATCAACTCCGGGTCATTGAGGACGAGTACTGGCGAGCGGAACATGAATAAGCCAACCATCGGCTCATCTTTATATTTCTCATAGATTTGCTTTGAGTAATTGCCAACCGAGATCGTTCTCATCGCGAGTCCAGCACCATTGCCGAAAATTGGTATTGGTTTTGGGCCAGCTACACCTCGTGCTTTCCAAAAGTTGTACGTCGATGTCAAATAATAGTACAACAAAAGCGCCACTGCGAGGGCACCGCAGAAAAGCTGGACGAATTCTACCATTCTTCGATTTTCCTGTTTGATTTATTAATTTATTAATTCACTTTCCTCTTTTTATTTTATTTTATTTTACCTCTGATACTATGTAGAACCAATAAATATTAATATTGACTATTAATATAGAATTCAATGTATTACAGTGAATGTAAAAAGTATTAAATAATGTCCGTAAAATTAAAAGGTCGTAAATATTCTCTGAATAAGTGAGTCTTGTTTTATACAGAAATTCTTTAATAAATACAGCAATACTATGTTTTAGTTCAAATTGATTGCTGTAGAAAATTTTTTTACATCGACTGTAATTTATTAATCGTTTAATTTGTTTCTATACAGAACCAATAAATCTTAATATATAACACGATTATACATAACGTAATAAAAAACTACACGAATTCTTAAAAGCTCCAATTTAAGTTCTCGTTGACATTAATATAACTCCAAATGTCAAAAAACATGATTGCAAGTAGCTCATGAAACAATTAGTTTCCATAATCCTTACATTAACCGAAAACATAATTCATTTATAATTCGCAAACAATATCATAAACGAATTTTTTTAAAGACTCACCTGGATCGAAAGGCAGGAAATAATTCTCAAACTTTCACGGTACCACGAAACTACAAGCACAGATACTCAAATTCAAGAAATCAACTATCAACGCAATAAGCCGGATGAATCCATCCTCTCGTTGTGCAGCTTGCCCGAATACAGGATATGACTTCGGCAAGAAATCATTTAAGTAGATGTTTGAAAAGTGTTACGTAAGTAAAGTGGATACTGCGCAAACTACAATATGCAGATTACGCTGCCGACACTGTAATCATAGATAATTCGCAGAGCGCGAAACAGCATAAAAATGAAACTTATGGTTCAAAGCAGCATCAATGACAAGTATATTAATCTGCTCTGTAATGTTGATCTTAATGCATTTGATTGACAGGGTGGCGGGGAACATTGTATGTGAACGTGCAATTCATGAACATGGCTTGCAAGATTAATTACTCAGCATAGTTGTTATGTGATGTGTAATGTGATGGTTATTAGGTAATTATTAGCCGCCATCAATTACGATGAAGATATTAACCAATCTATCGCAAGACTTGTGTTTCTTCTACTCTTGTACTAATCAAAACAAAGGCAACGTTTCACTTAAAGATCTTGTTTTATATAATTAGCTCTATGATTGTAATACAATACTATGTGAAATTAGTTCGTCGGAGTCAAGTACAAAAGATTGTTCTATTTAAAATATTTTATGAAATTCTAATGGAAGAGGAAGAAAAGCAGTATTTCGCAAAAATGAATTAAACAACAAAAGCACGATAAGAGTTTGTGAAATGATAATGTGAACTAGAAGTGTATAGGAAATCTAAAAGAGACAAAAAATTGGTGACTATCGAAATTATGAAAACATATCACGCGGAAACTACGACCAGGTCTGTTGCTGTTTTCTGCTGATTGCTAATATTAAATCTTATCTATGGTTTAGCAGTTTCACTGAACTTTTTTACGCTAAAAACTAGACACTACTGCGTTTTTCGATGGACAGAAGCAAGAGAAAAGTTGTAAGACATTCGTGTATAACGAAAACTGTTAAATAGAATTCTATTTAAATATATGTGTAAATATATATAAATATAAATATAAGAATAAATATAATCCTGCTGTATATGACAGCGTGATCATTTAAAGTATTAGCACAAACGGCTTTTCAAGTAAACTGCTTCAGAATAAATTTTGATACAGAAAAAAGTATCTTTTTGAAAAACTAATTTTCTTAAAAAAGAAAGTTTCAATTTAAAAGAAAACGAAGGTTATCGAACCAGAATGTTTTCTCGTTAAAGATAATTTATTTTGGAAAATCTGGGTGTGAGAACATCTTTACATGTACATTTACATTTACACATCGATTTTGTACTTTTTGCGATTCATATATCATTTGATATTTATGTACATTATTGACGGGCATTACAAATAGAGATGTTTTAGCTGTAAAATCTGCGATCTGCTACGAAGATTGACGTGAATGTTTGTATGTGTGATGTTACACCATGCACTACATGCAGCGGCGCAACACATGCAGGTACAGGATGATCCGCTTCATTTACATCATCTGTATCGTGCTGCACTTTTTATTAGACATGTACAGTGGATGAAGAAAGTATTAGCACAACCAGATTTTCTAAAATAAATTCTCTTAATGAAGAAAACATTCTACTTTGAGAAAAATTATATTCTTTAAAAAAGAAACTTTCTTCTTCAAAAAATTTGTTTCATCTTTAAAGAAAGCTTCTTTCAATATCGAAGTTTAGTCCAAGAAAAAGAATGTGTGCGAATACTTTTCTTATCCGTTGTTTGTAGTTCTATGCAGAGTGATGCGTTTGTTGTGGAATTAGCACGTATTTGGGCCGACTATTTATTTTACAAAACAGGTTTTATAGGATTTACCGCTGCCTATTAGTTGTACCATTGTTTCACACTTTTATAATATTAGTTATATTATTTGTATAGAGTAATCTGCTGGAGGGAGTATTATACCACTTTATATTATATACTTTATAAATACGATACATAAAATATATACAATGCAAAGAAGTTTTGTGGCTCATTCGTATGTAATTAAAATTTGTAGATAATTTATAATCATCCTTCATAATTATACAGAATATTGAAAAAGCGAAACGTATATTTGGTAAATTTTTTGTAAAGAAATTTGGTATACAGTAGATTTTAACTCAATTGAGATTTTCCACTTTCCGAGCTTTTAGCTGATGTTGAAAAACAAATAATGATTGCCACGACATAGAAAAGTGTTCCCAGGCATATAAAGCTATCGTTGAATTAAATCTATTTCTATCAAAAACTATTTCAATCTATTTATAATATTTTCACTCGGAAAAATATTGTTATCACAGAATATCGTTCCATAAGCTGTAAACGTGCTTGGAACGTTTATTTTAATCTCCGCCATTTTCAAATTTATTCCATTTTTGGCGCAAGCAGGAAGGCCGTTTGATCCAACTCTTAGATCCTTCGGTGGCTTTGCGGAAGTCGAATTTGAATCCATGTATTATTTTAATAAGTCCGACTTGTACTTGATAAACTGCAAACCTTGTTCCTGCAAAATACAAAAAGGACATTAATTTGTTTCGGTAAAATAGATTTCCTTACTTTAGAACGCAAAAAACTATAATTGTTCTTGAAATTGTGTTGAACATAGGTAGCGTCTTTTTAAATTCAAACCATTTTCCTTATGTTTTTCCAAAATTAATTAATTTACAATAGCTGTTACAATTTTACTTATAATTCACAAAACACTGTTTTCACAAATTGTCTCAGATTTTTTAACAAAAGATTACAAGATTAGCATACATCGTTGTGTAATGAGAGCGAAATAAGAAAGATTAGGAATGTTGCAAAATCAGAGCACACAATAATCCAGATATTATGATCAATAAATTAAACGCAACATTCTTGTCTCCTTACAATAAATCTGCTGTTGTTGTTGAACTATAATTCATCACCCCACAGTATGATATTAAAAAATCATTTTATGTTTCTAATATCTCTAATTTTGATTACAAATTTTTGAAAATCAAAACAAATTGTCATCTAGACATTTTGAGAAGTGTTGTAAATTTGACTTCATTGGGATTACTTGTTTGTCATTTATGATGTTAACTAAAGTGAAGGTTTCAATCGCGTAGTCATCGTTACTCGCGCAGGTAATTAGGGGGAGCAAAGAACAAGCGTTCATAATGCACTATGACAGCTTAATTACATCTTTAGCACTAAACGCGCCGGCACTTTGTAAACATCTATTTTCACCGGAACCGTTCGAATGACCGATTATGGAATAAAGGTCATATTTTTCGATTTGAATGTTCCTAATTCCCAATCTAATACGAAAATTAATGCAGAGAGAAACAATAAATAGTAATAAAAAGATGATACACTATCATTTTGATACTTTAGAAGAACAATAACAAGTGCGTATTAGAATCATATTTCAAAACCGATCTTGCGACCGTGATCATATTAAAAACCAACGCGGGATAAAAAATCGATCACTTGACCGTAACGGTGTCAAGGACTAATAGAAGATAAAAAAGTTACGCGTGGAACAATCTAGTTCACATAAATAAAAAAAAAAAATATAGCGGTCGAATTGAGTACCTCCTCCTTTTCGAAATCGGTAAAAACACTGCTTTCCGCTATACAACAGCTGCACTATACGGCTTTTTGTTAAGAAAACACCATCTCGAATAATGGAAACTGCTGGTCCTTTGGTCGACAGTACTTAGTCATCTAAATTAAAAATATAGATTTTCACTTTTTGATTAAAACAGTCTTCAATATTTGACACGAAACGTTTCGGCGCTTTATTTCCCCTATATATGGAAAAATTAGTATTTTTTAAAAAAGGTCATAAAAAAAGAACTGTCTCCTCTAACGAAAACATTATTTTTTTTTAAAAACGCGTTCTTCAAGAAGTTGTATTATAATTTCGAAAAACTTTTTTCCACTGTGTACGGTGAGTGTCAAAAGTATTCGCACAATGAGAACATAAAAATACAAAGAAGTAGAATGTTGCAATTAATGATTTTCTTGTATGTTTGCTTTCAGTAATGTTGGATTCGATGCACTTGTAAACATGCTAACCAATAAAGACTAATCGCGCCATATAATAACTATGAAATATTCGTCAATATAATAAATGGTGAACAAATTGTTGTCGTGTTTAAATGCACACTGATCATCAGAAGAACAATAAATAAAAAGAATTGGAACTTGTTGAATCTGTACCTGTTCTTATTCCTGATCGCAGAACTTTTAGCGTCAAACAATCAAATATCATTTTGCGGACGTTGTCGTAGTTCAGATCGACTCGTTTTTCAGCAACTCCTCGATCTCCTCCCGCAGTTTATCCTAAGCATCCTGTTTGAAAGGATAACGGGGCCACCAACTTCCTCAGACCTGAAGAAAGATGGAATTAACATAGGGATTTTCGAAAATTAGCTTATGCCTAGTTCTATCAAAAAATTAAAAACGACTATTTTTCGAAAAACACGCTATTCAAGAAAGGAATGTGTATTTATATATATTTATATATTGATTTGTTGAAAATGATAAACTATTGTTCTAAAAAGTAAACCGTATTGACATCTACGTAACTAAGAACATGTAAATCTGTATAACAAGTATAGGTATGTTTTACTTTTCAGTAACGAATAATCCAATAATTTCTGAAAAGCAATAGCGTAGCACGTTGTATAATATATGTTGTATTTTCTAAAAATGCTGTGTAGCAGTTCTAAGTATTTCAGAGCAGGAAAAATCTTAAAAGTTTATAAGAAACCTGTGAAATCTAAAAGTTATCAAGACGTTAGTGGTGAAAGTAACCCATTCTTGTACAGCAAAGACATATGTATTGTTGGAACATATAAGTAAGCGAAAGAAATGATGCCCTATGAGATTTCGGCGCCTGTGAGCTACAACTATCAAAATGAAAAGATCCCTTAAAGGGCAAGTTAAGAATTGAAAATATAATAGCCACCGAGACCGTGATCACCCATGCGTAATTACGAGTCACCCGGTCGTGGGCGTTAGAGACGAGCCCAGCGGCAAGCGAGAAACAATTCTTTTGTTTCTCGGAAATAGTCGGAATTATCCGAGGAATAAATACGACTGATTGATGAAGGACGATGCTCATTCGCTAAAAAGACGTCCATTAGGCACGAGGTGCAACCTGTATCGGAATTGGAGAGAGAACAAGGATGACACTCCTGACGATTAGATACGCCAAGCCAGGAACTAATAATAACCAGGAAGGCTGTGATACGACTCTGAAATCGAAGTAAGTACTACTTGAGTTAGTAATTCAGAGGCGATCGATTTACAACCGATCGCAGAAGGAAAAGATGGCTTATGCCCAATCTCGACGTAAGACTTCATGAGAAGCGGTCAGAAGGTAGTGTGAGCGCGAGTATCGAATTGACTGAGAAATTATAACACAGCCGTCAGGAGTCTCAAAGGATGGCGAAGGCCCACAAACTATAGAATATCGTTGTGTTACCCAGAAAGACAAGATGGCAGATGGCCATGAAAGATAATCATTAATAATTAAAAAAATTAAAAATTCACAGAACAACCAACAAAATATACATGTCCTTTGAAATTAAACCTGTGTCCTAATTTCTTATTTAAATTCCCTATCCCTGATCCGAAGTTCACTAGCCTGAACATGTATAACAAAAAACATAAAAAGGGAAAATTGATTTCGTTATCGATTCCGATTGAGTTACTATTTCTTGGGTGTCATTTGCAAGGAATATAGATGCAACAATCTATTATTCTTTCCATTAAAGAACTGTTTGTTTTCACTGCATGTATTTCGAATAAATGAAGCTCTACTATATTTCATTTCCAGAAACAGTATTTTTTCATTACTTTCCGCTGACGTAGAAGCCATGACCAATAAACTTGGAGAAGTTGTTGATGAGCACAGTTTTTATCAACTCTGGGTCATTGAGGACGAGATGAATATGCCAATCATCGGCTCGTCTTTACACATCTCGCGCATTCACTTTAAACCATTGTCGGTCCAGATCGATCTCATCGTGACTCCAGCAGCATTGCCGAACATTGGTATCAGTTTTGGGCCGTTCACTCCTCTTATTTTCCAAAAGTTGTACGTCCGTGTCAGACAATAGTACAACAGAAGTGCCGCTGCGAGAGTACCGCAGAAAATCTTGACGTATTCTACCATTCTTTGATCTTCCTGTTTGATTTATTACATTATTAATTCTGTTTCCTCTTTTTATTTTATTTTATTTTATTTTGAATAAATTCTCTCAATCATTGGATATTTCTGTACCACATTTCGATTATTACAGTTAATGTAAAAAGTATTACACAATGTCCTTGAAACAGAAAAGTTGCAAATATTCTGTGATGCTTCTAAAAGCATGAAAGAAAAAGAAATCGTCAAGCGGTCTTCTTTCACGACCCAAAAAGTACATTGTCCCATAAAAGCGTTTCGGTTCCAAAAAAATCTCAGCTATACAAGAACATACCAAAAATGTAAAAGTATATCATTAAAAAGCCAAGTTTTCAATAAAAATATTTAAGCTTCAGAGAGAAATAAATATCACACAAGAAAGCCAAATTTTATTCAATGATAGTTCGATTTAACTTTAATTACAGATTTAACATTAACAACAAATTGGCGTGTGCGCACTTCATTCGATGCACTATAGTGATGTTGCTAACAACAGTGGTTTCCTTGTTACTTACGTGGTACTGGACAATACTCATGAAAGTGCTTGACTCCTGTGCAGGAAAGAAAAAATTGTAATTTAATAATTATAAATTCAAAATAGTTTCCCATTAGTTTGTTTACCTTGCAATGAAACGCGCCCCGTCAAATTTTGTCCAATCATCGTAAAACTCGTATGATTATCATCTTCTCGCTTTCTGCTCAAGCAGCAACTTCACGCGTCTGGAAATTGACCACTTTACGCGCTTGTATCACAATCTACTATTATGTAACGCATGGTGCAAAAGTTCAAGCCTCGAAGCCTGCGTATTCTGCGGAAAGTGGCTGATTCCCGCACTATAATCTATGTTCACTCTGTTACTGCATCCGTGCTGAAAGTAGCATTTTATTTCATTTTATGATATATACATAGCGCGGAAAGTAAATTATTAGCGCATTAGCGCGGTAATGAAAAACAAATGATTAACGGTATTATGTTACATTTTCTGCTAAATTCAGAGACATTCATCAATCTCGGAATCTAACCAGCAATAGAAATCATAGATTAATCTGGCGATATGGAATTACATTAAACTTATAACATTTTTATAAAGAAGATGTACTGGATTTAAAACTAAAAAATCTAAAATCTTAACATCAGATAACGTAAAAAGGTTTATGAATGAAGCACTAGGTGAGATATGTCTAGCAACAAAGCTAAACCTCAAAATGTATATAACATTAACTCCACTACAGTATTTATTATTAAAAATGTTTACTATTGATTTGTAATTTAACAACATCTTAGAAACTTCGATCTTTGTCGATTCACTCAAAGTAAACTTTGGCAGCATTCATTGCATAAAATATAGTGTTCTACTATAAATACTATAATACTATTTATAGTACGTAAAGCAGCCACGGACACGTGAATTTCCATAATTTACCTTAGCGTACGCGACATTGACTGGAGCACTTGTGTGATCACCGCGGCATTGATAGATGGACTCATGTGATTATCAGACTTGCCTTCGACTCGTGCAACAACTTCCACACTCATTCTATTGTCACCGCCGCGACACCTTCAGCACATGCAACAACTTCACGCGTCTGCAAATTGACCACTTTACGCACTTGTATTAGAATCTACTATTTTATACAGGACATTGTTTATTAAACACAATTATATTATTGTAGTCGACTCTTGCTCGCTCGATGCGCTCGATCTCGCTTCCGAAATGTGACTGAGGTCTGCGAGCAGACAATTCGAAACTATGTACATATTTGGGCCTTGAAGAGGGGGACTATTGTCCCTAATTCTATTACCCTTATCGCAGGTCGGTTCACGCGGCGTCACCAAGGGTTAGCTAGCGGCCCCGGTTCGACCATAAGGTCTCCCCGTGCACGCGGAACCTTCCAAACCCGGGAAGTTTTACCTTTCCTAACGAGGTCAATTCTCGGCCTCAGGTCGATGCATGCATCTCCCTGAGTACGACGGCTTATAGGCCACGGTACGTTTTCACGTTACCGCGCACTAGGGGTTCGGCCAAAGGGAACCGTAACTTCAAAAACAAGACATTTTGCTCTCATGGCCTGCACGCATCCTTTACATGTCGCGATAATTACGCAAGCATAATAAGTACGACGACATACGCAATGGTACAATCTCTTCGAGCGTTAACATAATAGACTCTTTCGTCGTCCATCGTCGAAACTCACAAAACAACATAATTATTTGATCTCTTAACCTATCTGCGCGTAACAATTATGTTTTAGTTAAAACTAATTGCTGTAGGATTTTTATTATGTAGGTCATTTATTAGTCGTTCGTCTTCTTTTTTTTACTTTATTAAGGTAACAACTACATACAAGTAAAATGTTCAAAAAGGGTTATCGCCGAATTAAGTTTATTTCTATTAAGTAATCTATTTATAATATTCTCACTGAGAGAAATATTGTTATCACACAGTATCGTTTCACGAGCTATAAACGTGCTTGGAACGTTTATTTAATCTTCGTTATCTTCAAATTTATTCCATTCTTTGGCGCGAGCAGGAAGGCCTTTTGATCTAACTCGTAGGGCACTTCGGTGGCTTCACAGACGTCGAAATGGAATCCATGTATCATTCTCATAAGTCCAACTTTTACTTGATAGACTGCAAACCTTGCTCCTGCAAAATATAAAACGTATATTAATTTATTTTATTAAGATTCCCTACTTTGGAACGCAAAAAAATAGAATTGTCCTTGAAATTGTGTTGAAAACAGGTGGCGTCTTTTTAAATTGAAAACCGTTTTCCTTATGTTTTTCCAAAACTAATTAATTTAAAATAACTGTTACAATTTTACTCGAAAGTACTCACAAAACACTGTTTTTACAAATTAGCTCATATTTTTGAACAAAAGGATTACAACACTAGCATGGAGCATTGTGTAAATAAGAAAGATTAGGAATGTTGAAAGATCAGAGCACTCAATGATCCAGATATTATGATCGATAAATTAAAAGAAACATTCGTGTCTTTTACAATAAATCTGCTGCTGTTCTTGAACTATAATTCAGCATCCCACAGTATGATATTACAAAATCACTTTATGTTTCTAATATCCCTAATTTTCATCACAAATTTTTGAAAATTGACTTCATTGGGTTTACGCGTTTATCAGTTATGATGTTAACTAAAGTGAAGATTTCAATTGTGTTGTCATCATTATTGACGTCGGCAATTAAGGGGACAAAAGAATAAACGTTCCTAATGAACTATGACAGCCTAATGACATGTTTAACACTAAACATACCGGCCACTTTGTAAACATCTATTTTCAGCGAAACCGTTCGAATGACCGATTATGAAATAAAGGTCGTATACTCCAATTTGAATGTTCCTAATTCTCAATTTAATACGAAAACTAATGCAGAAAGAAACAATAAATAGCAATAAAAAGATGATAGACTGTAATTTTTATTCTTAATAAGATTGATAACAAGTGGGTAATTGAATTAAATACCGAAACCGGTCATTCGACTCTGACCGCATTAAAAACCAATGCGAGATAAAGAAAATGATGAGTTGAACGAAACCGATCACTTGACCGTGACCGTGTTAAAGACGAACAAGAGATACAAAAAAATACGCGTCGAACTATCTTGTTGACATAAATGAAGAGAATAGTTTCCCGTGATGCAACAGTATTATTAGCAATATCAACAGTGACGCAGCATTATCGGACTCTTTGTGAAGAAAAAAGCATTTCGAATAATGGAAGCTGTTACATGTATCGCTTTCGTTCACAGTACTTAATCATCCAAATGCAGTCTGTAATATTTGACACTAAACGTTTCGGCGCTTTATTTTATGTGTTGTTAGAAAAAGTATTGGCACAATTAGCATTTTTTTTTAAAACTATAAAGAAGAAAACTGGCCCCTCTAAGGAAAACATTTTAAAACATTTCTTCCAAAGACACAGGGTTTATGCAATTTCTTCCACTGTATACATGTAGTGTAGGAGAATTATAAAATAATATAAGAGACTAGTATGATAAAGTGAGAGAGAATGTGTGTGTGTGTGTGAGAGAGAAAGATAGAAAGAGTGAGAGTGAAGGATGCTGCTATAGTTATCTAAGACTACATTTGTATATTTAAAAAAAAAAGAAAACCGTGTGCAAGGAAGGCTCACTTATTGATTTGTGAATTCATTCCTTTTCAGAGCCTTAAAAGAGACCAGACGTGTAATGAAATCGTTAAATCACTCGCGTTCCTGTTTATTTACTACAGTAGTGAGTGTCAAAAGTACTCGCACAGTAGGAACATAAAAACAAAAAGAACAAGAACGTTACCATTAATGATTTTCTTGCATTCGCTATGAGTAATGTTGACTAATTCAACGCACTTTCGAAAGTGTTAACCAATAAAAAGTATTAATACTACTAATATTGCCATACTATAATGGCTAAGAAATATTACGGCTATACGGCTGTTTATTTAAATCGACACTGATGGTTAAAAGAACAATAAATAAAAAGGACTGGAATTTCTTGAATCTCTACTTGTTCGTGTTCCTGTTCGTGGTACGTTTAGTGTTAAACAAGTTTATAGTTAACAACTATTGTTTATTAAGAGGATTATACCTATACAGTTCCTTGGTCCGTCGCCAAATGGCAGATAGTGCATGGGATGACGTTTTGCCACTTCCGCTTCATCGAATCTGTGAGGATCGAATTTCAACGGGTTCGGGTAAATACATGGATTATGGTGAATACCATGAACAGGAATCCATACGTGAATGCCTGCGGGCACAGTGAGTTTCATATCCTCGAACGAGTAGTCGGACATTACTTCTCTTTGGAGCAACTGGAGCGGAGGATACTTCCGTAGCGTTTCTGTTTTTGTAATAGAAAAAGCTTTTTTTAGTTGTAGTTCTTGTCCAGTTTCTTTACTGACTTCGAAAACGAAGAATATTTTTTTTTAAATTTGTGCAACTTTAACTTTGCGATTGATGAACCGATTGGGATGAAAACGATGGACCAACATTAAAAAATATATATCACAAATTGAGAATCTCCTAGAAAAAAGATTTCAAAAAAGAGCAACATAACGAATGCGTTAAAAAGTACAAAATAATTGTCATCGTATTTATACTTATTAAATGTCTCTCGTTTCGGAGATGGTGCAAAATAAATGCAACTACAAAGTATTAATATGTAATTACAAAATAATTTTGTCCTTTCTAGCACACTTTTGTTTTTCCAATTGTCGAAAGCGGTCCACATTTTTAAAAATATTTGTTTCTCGAGTTGAGGAACACAAATGTATCACTAATACACTAAAGTAAGGGATGTGACAATAAATAAATATTTTTTAAAAAAAGTGACAAACCACGGAAGACGCCGTCGAGGTATTTCAAGTTCCGGATGTTATCATAGGTCAAATTTGTCCCGTTTTTCAGGAACTCTTTTATCTCCTCCCGCAGTTTATCCTGAACGTCCTGGTTGAGAGCCAATTCGTATAATGCGTTGCTCATCGTTGTCGCCGAAGTTTCGAAGCCAGCAGTGAAGAATTGAAAAGTTTGCGCTGCTATCACTAACTCGCTCAGACCTGAAGAAACATAGAATTAACATTGGAATTAGCGAAAATTAACTTATGCCTATTTGTATCGAAAAAATCAAAATGTATTTAAAGATATTTCTATAGTGATTTCTTGAAAATATAAAATCGAAATAAAATAGAAAATAAGAAAATGTAAATGTGTATGACAAGTATGCTGTAATAGTATATGTTGTCAAATTGTTAGTGGCCAAACTAACTCATTCTGCTATATCAAAGAAATATACAACTGCAACATTTTTACAAAAAACGTAAAAAGAGAAAATCAAAGGGCGATTTCATAAATTACAATATTTCAGAAATGAATACCAAGTATGAATAAATGTTAAACAAATAATTCCGAATCTTTGGGCAAAATTATTAATCCTAGTGTTAAATGCAAGAACGTATAGGTATAATTAAAAGCTAGGCGAGTTAATACAAATATCGAGATTAAAAGTTAAAATGTAATGAAATATTTTGAAATAAATACCAAGATCTTCCTTCATGGCTTGTTCACGAATCCCCATGAGTGCGTTAACGAAGTCGTGTTTAACGATATTGTGGTCCTTCCGGTATTTAGTGGTTTCCATGAAAAGGGAAGTGAAGAACTTCTCGACGCCCTCGTCGGGGAAGAAAAAGGAATACAGATTGCCAAGAATAGGAGAAACTTGCTGTAAGTTAAGTCGCTTTTGGATTCTGCTTTCCGGCCGGAACACGTGTCGGCCCATTTCCCGGAACTCGCTATTGTCACAAGCGAGTGCCTTTGCATCGACGCCAAATACACAATCACCTATCACATCTGTCGTGTATTTTGCTGTCACGTCGCGAACGTCAATGAACTTTCCTGAACGCGCAATTTCATCGAGATGATTCTCAAGGTCATCGGCATGCTTCAGTATCATCTCGAACATATCCTTGAGTTTTCCTGTGGTGAAAACGGGAGAAAGCTTTGCCCTCAAGTTTTTCCATCTTTTGCCTTCCAGAGAGAATAGAACTTGTGTTATTGGGGAATTCTGCAAAGGATAATTCAATGTTTGATTAATGGAATAAACAGTGCTTTGTCATCCATCGGATCTCATTGCCGTCAGTCATTTAGGCGTAAGGAAAGAGTTTCAAATTTAGTAGAAAGGTTATTCTGCGATTAATAATTTTTGATGAGCAAAATTAATAATGCTTTGCCCGACATTGGATTTAAAAAGGTCGTCAGTTAAACTTGAGAAAACGGTTTCAACTTTACTAGAATGGTTATTCTGCGATTGATAATTCGACTTGTGATTAGTAAAATGAACAATGTATTCTCCCACATTGGACTAAATAAGTCGTCAGATAGTTAAAGTTGAAAAACGAGTTCCATATTTAGTAGAAAGGTCATTCTGCAAACGATAATTTAGTTTTTGATCGACGAAATTCGCAATGATTCGTCATTTATCCGGCTTCATTATCATCAGTCAATTAGACTTAAAGAAAAGTGTATGAAATACAGTAGAGTCATTCTGCGAGTGATAATTCGATTTTTGATAACCAAAATTACCAATGCTGAATCACTCATCATATATAAATAATCGTCGATCAATTAGATTTAGGAAAAAAGCGTAAAAATACTGTAAAAGCTCGATTATCGAAAGTAACTTCTCGCCGAAATATTTGCAGTGTATTAGCTAAAATTTGATACATAATTTAATAAATGGGACGACAAGAAATGAATTGCCGTATTAATGTACAAGAAAAAACAACATAGAAATGAGAATAAATATGATACAAATATAGTTGCTTCTCGAAATTAAAATTGTAAACATATGACGCAGGCAAATTGTAAGCTGTAACTTATTGCAATATCTATCACTTATACAAGAGGTTATAAAAATAACTTCATTATTTCAAAAGGAATATACATATACTATACACAACTATACGAACAATATCAACAATCTATTATTCATTAAATTGTATTATTATTACCATGCATTTATTACTGTCTGAAAGCAAATCCCAAACAGCATTTCTACAGTGTGTTCCATCCAAAGTCAATAGCGTTTTTCAAAATAAATAAAAAAATAAGTATTACAAGTATTTCGTATAAACAAGGTTCTACTATATCTCATATCCAAAAACAGTATTTTTTCATTACCTTTTCGTCGATGTACAAGCCACGATCAGTAAACTTGGAGAAGTCTTTGATGAGCACAGTTTTAATTAACTCTGGGTCATTGAGGACTAGCAATGGCGAGCGGAACATGAATAAACCAACCATTGGCTCGTGTTTGTACTTTTCATAGATTCGCTTCAAGTAATTGCCACCCGAGCATGATCCGAACACGAGCCCAGCAGCGTTGCCAAAAATTGGCATCGGTTTTGGGCCGGGCACACCTCTTATTTTCCAAAAGTTGAACGTCGATGTCAAATAATAGTACAACAAAAGTGCCACTGCGAAGGCACCGCAGAAAAGCTGGATGAATTCAACCATTCTTCGATTTTCCTGTTTGATTTAGTAATTTATTAATTCTCTTTCCTCGTTTTATTTTATTTTATTCTACCTCTGATTCTATGTAGAACCAATAAATATTAATATTGATTATTAATATAGAATTCAATGTATTACAGTGAATGTAAAAAGTATTAAATAATGTCCGCAAAATTAAAAGGTTGAAAATATTCTCTGATGCTTCCGAGCATCACAGAATAAGTGAGTCTTATTTTATACAGAAATTCTTTAATAAATACAGCAATACTATGTTTTAGTTCAGATTGATTGCTGTAGAAACATTTTTTACATCGACTGTAATTTATTAATCGTTTATTTTGTTAAAGCCTGAGCTTCTATACAGAACCAATAAATCTTAATATATAACACGACTATAATTATATAGTATAATTATATAATTATATATAATTATATATAATTATATATTATAGCATGGGTTTCACTCGCCCGCTTCGCGGGCTGGGAGAAAATTCTACCCGATGACCCTCGACAAATGTAACAACAAAAAGTTCATCATTTTATTTGTTCTCAATTCCTTGTTTTCTGAAGTGATAGCATTATAATGCATACATCAATTTACTCTCAGAACCTTTTGTTTTCGAACAGTGCAAATTCCATTGAAATCGACTCAGTAATTTTCGCGCCAAGTCGGAACAAACAAACTTACAAAAACGCCTACAGCTTTACGTATGTAGACCTCAGTAGTGTTAAAAAGAGTGAGCGCCCTTCCCGTCGACTGAAATGTTACTGAAAATGCATCTGGACTCACGTCAGTCGCACCACAGGTCGGCTTTCGTTTTTAGCTTTCTTCGTCTACGCGCTTCCTTCTCTCGCTCTCGTACGCTTCCGAACGCGCCCGACGTTACCCGATGCTAGCCGATGCCGCCCGATGAGTGTACGCACGGAGTGTTATACGGGGTTAAATTTCATCGTTTTACATGTACTCATTTCCGACTTCCTGATGTCATAGCGTTATAATACATATACCAGTTTACTCCCAGGACCTTCTACTTTCAAACAGTCCAAATTCTATAGAAATCTGTTCAGTAATTTTCGCAGCAAGTCGGAGCAAACAAACATACAGAAAACGCCTACAGATTTATATGTACATATAGAGAAGAGATTGTACATAACATAATGAAAAACTACACGAATTCTCAAAAGTTCCAATTTAAATTCTCGTTGTCATTAATATAATTCTAAATGTCAAAACACATGATTGCAAATAGCTCATGAAACAATTAGGTTCCATAATCCTTATATTAACCGAAAACATAATACTTTTATAATTCACAAATAATATCATAAACGAAGTTTTTCAAGGACTCACCTGGATCGAAAGCCAGGAAATAATTCACAAACTTTCGCGGTACCACGAAACTACAAGCACAGATACTCAAATTGAAGAAATCAACTATAACGCAATAAGCCGGATGAATCCATCCTCTCGTTGTGTGGCGGCCCAAGTACAGGATATGACTTCGACAAGAAATCATTTAAGTAGATGTTTGAAAAGTGTTACGTAAGTAAAGTGGATACTGCGCAAACTACAATATGCATATTGCGCTGCCGACACTGTAATCATAGCTAATTCGCAGAGCGCGAAACAGCATATAAATGAAACTTATGGTTCAAAGCAGCATCAATGACAAGTATATTAATCTGCTCTGTAATGTTGATCTTAATGCATTTGATTGACAGGGTGGCGGGGAACATTGTATGTGAACGTGAAATTCATGAAAATGACTTGCAAGATTAATTACTCAGCATAGTTGTTATGTGATGTGTAATGTGATGGTTATTAGGTAATTATTAGCCGCCATCAATTACGATGAAGATATTAACCAATCTATCGCAGGACTTGTGTTTCCTCTACTCTTGTACTAATCAAAACAAAGGCAACGTTTCACTCAAAGATCTTGTTTTATATAATTAGCTCTATGATTGTAACACAATACTATGTGAAATTAGTTCGTCGGAGTCAAGTACAAAAGATTGTTCTATTTAAAATATTTTATAAAATTCTAATGGAAGAGGAAGAAAAGCAGTATTTCGCAAAAATGAATTAAACAACATAAGCACGATAAGAGTTTGTGCAATGATAATGTGAACTAGAAGTGTATAGGAAATCTAAAAAAGATAAAAAATTGGTGACTATCGAAATTATGAAATCATATCACGCGGAAACTACGACCAGGTCTGTTGCTGTTTTCCGCTGATTGCTAATATTAAATCTTATCTATGGCTAATCTTATCTGGCGAATCTAATCTTATCGTATCTTAGCAGTTTCACTGAACTTTTTTACGCTAAAAACTAGACACTACTGCGTTTCTCGATGGACAGAAGCAAGAGAATAGTTGTAAGATATTCGTGTATAACGAAAACTGTTAAATAGGATTCTATTTAAATATAAATATAAGAATAAATATAATCCTCCTGTATATGACAGCGTGGTCATTTAAACTATTAGCACATACGGCTTTTCAAGTAAACTGCTTCAGAGTAAATTTTGATACAGAAAAAAGTATCTTTTTGAAAAACTAATTTTCTTAAAAAAGAAAGTTTCAATTTAAAAGAAAATGAAGGTTCTCGAACCAGAATGTTTTCTCGTTAAAGATAATTTATTTCGGAAAATCTGGGTGTGAGAACATTTTCTTTACATATACATTTACATTTACACATCGATTTTGTACTTTTTGCGATTCATATATCATTTGATATTTATGTACATTATTGACGGACATTACAAATAGAGATGTTTTAGCTGTAAAATCTGCGATCTGCTACGAAGATTGACGTGAATGTTTGTATGTGTGATGTTACACCATGCACTACATGCAGCGGCGCAACACATGCATGTACAGGATGATCCGCTTCATTTACATCATCTGTATCGTGCTGCACTTTTTATTAGACATGTACAGTGGATGAAGAAAGTATTAGCACAACCAGATTTTCTAAAATAAATTCTCTTAATGAAGCAAACATTCTACTTTGAGAACATTTAATTTCTTTAAAAAAGAAACTTTCTTCTTCAACAAATTTGTTTCATCTTTAAACAAAGCTTCTTTCAATATCGAAGTTTAGTCCAAGAAAAAGAATGTGTGCGAATACTTTTCTTATCCATTGTTTGTAGTTCTATGCAGAGTGATGCGTTTGTTGTGAAATTAGCACGTATTTGGGCCGACTATTTATTTTGCAAAATAGGTTTTATAGGATTTACCGTTGCCTATTAGTTGTACCATTGTTTCACACAAGTGTGTTTAACGCATACACAGGTATATAACTTTTATAATATTAGTTATATTATTTGTATACAGTAACCTGCTGGAGCGAGTATTATACCACTTTATATTATATACTTTATAAATACGATACATAAAATATATACAATGCAAAGAAGTTTTGTGACTCATTCGTATGTAATTAAAATTTGTAGATAATTTATAATCATCCTTCATAATTATACAGAATATTGATAAAGCGAAACGTATATTTGGTACATTTTTTGTAAAGAAATTTGGTATACAGTAGATTTTGAGTCAATTGAGATTTTCCACATTCCGAGCTTTTAGCTGATGTTGAAAAACAAATAATGATTGCCACGACATAGAAAAGTGTTCCCAGGCATATAAAGCTATCGTTGAATTAAGTTTATTTCTATCAAAATCTATTTCAATCAATTTATAATATTTTCACCCGGAAAAATATTGTTATCACAGAGTATCGTTCCATGAGCAATAAACGTGCTTGGAACGTTTACTTAATGACTGCCATTTTCAAATTTATTCAATTTTTTGGAGCAAGCAGGAAAGCCGTTTGATCCAACTCTTAGACACTTCGGTGGCTTCGGAGAAGTCGAATTTGAATGGATGTATCATTTTAATAAGTCCAACTTGTACTTGATAAACTGCAAACCTTGCTCCTGCAAAATATAAAAAGGACATTAATTTGTTTCGGTAAAATAGATAGAATACTTAAGAACGCAAAAAACTATAATTGTTCTTAAAATTGTGTTGAAAATAGGTAGCGTCTTTTTAAATTGAAAACCGTTTTCCTTATGTTCTTCAAAAATTAATTAATTTACAATAACTGTTACAATTTTACTCGAAAATACTCACAAAACACTGTTTTCACAAATTATCTCAGATTTTTTAACAAAAGATTGCAAGACTAGCATACATCGTTGTGTAATGTGAGCGAAATAAGAAAGATTAGGAATGTTGCAAAATCAGAGCACACAATGATCCAGATATTGTGATAGATAAATGAAAAGCAACATTCTTCTCTTTTTACAATAAATCTGCTGTTGTTGTTGAACTATAATTCAGCACCCCACAGTATGATATTAAAAAATTGTTTTATGTTTCTAATATCTCTAATTTTCATCCTAAATTTTTGAAAATCAATACAAATTGTCATCTACATATTTTGAGAAGTGTTTTAAAGTTGACTTCATTGGGATTACTTGTTTGTCATTTATAATGTTAACTAAAGTGAAGGTTTTAATCGCGTAGTCATCGTTACTCACGCAGGTAATTATGGGGAGAAAAGAACAAGCGTTCCTAATGCACTATAACAGCTTAATTACATCTTTAGCACTAAACACGCTGGCACTTTGTAAACATCTATTTTCACCGGAACCGTTCGAATGACCGATTATGGAATAAAGGTCATATTTTCCGATTTGAATGTTCCTAATTCCCAATCTAATACGAAAATTAATGCAGAGAGAAACAATAAATAGTAATAAAAAGATGATACACTATCATTTTTATACTTTAGAAGAACAATAACAAGTGCGTATTAGAATCATATTTCAAAACCGATCTTGCGACCGTGATCATATTAAAAACCAACGCGGGATAAAAAATCGATCACTTGACTGTGACGGTGTCAAGGATTAACAGAAGATAAAAGAATTACACGTGGAACAATTTAGTTCACATAAATTAAAAACACTGCTTTCCGCGATGCAACAGCTGCACTATACGGCTCTTTGTTAAGAAAACACCATCTCGAATAATGAAAACTGCTGGCCCTTTGGTCGACAGTAGTTAGTCATCCAAATTAAAAATAAAGATTTTCACTTTTTGATTAAAACAGTCTTCAGTATTTGACACGAAACGTTTCGGCGCTTTATTTCCACTATATGTGGCAAAATTAGTATTTTTTAAGAAAGGTCATAAAAAAGAAAACTGTCTCGTCTAACGAAAACATTATTTTTTAAAAAACGCGTTCTTCAAGAAGTTGTATTATTATTTCGAAAAACTTTTTTCCACTGTGTACGGTGAGTGTCAAAAGTATTCGCACAATGAGAACATAAAAATAAAAAGAAGTAGAATGTTGCAATTAATGATTTTCTTCTATGTTTGCTTTCAGTAATGTTGGATTCGATGCAATTGTAAAAATGCTAACCAATAAAGACTAATCGCGCCATATAATAACTATGAAATATTCGTCGATATAATAAATGGTGAACAAATTGTAGTCGTGTTTAAATGTACACTGATCATCAGAAGAACAATAAATAAAAAGAATTGGAACTTGTTGAATCTGTACCTGTTCTTATTCCTGATCGCAGAACTTTTAGCGTTAAACAATGAAATATCATTTTGCGGACGTTGTCGTAGTTCAGATCGACTCCTTTTTCAGCAACTCCTCGATCTCCTCCCGCAGTTTATCCTAAGCATCCTGTTTAAAAGGATAACGGGGCCACCAACTTCCTCAGATCTGAAGAAACATGGAATTAACATAGGAATTTTCGAAAATTATCTTATGCCTAGTTCTATCAAAAATTAAAAATGACTATTTTTCGAAAAACACGCTATTCAAGAAAGGAATGTGTATTTATATATATTTATATATTGATTTGTTGAAAATTATAAATTATTGTCCTAAAAAGTAAACCATATTGACATCTTCGTAACTAAGAAAATGTAAATGTGTATAACAAGTATAGGTATGTTTTACTTTTCAGTAACGAATAATCCAATAATTTATGAAAAGCAATAGCATAGCATGTTGTATAATATATGTTGTATTTTCTAAAAATGCTGTGTATTAGTTCTGAGTATGTCAGAGCAGGAAAAATCCTAAAAGTTTATAAGAAACCTGTGAAATCTAAAAGTTATCAAGACGTAAGTGGTGAAAGTGACCCATTCTTGTACAGCAAAGACATATGTATAACAAAAAACATAAAAAGGGAAAATTGATTTCGTTATCGATTCCGATCGAGTTACTGATTCTTTGGTGTTATTTGCAAGAAATATAGATGCAACAATCTATTATTCTTTCACTTAAAGAACTGTTTGTTTTCACTGCAAGTATTTCGAATAAATGAAGTTCTACTATATTTCATTTCCAGAAACAGTATTTTTTCATTACTTTCCGCTGACGTAGAAGCCATGACCAATAAACTTGGAGAAATTGTTGATGAGCGTAGTTATTATCAACTCCGGGTCATTGAGGACGAAATGAATATGCCAATCATCGGCTCGTCTTTACACATCTCGCGGATTCACTTTAAACCATTGTCGGTCCAGATCGATCTCATCGTGACTCCAGCAGCATTGCCGAACATTGGTATCAGTTTTGGGCCGTTCACTCCTCTTATTTTCCAAAAGTTGTACGTCCGTGTCAGACAATAGTACAACAGAAGTGCCGCTGCGAGAGTACCGCAGAAAATCTTGACGTATTCTACCATTCTTTGATCTTCCTGTTTGATTTATTACATTATTAATTCTGTTTCCTCTTTTTATTTTATTTTATTTTATTTTGAATAAATTCTCTCAATCATTGGATATTTCTGTACCACATTTCGATTATTACAGTTAATGTAAAAAGTATTACACAATGTCCTTGAAACAGAAAAGTTGCAAATATTCTGTGATGCTTCTAAAAGCATGAAAGAAAAAGAAATCGTCAAGCGGTCTTCTTTCACGACCCAAAAAGTACATTGTCCCATAAAAGCGTTTCGGTTCCAAAAAAATCTCAGCTATACAAAAACATACAAAAAATGTAAAAGTACATCATTAAACAGCCAAGTTTTCATTCAAAATATTTAAGCTTCTGAAAGAAAGAAATATCGCATAAGACAGCCAAATTTTATTCAATGATAGTTCGATTTAACTTTAATTACAGATTTAACAGAAAAAAACTTGGCGTGTGCACACTTCATTCGATGCACTATAGTAATGTTGCTAACAACAATGGTTTCCTTGTTACTTACGTGGTATTGGACAATACTCATGAAAGTGCATGACTACTGTGCAGGAAAGAAAAAATTGTAATTTAATAATTATAAATTCAAAATAGTTTCCCATTAGTTTGTTTACCTTGCAATGAAACGCGCCCCGCCAAGTTTTTTCCAATCATCGTAAAACTCGTATGATTATCGTCTTCTCGCTTTCTGCTCAAGCAGCAACTTCACGCGTCTGGAAATTGACCACTTTACGCACTTGTATCACAACCTACTATTATGTAACGCATGGTGCAAAAGTTCAAGCCTCGAAGCCTGCGTATTCTGCGGAAAGTGGCTGATTCCCGCACTATAATCTATGTTCACTCTGTTACTGCATCCGTGCTGAAAGTAGCATTTTATTTCATTTTATGATATATACATAGCGCGGAAAGTAAATTATTAGCGCACTAGTGCGGTAATGAAAAACAAATGATTAACGGTATTATGTTACATTTTCTGCTAAATTCAAAGACGTACATCCATTTCTCGATCTAACCAGCAATAGAAATTATATATTTATCTGTCGATATGGAATTACATTAAACTTGTAGCATATTTAAGAAGAAGATGTACTGGATTTAAAACTAAAAAATCTAAAATCTTAACATCACTAAGTGAGATATATCTAGCAACAAAGGTTATCCTCAAAATGTATATACCATTAACTTCACTACAGTATTTATTATTAAAAATGTTTATTATTGATTTCTAATTTAACAACCTGTTAGAAACTTCGATCTTTGTCAATTCACTCAAAGTAAACATTCGCAGTATTCATTGCATAAAATATAGTGTTTTACTATAAATACTGTAATACTATTTATAGTGTCTAAAGCAGCCACGGACGCGTGAATTTACATAGTTTACCTTAGCGTACGCGACATTGACAGGAGCACTTGTGTGATCACCGCGGCATTGATAGATGGACTCATGTGATTATCAGACTTGCCTTCGACTCGTGCAACAACTTCCACACTCATTCTCTTGTCAACGCCGGGACACCTTCAGCACATGCAACAACTTCACGCGTCTGCAAATTGACCACTTTACGCACTTGTATTAGAATCTTGTATTTTATACAGGACATTGTTTATTAAATACAGTTATATTATGTTTCAGTTAAAACTGATTGCTGTAGGGTTTGTTTTTACATCGGCTGGCATTTATTAGTCCTTTGTCTTCATTTTTTATTTTATTAAGGTAACAACTACTTACATACAAGTAAAATGTTGAAAAAGGGTTCAAAATGACGTATTTTTTTCTTGGACATTTTGAACCTTTTTTCTACGTTTTACTTGCATGTGGTACCAAAAAGTGTACATAAAAAAAAGTTGTATTGTTAATATCTAACGCACACGAACTGCGGGCTAATTTTACTACATTATATTAGATATTTCATAAATACAATACATATAATATACAGGATGCAGAGAAGTTTTGGGAGTCATTCGTGTATAATTAAAATTCGTAGCTAATGTATAAATATCTTTCATAGTTATACAGAATATTCAAAAAGTGAAATGTATTTGGTGCACCTCTTGTAAAGAAATTTCATATACAGTCAATTTTGAATAAAGTGAGATTTTCCACTTTCCAAGCTTCTAGCTGATTTTTAAAGACGAATAATGATTCGCCCAATATAGAAAAGTATCCTCAGGCATAAAAAGCTATCGCCGAAGTAAGTCTATTTCTATTAAGTAATCTATTTATAATATTCTCACTGAGAAAAATATTGTTATCACACAGTATCGTTCCACGAGCTATAAACGTGCTTGGAACGTTTATTTAATCTTCGTCATCTTCAAATTTATTCCATTCTTTGGCGCGAGTAGGAAGGCCTTTTCATCTAACTCGTAAGGCACTTCGGTGGCTTCACAGACGTCGAAATGGAATCCATGTATCATTCTCATAAGTCCAACTTTTACTTGATAGACTGCAAACCTTGCTCCTGCAAAATATAAAACGCATATAAATTTATTTTATTAAGATTCCCTACTTTGGAACGCAAAAAAAGAATTGTTCTTGAAATTGTGTTGGAAACAGGCAGCGTCTTTTTAAATTGAAAACCGTTTTCCTTATGTTTTTCCAAAACTAATTAATTTAAAATAACTGTTACAATTTTACTCGAAAGTTTCATTATTGATGTCGGCAATTAAGGGGACAAAAGAATAAACGTTCCTAATGAACTATAACAGCCTAATTGTACATGTTTAACACTAAACATACCGGCACTTTGTAAACATCTATTTTTCAGCGAAACCGTTCGAATGACCGATTATGAAATAAAGGTCGTATATTCCAATTTGAATGTTCCTAATTCTCAATTTAATACGAAAACTAATGCAGAAAGAAACAATAAATAGTAATACAAAGATGATAGACTGTAATTTTTATTCTGAATAAGATTGATAACAAGTTGGTAATTGAATTAAATACCGAAACCGGTCATTCGACTCTGACCGCATTAAAAACCAATGCGAGATAAAGAAAATGATGAGTTGAACGAAACCGATCACTTGACCGTGACCGTGTTAAAGACCAACAAGAGATACAAAAAATTACGCGTCGAACAATCTTGTTGACATAAATTAAGAGAACAGTTTCCCGTGATGCAACAGTATTATTAGCAATATCAACAGTGACGCAGCATTATCGGACTCTTTGCGAAGAAAAGAGCATTTCGAATAATGGAAGCTGTTATCGTTTTGGTTCACAGTACTTAGTCATCCAAATGCAGTCTGTAATATTTGACACTAAACGTTTCGACGCTTTATTTTATGTGTGGCTAGAAAACGTATTGGCACAATTAGCATTTTTTAAAAAAAATTATAAAGAAGAAAACTAGCCCCTCTAAGGAAAACATTTTAAAACTTTTCTTCCAAAGACACAGGGTTTATGCACTTTCTTCCACTGTATATAGTGAGTGTCAAAAGTACTCGCACAGTAAGAACATAAAAACAAAAAGAACTAGAACATTACAATTAATGATTTTCTTGTATTCGCTATGAGTAATGTTGATTAACTCAACGCACTTTCGAAAATGTTAACCAAAAAACTACTAATAGTACTAATATTGCCATAATCCCGTTTATTTCAATCGACACTGATGGTTAAAAGAACAATAAATAAAAAGGACTGGAATTTCTTGAATCTCTACTTGTTCTTGTTCCTGTTCGTGGTACGTTTAGTGTTAAACAAGTTTATAGTTAACAACTATTGTTTATTAAGAGGATTATACCTATACAGTTCCTTGGTCCGTCGCCAAATGGCAGATAGTGCATGGGATGACGTTTTGCCACTTCTGCGTCGTCGAATCTGTGTGGGTCGAATTTCAACGGGTTCGGGTAAATACATGGATTATGGTGAATACCATGAACAGGAATCCATACGTGAATGCCTGCGGGCACAGTGAGATTCATATCCTCGAACGAGTAGTCGGACATTACTTCTCTTTGGAGCAACTGGAGCGGAGGATACTTCCGTAGCGTTTCTGTTTTTGTAATAGAAAAAGCTTTTTTAGTTGTGCTGACTTCCAAAACGAAGAATACTTTTTTTTAAATTTGTGCAACTGTAACTTTGCGATTGATGAACCGATTGGGATGAAAACGATGGACCAACATTAAAAAATATATATCACAAATTGAGAATCTCCTAGAAAAAAGATTTCAAAAAAAGAGCAACATAACGAATGCGTTAAAAAGTACAAAATAATTGTCATCGTATTTATACTTATTAAATGTCTCTCGTTTCGGAGATGGTGCAAAATAAATGCAACTACAAAGTATTAATATGTAATTACAAAATAATTTTGTCCTTTCTAGCACACTTTTGTTTTTCCAATTGTCGAAAGCGGTCCACATTTTTAAAAATATTTGTATCTCGAGTTGAGTAACACAAATGTATCACTAATACCCTAAAGTAGGGGATGTGACAATAAATAAATATTTTTTAAAAAAAGTAGCACAAACCACGGAAGACGCCGTCGAGGTATTTCAAGTTCCGGATGTTATCATAGGTCAAATCTGTCCCGTTTTTCAGGAACTCTTTTATCTCCTCCCGCAGTTTATCCTGAACGTCCTGGTTGAGAGCCAATTCGTATAATGCGTTGCTCAGCGTCGTCGCTGAAGTTTCGAAGCCAGCAGTGAAGAATAGAAAAGTTTGCGCTGCTATCACTAACTCGCTCACACCTGAAGAAACATAGAATTAACATTGGAATTAGCGAAAATTAACTTCTGCCTATTTGTATCGAAAAAATCAAAATGAGTATTTTCCGAAAAACACGCTACTCATGCAACGAATGTGTATTTAAATATATTTCTATAGTGATTTCTTGAAAATGCAAAATCATTATTCTAAAAAGTAAACCATATTACCGTCTTCGTAATTAAGAAAATGTAAATGTATATAACAAGTATGCTGTAATAGTAAATGTTGTCAAATTGTTAATGGGCAAACTAATTCATCCTGCTATATCAAAGAAATATACAACTGCAACATTTTTACAAACAACGTAAAAGGAGAAAATCAAAAGGCGATTTCATAAATTACAATATTTCAGAAATGAATATCAAGTACGAATAAATGTTAAACAAATAATTCTGAATCTTTGGGCAAAATTATTAATCCTAGTGTTAAATGCAAGAACGTATAGGTATAATTAAAAGCTAGGCGAGTTAATACAAATATCGAGATTAAAAGTTAAAATCTAATGAAATATTTTAAAATAAATACCAAGATCTTCCTTCATGGCTTGTTCACGAATCCCCATGAGTGCGTTAACGAAGTCGTGTTTAACGATATTGTGGTCCTTCCGGTATTTAGCGGTTTCCATGAAAAGGGAAGTGAAGAACTTCTCGACGCCCTCGTCGGGGAAGAAATAAGAATACAGATTACCAAGAATAGGAGAAACTTGCTGTAGGGTAAATCGCTTTTGGATTCTGCTTTCCGGCCGAAGGATGTGTCGGCCCATTTCCCGGAACTCGCTATTGTCACAAGCGAGTGCTTTTGCATCGACGCCAAATACACAATCACCTATCACATCTGTCGTGAATTTTGCTGACACGTCGCGAACATCAATGAACTTTCCTGAACGCGCAATTTCATCGAGATGATTCTCAAGGTCATCGGCATGCTTCAGTATCATCTCGAACATATGCTTTAGCTTGCCTGTGGTGAAAACAGGAGAAAGCTTTGATCTCAACGTTTTCCATCTTTTGTTTTCCAGAGAGAATAGAGTTTGTGTTATTGGGGCACTCTGCAAAGGATAATTCAATGTTTGATTAATGGAATAAACAATGCTTTGTCATCCATCGGATCTCATTGCCGTCTGCCATTTAAGCGCAAGGAAAGAGTTTCAAATTTAGTAGAAAGGTTATTCTGCGATTAATTTTTGATGAGCAAAATTAATAATGCTTTGCACGACATTGGATTTAAAAAGGTCGTCAGATAGTTAAACTTGAGAAAACAGTTTCAACTTTAGTAGAAAGGTTATTCTGCGATTGATAATTCGACTTGTGATTAGCAAAATCAACAATGTATTGTCCCACATTGGACTAAATAAGTCGTCAGATAGTTAAAGTTGAAAAAAGAGTTCCATATTTAGTAGAAAGGTCATTCTGCAAACGATAATTTAGTTTTTGATTGACGAAATTCGCAATGATTCGTCATTTATCCGGCTTCATTATCATCAGTCAATTAGACTTAAAGAAAAGTGTATGAAATACAGTAGAGTCATTCTGCGAGTGATAATTCGATTTTTGATAACCAAAATTACCAATGCTGAATCACTCATCATATATAAATAATCGTCGATCAATTAGATTTTGGAAAAAAGCCTAAAAATACTGTAGTAGCTCGATTATCGAAAGTAACTTCTCGCCGAAATATTTGCAGTGTATTAGCTAAAATATTATACATAGTTTAATAAATGGGACGATAAGAAATGAATTGTCATATTAATGTACCAAATACAAATATAGTTGCTTTTCGAAATTAAAATTGTAAACTTATGACGCAGGCAAATTATAAGCTGTAACATATTGCAATATCTATCACTCATACAAAACGTTTTAAAAATAACTTCATTATTTTAAAAGGAATATACATATACTATAAACAATTATACGAACTATATCAACAATCTATTATTCATTAAATTGAATTATTATTACCATGCATTTATTACTGTCTGAAAGCAAATCCCAAGTAGCATTTCTACAGGGTGTTCCAAAGTCAATATCGTTTACCAAAATAAATAAAAAAATAAGTATTACACTTCCAAAAACAGTATTTTTTTAATACCTTTTCGTCGATGTAGAAGCCGCGATCAGAAAACTTGGAGAAGTCTTTAATGAGCACAGTTTTAATCAACTCTGGGTCATTGAGGACTAGCATCGGCGAGCGGAACATGAATAAGCCAACCATTGGTTTGTCTTTGTACTTTTCATAGATTCGCTTCAAGTAATTGCCGCCCGAGCATAATCCGAACACGAGCCCTGCAGCGTTGCCGAAAATTGGCATCGGTTTTGGGCCGGTCACTCCTCTTATTTTCCAAAAGTTGTAGGTCGATGTCAGATAATAGTAGAATAGAAGTGCCACTGCGAGAGCACCGCAGAAAATCTCGACGTATTCTACCATTCTTCAATCTTCCTGTTTGATTGGATATTTATTAATTCAGTTTCTTCTTTTTATTTTATTTTATTTTGCTTCTGATTCTACGTGTAATCAATGAATATTAATATTGATTATTAATATAGAATTCAATGTATTAAAGTGAATGTAAAAAGTATTAAATAATGCCCGTAAAATTAAAAGGTTGAAAATATTCTCTGATGCTTCCGAGCATCACAGAATAAATAAGTCTTGTTTTATACAGAAATTCTTTAATAAATACAGCAATACTATCTTTTAGTTCAAATTGATTGCTGTAGAAACATTTTTTACATCGACTGTGATTTATTAATCGTTTATTTTGTTAAAGCCTGAGGTTCTATACAGAACCAATAAATCTTAATATATAACACGATTGTACATAACATAATGAAAAACTACACAAATTCTCAAAAGCTCCAATTTAAATTCTCGTTGTCATTAATATAATTCTAAATGTCAAAAAACATGATTGCAAATTCGATATATTACAGTGAATGTAAAAAGTGTTAAACAATGTGCGTGAAACTAAAAGGTCGCAAATATTCTCTGATGCTTCTGAGCATCAGAGAATATGTAAATCTTGTTTTATACAGACATTCTTTAATAAATACAGCAATACTATGTTTTAGTTCGAATTGATTGCTGTAGAAACATTTTTTACATCGACTGTAATTTATTAACCCTTTTCCATCATTCTTTTATTTTGTTAAAGCCTGTAGTTCTATAGAGAACCAATAAATCTTAACATACAACATGAATGTACATAATATAAAAATTACATACATTCTCAAAAGACCAAATTTAAATTACAGTGATCATTAATATAACTTTAAATGTCAAGAAATGTGATTATAATTAGTGCAAAAACCTCATCACAAAATTATTTTCCATAATCCAAAACAATGCAATTACATTAACCGGAAACACATTCTTTTTTAATTCGCAAACAATATCATAAACCAATTTTTTTAAGAACTCATCTGGATCGACAGTGAGAAAATAATTCTCAAATTTTCATGATATCACGAAACTACAAGCATAGATACTCGAATCGAATAAGTAAACTATCAACCTTATGAGCCCGAATAAAGAATATGTACTCCGGTAAGAAATCATTTAACATATAAAACACTAATTTTGCCTATGTTACTTGCAATTTCATGCACGTAGCAAACAGACGTGTTAAATAGGTGTTTGAAAATTGTTATGTAAGTAAACTGGCTGCTGCGGAAACAACAATATGCAGATTGCACCGCCGGCATCGCAATCAAGAGGAATTTGTCATAAAAACGAAAACTATGTATCATAACAGCAATGAGTAAAACGTTAATCGCTTTGTAATGTGTGTTCCAAGATTAATTACTCAGCATAGTTGCTGTGTCAGTTATAATCGCTGGTTGTGAGGTAGCTAATTGTCACGAAGATATTTACACGTGCAAAACCAACTCACCGCAGGACTCGCGGATCGCAGGACTCGCATTCGTTGTACTATTGTGCAAATCAAAACAAAAGCTACGTTTCCGTTAAAAACCTTGTTTTATATAATTAGTTCTACGATTGTAAAACAACACGATGTAAAATTAGTTCTTCGGCGTCAAATACAGAAGATTGTTTGATTTAAAATATTTCGTGAAATTGTAATGGACGAGGAAGAAAAACAGAATTTCGTAACAATGAAAAATAAGCAGTACAAGCATGATAAGAGTCTGTGAAATGATAATGTGTGATAGAAATCTATACTAGAACTAGAAGAGGTCAAAAAAACTATGACTATCGAAATGATGATACCATATCTCATAAAAATTACGTCCAATTCTTTTGCTGATATTGAATCTTATGTAATATTAGTAGTTCCGACCAGGGTTATTGACTTTTTACTACGTAAAAACAGGATACTATTGTGTTTCTTGATGAATAAAATAAAGCGAAAAGTTCTAAAATATTCGGGTACAATGCACACTACTGAATAAATATAATCATTTTATGAATGACAATATAGTCACTCAAAGACAAGTTAATGACAAAAGTATTCATAAACACATCGCTTTTCTTACAATAAACTTTAATACAGAAAAAAGTTTCTTTTTAAGGAACGAATTTTCGTAAAAAGAAGGTTTCTGTTTTAAAAGAAAGTAAACGTTCTCGAAGCAGAATATTTCCCCTTTTAAAAGAATTTATTTCGGAAAATCTGGATAACCGAACACTTTTTTTACATTTACATTTACACATCGATCAAAAATATAATTTTGTTAATAAGCATAAACAATACAATACTTACCAAAGTATTTCCAAGAAACAATAATAATAAATTTATTATTATTCAATTAATGTTAACGTTAATATTATTCAACGCTCCGCAATTGTGTTTCTTATGGTGTTTAAACATAAACTCTTTCGGAGCTGTCTTTCGGAGCAAGTGACTTTTTCGACTGCGTTCACGCTAAGAGAAATCCTCCTCGCTGGAACTTTGCGATAATCTTTTTATTTCACAAACGCTCCTATACTCGTTATTTCAAGAATACTCACACAGTCACATTACTCACGCATTGATCATCTCACTTACTATCAGTCTAACTATTCACTTCACTCTTTCATTTTCATACTCACTCTGATGCTTGGTCAGCGAATTTCTACAGTAATTAATAAATTCGACTACTTTTATTATCAATCGTTACAACTCCTTTGTCGAGTGTACTTCGACATCAATTTTATTCACAGGCACTTATATGTCGTGAAATACCACAAACAGCATATCGCAATAAAGTTTCAATGCTGCTTACAACATAATTCGTAAATGAGAATTCTTTAAATTGGTTCTATTAATCGAGTATCTTTTGAAGCAGCTTTCGAATAAAGCACTTAAAATAGTGGGAAGTTACTGGAAAGAAACTGGAGAAAGAATTAAGAGTACTAAGAGCTAATATAGATATAGTTTACAGTATAAATATCTTATACACAAAATATTTAATGTATACGAACTGCGGGGTAATAACATTCGCAGAATAGGAATGTGCAAATAAAAAGAACTGCAGTACGGCATTAAGGTTTTGTCGTAAGGATTGTCAAAGAAACGTCAATTGTAATCAATGAACAAGTTGCAGTTTATTTTATTTTCACATTTTTACAGTAGGAATACTTTTGACCGTCACTGTATATTGAAGTTGTATAGCAGAAAAATAACATGACGCTGAAAAGGTACTGTCTATGAAATTCTATTACATAATTATGTAATGTCTTTATTTTACATAGCTTATATGCTAATACAAATGTAGTCAAAAAGCGATGAACACAAAAGGACAAGAGATATACAGTAATCATCAATAATCATTGTATGCAAGTTACAGTTTTTCTTTTAACATTCTGGTCTCTTACGTGTTGGGTGCTTTCATCTTACATAAGAATCTCAAATGCAACATTTTCACTTCCTCCGTGTTCAGCTTTACAACGCCTTCTTGATTGTCTATGGATAGCAAAGTACCAACAGCCTCTCTGTCCTCCCCGATGATCACTTTGACTCGATCGCCTCGGGATGGAACCACTGGTTCTAATTGCTCGCATACTAAATTCACCACTCGGTCTTCCACGGGCAGGAATACAGCACACATGCCACCCTAGAAATGTAGAATTATGTGGAGAACCGCTTTAACAGTTTTGCTATCGGCGATTCTGACGCAAAAGCTTTAACTGGATTGTAACATTAAAATGGCAAAATAAATGTAAAATGATCTAAAATTATGTTGACGGCAGACACCGATAATATGTTGAGATGATGTAAAATGAAAATACTTACGGAAATACCACGAATGACACCTTGTTGGCCGGCAAGTGCAGGATCTTGATGAGTATCACGAATACGTACTTCAATGTCAGTTGTATGCCACTCAGTACCAATCATACCTGCTCCGACACTGGTATCGAGACCCGCTCCGGGTGTTTGTGGGTTGTATGGACTGCCTGCTACGCCTGAATATAAAAATACAAAGTGTAATACATCTATTATGTTAGAATACAATGTAGATTACATTAAAACAAACCGCTTCAAAATTTATTAATCAATTCTTCAGTTATAAGTAATAAAGCAAAGGATATCAGGAAACTCGGTAGAGTCGCGCGCCAAACAAAGCTGTTACAAAACAGGCGAAAAATGACAGTCTAATTTATTTTTCTGAATCCAATGAGCTAAAGAGCAAGGAAATTGGTCCATGCGTTCAAGAAATATGAATTTCTTCTATTATTTTCTTGAGCGTTGGAGTTCAGAAGAAGATTCAGACCAAAAATGTCCATCAAATATTTTCCACGTTAGATGGCAGAACGTTCGCATATTTCTAGCTATGAGAAGGCAGATATGGTTAGTATTTTACCTGGCGTCATTGGACTATAACCCATCGGCGATGGTGTAGCGAAAGCCCCATGTGGGCTAGTTGTATAGCCAGTTCCACTCGGAGATGGTGTTGCGACATAGCCAGCGGGACTTGGGCTTGCTGTCGCACTACCTGCCGGACTCGGGCTTGGTTGATACGAACTGAAGCTCTGTTCGGATCCGTACATGGTTCCTGGAGTTTGTGGCGTAAATGGACCACCTGTTGGCGGATAACCAGGTGCATAGCCAGGCGAACCACCTTCCTCCATGCTATAACCATCGAAGTCATTTGTTCTTGCTGGTGTATTTGTAACTGCTGGATCCCAGGCTCCCGACTGACCAGGAGTGCGAGAGCCATCGTGTGATGGCGTCATTGAACCATAATGAGGTGTGCGTGAACCATCTAAAAGTTAATTAAAACGTAAGTTTTAATTTCGATCGAGTGAAGCTAAGGAGGGCAAATAGTTTGGATATTTTTTAAATGTAGTAAGTATATTAGTCCCCACTTACTTTCGTACATAGGTGTCTGCGAACCATGCATCGGGGTTTTGGAACCATCTCTCGCGTACATTGGTGTTTGCCCTCCAGCACCGTAGGCTGGAGTTCTGCTGTAGCTGCTGAAACCACCGTCTTTTGTTGGCACACCAACACTTGCGATGTGAGATCTATCCACAGAGATTGTTTGGCATGTGGAGTGCAGCTCCACGCGGGCTGTTGTTTCTGTGGCATCTTTTACAATGCCAACATTCCCCTTGTATGGACCGCCAGTGATTTTAATGGTGGTTCCGATTAATTCTCGGTCGCGTCTCGCGCCACCTCCTCGGCCTCTGCCGCGACCGCCGCCGCCACCTCTTCCAAAACCGCCACTGTAAGAATGGTTTGGAATTGTGATGATTTTATTTCATTAAGGCGCTTTTCAATCTAACTTTAGTGACGTAATAAAGGGTTTCAAAGACTTTTAAAGGGCCAGAACAAATTTCGCAGAAGCATTCGCAATATAGAGGGGATCTTTTCAGAGTAACGCCCTTGGAAACCCTGAGCTTGACCGTACCGTCCCCGGCGCGTAGCGTCGGGCGCCAAGACCCAGGCCGACGTTCTACTCAGCCGCTCCTACTTCACCGATCCCCTCCAGGCTCAAAGGACTCCTGACAACCTGCCGCCTGGCACTCGAGACATCGTGGTTCCTTTCTTTTATGACACGATCTTCCATTCTACTTGACCTACGCGAGTGCCATTCTCTACGATACGATGACATCTCTGCGAGCACCGTATTGGACGACAGATCATCAATCGTATCAATAAAAAGTTTCTTTCCTTCCCTTCCCCACGAGCTCGATCTCGTAATCAGGTGCTAGACTCACCTCCTGACTCTCGTCGCTGTCACCGATCGGAAGCTATTCTCCCTCGCGACTAGTTCCCCCCTCCCGACGTTTCTTATAAGACTAGGCTGGCCTGCCTACACCTATGCAGTCATTGCAGATATTACGTAATGCCGTGAAAAAGTTTAATCGCAAACCGATATTCACAACGATTGTGTTCCCTTCGTTCCCCACGCACGTTCACGCGCAGCTCAGCAAAAAACGCGTCCCCCCAGCTACAGTTAATACAGCGCGGCGATTCGCGATGGACACCGTCTCCCTCTTCTTCGGTCGGACAGAGTAGTCGGAGTCGAAAAAATTATGTCCACAACACTATTTCAAAAGCACTCTCGTGATTCTATTCTACTGGTCCAGCGTTTCTCTCTTCTGGATCATCGTCACCGTCCGACGTGGGTTCGCTTGAGTTTCTCCCTAGTTTTGAAAAGTACTGTGTACCCCGGCACCTATCTATAGTCGGGCCGCTGAGATTTCCCTCTCCCAAGCGCTGTCACTGCTACTTCCCTTGACACTTGGGTACGTCGCTGACCCAAACTACGAAGCACGTGAGGAAGAGGGTAAAACCCCGGCTGGTTACCCTCCCTCACCGTCTGCTTTCTTTCAGCGACCCGACTGTAGTGGGCTACGCTGCTCAGTTTCCTAAGGGGAGAACCGGGAATACGAGAGTCGCTCGAGTCTCCGCGTTGCGCCAAATTCGGCCGCTGTTAACAAAGTGAAAGAGGGAGCCAGGTGTCGCGCTGGCCGAACCCGCCGGGCTTATTCACTCGCAACACAGGTCGATGCCACGGGACACACAAATACGAAGATAAACACGTCTTTCCACTAGATAGGTCGGAGTCGAAGTCCGTCTTAAGCACTTACCCACTGGGATGCATTGGTGATTGTATTCTTGGAGACATAAAACCTGCTACTGGTGACATAGCTGACATGTTTGCCTTATTCCCACCGGAAAGCTGCAGATGCCTTGTTTTGCAGACAAAAATCCCACCATTGTCGACAAACATTCTAGAATGCAGGAATGCAAAACTTCTGTACAAATGTTTGATTTCGCCACCTCTTCCAGCATGTGGTCCGTCAACAACTTTAACTATGTCTTTCTTCTGTATTGTGTTCTGTTGGGAATCCAAAGCAACTGCATTTCTGTTCTCACGACGTTTTGTCAATCCTTGTGGTCTGGCTTCGATCACTTTCCCGTGCATCGAAAGAACATGGAAGTTTTCACGCTCTAGTCGAACGATAACACCAACTGTTTGCGCATCGAGTTGAACTAAATCGCCCCACTGGAACTGTCCTAAACTATCGACGCCAGTCGCCATATCGGAACAAAGTTGCAAGTCCCGCGGGAGAACTTCTAATTCGTGCATGGATAAATCGGAAAACAAAACAACTCTATTTTGTTCTACTCTCACAATTAAACCTGTGTCGCCCTCGTATCTGCCTGCAACCACCTGTAACGTTATAAGTGTAGAAAAGGAATTGAAAAACGTAAAGATGATAAGCTTGAATGCTTACCTTAACGTGATCGCCCATTGTAAAGTACTTTCTTAACTCCGATGCTTGAAATTCCAATGCTTCTTTCAGCTCTTCGTGCTTCGGCATAACCATTATCATGTTCCCGTCTATGGAAACGATTTTTCCTTGCAAGTTTATCAATTCACCCTCGCACACTTCAACGTTATCGCCATTGCTAAAGGAATGCGTGACTGCTTGCTCCTCTTTGCCTCCTCCGGAAGCACCAGTTCCGGGAGTTCCACTTAAGTCTATTTCGACACCTTCTGGTGTTTCCTCAAACTTCTCAAGTTCGGAGAGCGTTGGTTTAACACCCTCCGCGATAATTGCGCTTGTTGTAAAGTTTTTATACAAGAACCTGGAAAGATTGGATAGGTGGATCGTACTAAGATCTCGGAAACATGACTTTCATTATGGGGACGTTTATCAGGAAAAAGTCTTCCAAGTATATCTAACGAATCTATGGATTGTCACGTCGATAATTGGCAATTAGCGGCGGACTGTTTTTCACACCTTTGTTCCGTCAAACATCACCCAACTCAATTGTCGGTTGGCGACTTATTGATTGCGAATTGACTAGGGAATTTAAATTAACTGCGTTTGTATTAACACCTACCCTTTACGACTGTATCGATTTCCTTCGAAAATCAAGAAATCACCATCACTCGTGACTTCCCCGCCAATAGCTCGAATTGCCTCTGGATCGAATGGCTTCGCAGGCGGCCTTCTTTTCTTCTTCCGCTTCAGAGCTTCCGATTCACTCTGAGCTGTGCGCAAAGCACCGCGAGGCCGAGTATAGTCGATACGTGGAAGTAATTTCAAATGAACTTGATTCTGCGCTAAATCTACGTAGTCGACTTGAGCAATGTCGTCTTTGTAAATTCCCCTTTTCAATCTAACCCATTGTTTGGTTTTTAAACCAGTTTGTTCTTTAACAACACGCAGTACGTCTGTCATTTCCATTATCGGCACCATTTGCTGCTTCCAAATACCCATTCGCAGGTTTCCGACATTTTCGATAGCTGCTTTTACATGAGGTTGTTTGTAAGCCTCTATATAAATGTAACCCTTGACGCCTTCTGGAGCCACCACGGATTTGATTTGAAGTGGGTCACCTAAAGAAAGAATTGAAAGTTAGTTATGCTTTTAAACATTGTTGACATTTAGTATAGAAAGTTGACGGCGCGCTAAATAACTTAATTTATAGAATAATAGGTTGTTGCAAATTCTTCAAAAAATTTATACGTCGAGCATTCATTTCTTCTCAAATTTGAATAAATATACGCAGTCTACGTATGTTTATAGAATATAAGTTATATATATTAGAAGGATATATTACTCGAGAATTGATATGTGATGAACTTTCGCATCAGCAAGAGAACAGTTGCCTTTTCTTCTCCGATTCTACACTTCACCATCCACAAATTAGGATCCTTAACGCCTGGCAATAAAGTTTGTTGTGTGATTTCATCGCTCATTTCTTCTCCACCGTCGCCGAAGTGACGCGCAGCAACAGACTCGTCGGCATATTTCTTTCTTAGATATTCTTCTATTTCATCCTCCTTCTGGGAACTATATAAATTGCTTAAGTATTATCAATTGTTTTTTTATCTTACTATTCTGATTAGAATGTTAGTTTAAATTTGTTAATTTACTTACTCCCAAAGGTTCGTGCCTCGTCTTCTCCCTTCAATCTCCCTGGCAGTTGGTCCCAATTCGTCGACTTCATTTCCAACGATGCCAATTTCTTGTGCTCCTTCTTCCCATTCATCGTCATCTTCAACTTCGTCATCTACCTCCGCTTCATCGATGATAAAACCTCCCGCTTTGTCCTTCTTCTTCTTCTTCCATGGTCGATCGTCATCTTCCTCGTCTTCTTCTTCATCGTACTCGCTACTTCCGTCCAAATCTTCGCCTGTATTAAATTAACGTTTTTATAAAACTTGCTTAGAGATATTGCGCGCATAATTATAAATAATTGTATGTGTTTGCACCTTCCGGCTCTTCCTCAGGTTCCACCAACTCTTCCTCATCGGATCTGGCTTCCTCCGCTTCGTCAGCTTTACCATCCTCAGAGCTAAAGATTTAAGAAACTCTAATTACCTAATAAATATTAAAGTTATACAAGTATTACGTTATGTTGACAATTCTGTTTAATTCAGCGGGATAAACTTAAGCAGAAATTAAAGATAGAATTACTGAGAATCTAATATAACTACTATTTTCTTGAATTAAACTGTTAGTTTATAAAAAAAGATATAAAATTCACATTTATTGTATTAAGGGAAAAGTTGCAATGATCACGTAAGAAATTTTGACTGTAAGTTGAATACAATATACAACAATTTTCTGTCCTGTATAACTTATCAAATATTACAATGTTTATTATTTATATAGAGTATTTAAGAAATAACTCCAATATTTCAAGTGGAATATAAAGACATGTTACACATCGTTAGATGTTCAGAAGAATCTCGTATTCTTGAAATTAATACATTGGCACATTTCCTCCAGAAATAGCTACCCTACAAGATTAATTAAAACAGCTGCTTACGCACAGAATTCCTGTATAGAACAACAATTCATGCAAACTACAGGCTATAAAACATTGCAATATTTATCATTTATACAAGGTGTTTCAACAGTGACTCTGAAATTTCCAAAAGAAAAGAATCAAGCGATACATCATTAGGAAATGTTTCCAAAACAAGTAATGCTAACTTGTTATTCTTTAAATTAACTTAATGTTAATGCGCATCCAAAATGTTATATATATTACAAACGCTCAATACGGAGCATCAATAGTCATCTGCCAATTGGAGCAAACAATATATTTAACAATTACAAACTAGCAATAACATATACTAAACAGTTACAATTGCGGAATCAGTTCGAAACTAATTGCTGTCGCGAAGGTAAATGCGTCACCCTGTAGAATTGCAGAGACTTATGTATATTTTATATAACTTGTACTTGTACTGCTTCGACGTACCCTGACGCAGAGCGTGATCTCGATCTCGACGGACTCCTGGAGCGCGATCTGGAAGGGCTTCGACTCCTAGAAACGTCGCTGCCAGCTGCGGACTTCACCGAGCGATTTTCCTCTTGCTCGCTATCGCTGGCCGCGCTGCCCCGCTCGCTCTCGTTATCCGACATTTTCCTCTTTCCTCTTCCGCGGACACAATGCGATTCACCATGCGCTTCGCACTCCGAACTTTATAACTGCGTGCGAACACCAGACGCGAGTAAATACCGTTTTGTAGGTTATGTCCGAGGCACAATTGCAGCCGCCATTGAAGGTGCAGTTGGAGTGCAGCTGGAGCAACGAGAGCAACCATGAAGCCAACGTCAGGTGTTTTTGATTTTGAATGGTCTGAAGATAGTCGAATATCGAAAAGCGTTTGATAGGAATTATGCGCGCACTTATTTGAATGCGGGTTTGAAAGAGAACTGTTGAAATCCGAATTATAATTAATATCGAGTGTAATTGTAATATTCTTTTTGTATTACATACAATCATATGCATAATGATGCGATGGAATTTGTTTTCTTTGATTACCAATATTATATTGGCTTGAATTATACTCTTTAAATAGTAAAAAGTGCAAAGAATGATCTTGGAGACTTGGAAAGAGTAAAATGCTACTTTGTAACACAGATAATCCCGATAATAATATAACAGTAATTATTTCATTCATAAAAAGGAATTTAAACGAATAAAATCGATCATCCGAACAGACGTTTTGTTTTGTTTATTAACCATAATCACCAAAAATCATAACATTAATTGAGAAGGGACTAAATGCAATTTCTTGCTCAATAAAACTACAAATATACAAACTGCCTTTATAACAATTTGTTTTATTTAAAACATATGTTAGTCTACGATTAAAACATGCTAATTTCACTATAAATACATAAAGAAATATTGCCATGGCTGTTCGGGAAGATTTGTGTAAGTCATCGTCCCGGTAACGAGTAAACAGCCACTGAAATCGATTTGGGAACATGCAGAATAAATCTTCAGCTGTGTAGTAAAAGTATGCACGTTGCTGTGCAGGCCGCAGTTTCATTTGCAACCATGGCCGATTTAGCGAAGCAACTATTATCGCAGTTTTACGGTTTCGGCGAAGACTCGTGCAGAAAACGATTCCCGATAGTGTATTCGAGTGAAGAGAATTCTAAGTGCGAGAAATGGGAAGGAATCGATAGGGAAACACGTGGAGTTACGAATGATGAAGATTCTTCTGTGAGAGGGGAAACTCAGGTACAATTGTTGTTGGGAATACTTTGGGTTATCTGAATTTGTTTGTTAATATTTGTGCATAAGCAAAATTTGGAATTGTAGCAAAATAAATATAACGGTTATTCTAAACTCTTATTATATTAATTATGTTTATATTATTGCTTTATTAGAAAAATTATCTTTTCTTTGAAACTTCTTCTACAATTCTTATAAGTTTATATACGGAATAATTGTTTTTAAGAAAAAGTGCTTGCTTTAATAATTTCATAGGCAGACTGGGAAAGTTAAAAACTTGTCTTGTATGTTCTTGTTTCGATTTCTTTTATTAGGACAGTTCTGATAGCAGTGAAGAATATGATCGTTCCAGCGAATCATCGGAAAAATCTCCAGTATCGATTGCCATCGACAGTAGTGAAGACATAAATAAATATTCAAGTATTTCCGACATCGATTTGGGGCCGAATATTATTCGTAATGCGTCTGCTATTTTGCCGCCATCAGCAAATAAAGACCTCGCAGTAAATAAGATCGGAATTTCTACTTCAAAAACATTACTCGAACCACAAGGTAAATTAAAAAACGTAAAAAGGTAATAATGTAAAAGTGGCATTCAAATTTATTAATAATATTGTCATTCAGAACATGTAGATGGAAATAACGAAAATTTGACAGTAATTGACGACGGAATTGCGGATAGCATCTCGGACGTTTCTTCGATTGCGATCGAATCGAGGAAATCGAGAAAATCAGTTATTAGTTGTGCAACACCTTTGCCAACAACGCCGAAAAAAGAGCCGAATTACAATAACACTTATGTGGATTTGTCAACTACGGATCTGTCGTTCTTTCCAGCAGACATTTTGGAAAACTTCTCAATGATTCGGGTAAATTTGACAATTTCAAAATGTGAAATTTCGAAACATTTTAAACTTTAATCTTTAAAAAATTATCACTCACAACAAAATATCATTCCAGTTATTTTCATTGTTTGGTAAATCTAGTGTTAAATTATTTTAAAATTAAAGTAACATCGATCAGATTGCATTGATTGAACAATTAATACAATTTCGCAAGCTACAATGGAATTTCAATGACTTGTCGAAACAAGCGTTGATTCATACTACTTCGCGCTCCATAATTTACCAAATTAAAAGGTGATTCTATCCATGCAGATGTTGTACCTGGATAATAATCAGCTGGAATGTCTTCCTGATGAGATTTTCCCGATGCTACAACATCTCGAGTGGTTGGATGTTCGAAATAATCGAATCACAGATTTACCAGTGACAATAAAGTCGCACCCCTGCTTGGAATCGCTTTTGCTTCAAGGAAATAACATCGAGACACTACCGCTGGAACTTTGTAAGTTTGTTTTACAATTCATTAGTGTATTTTTATATTAATTATCTTGACATTATTACTTTATTTATTTATTCATTTTATTCTTTTACTATTTTATTTTCTACATTTGAAAAATAATTCAATTCAGCTTTAACTCAAACATATTTATTATATTTGTACTATTACTTTGTTATTATAGAAATTATATTTAATATTAATTGTTATTCGCTTGCAATTTCTTTTACAATGAACGTTTGATGTTAAATAATAACTGTTTAGAAAAGGAATTTACTTTTGAAATATTGCAGGCACACTGAGGAAACTTAAAACTCTTCATGTGGCACACAATCCTCTTCTAATACCACCCAGAGAAATTGCAATAATGGGTGTTTCTGTTATTATGGAATTTTTGCGGAATGAATGGAACAAGGTACATCTCGAGGAACCAGTGGAAATTGATGAAAGTAAATCATGCATTACAATTAATTCAATTGACCTTATCTGGATTACTTTTGTTTCTACACATTCTTTTGCATTTGCTTTCTATTTACAGTCCTACAAATAAATGTATCAATATTTTTTATATCCACAAGAATATCAATTTAATACTCATTAGATATATTCTTCTTGTCTCACATTATGTTATTGAAAATGAATAATACATAAATGAGTTTCATTTACTTTACTTAGAAGTAGACCAATTTTTAAGTCATTAACTAATAAATTCTTTCGAATTTTTTATCGTTTTACTTATCAGTGTTTCGAGATAACGAATTATTTATGTTAATAAAATACTTACTTTGTAATTGCAGAGGATACTCAACCTAAATTGAGCACCATCCTTTGTTACGAAGCATCGAGCAAATCAAGGCGAAATTCAAAAGCTTTCGGTTCAAGATCTTCTTTTCGTGCTTCGAAGAAAGCTCTGACGCGCGAAGGTGGAAATAGAAATAATAGGTACATAACAACGGATAACACATACTATAAATATATATCTAAATTCGAAAGCACATTAACAAAAATTCCTTGTGAATTTTGTACACAAATATTAACACGTCCAAAGATCAGATCACCTGAGACGAAAGATGCAAGCACAACCACCGACTTTACGTACGAAATGAATAAAATTTCGGAACATACAAAAGTCTCATTTTTGGAACTACTTTGCAGCAAAGACTATTTTAAAAAAGTGTGTGTTCCAAAAATCGAAATGTGCAATAAAGTACTAAGACTTCAAAATCCGTCGCCACGATCGCTTTATGTCAGACAAAATATTATATTTTTAAAGACACATAGAAAAGTTGCTGAAAAAGAATGCAAATTACGAAATAATGCAAAGTTAGGAGCAAATACATTACGTTCCTATAAACGTACGCCGGTAATTAAAGTTAATGACAATGTTGGAAAATCTGAAGAAACAGAAAAGATATTTGATATCATCACTCTGGACGGAAAGCGACTAAAGTTGCGGCCGATGCAATTAAAATCTCCTGATTGGATTTTATCTTGTCTCGAAAATTACATTAGGCAAACAATCGTCTAAGAAATGATTCATTCTAGTCTTGATTATTAATAGAAAAAGCGAATGGATTTATATTAAATACCAACATCAGAGATTTCATTCAAATCGGAAAATGTTTCTACAATTAGATTCTCCGGACTGAATTTTAATTTGTTTAAAAATTGCATTAGACAAACTATCGACTCACTTGATTCTAACCTTTATTATTAATGAAGGAAACAAATGATTTGATGGCAAATATGATTAATATAGTAGATTTCGTTTAAATGGAAAAACGTGGTTCGCATTAATAATTGATTCTTAATTATCCATATTTAATTCCAAATGATCCTGAATTAAATTCTAAAAAAAAGAAAATTGATTTAGATGAAACATTATCACCATAATAGATTTCATTTAGATCAATCAATCGGTTCGACGCCACAAAGGAACAACGCTTGCTTTATATGTCGAAACTCAGAGAAATACTAAACCGGCAGACGCTTATATTGCAAAAAACGAAGTAAGAACTTACTATGTGATAATTGTAAAACTGTGATTAGAATTAGAACAAAGCTTCCTAATAAGCCTACTGTTTAGAGACGAAAATGTTCGGAAAGAATGGAGACGCGATACACGGAGCTTTAACAAAGCTATGGAAAAAGCGATGGGCAGAACTGAAGGTGCAATACACATATTTTTTATTGCAAATACACAAATAAACAAAAGTATTCGTATAGCAAGAATCTGAAAATTAAAAAAGCATTGCATTATGTGTTTTTCTTGTTTTATTTATTATCACTAATATTGCTGCATAATGATGAACAAACTGCTGTTTATTTTAATTTACATGTTTTTATAATACGAACACTTTTGCCTTCATTGAATATTCTTTGAATTGATTAGTATTAGAATAATAAGTATGTTTTCATAGATGACATACCATTTGGCATTGATGCAGCAGAGTACGCTTCGATATTCAAAGAAGCTTCTAAATCGGTAAGGCGTAAATCGCTAATATTCACAATGCTTTCGAAAACATCAAATTTTCCGTTTTTTTATAGAAAAAATTGGCCACGAAGACTAAAAAATCATTGACGTTCGTTCCACCTGCGTAAGTCACATACTACTAAAATTCATTTTGTCGTATTAATTGGGAAAGTATAATCAATTTTTCACCTCGTAAATTATTTCAGAAACATTGACGACAGAATATCGGAAGTATTAGAATGCGTTAAAAGATTGCAAATGTCAAAATCTCAAGAAATACTAAGTCCGAGAATTAAACAAAAGATTGTGAAAAACGAAATGAATAAGGTATTTAATTCGTCGACTTTCGTATGAGTGGGAACATAACAAATTCGTTATTCGTTTAAATATTACAGTTAATGGAACTTCAGCAAGAAATTCAATTCCTAAAAAAGTTCAGCGATCTTGTCATGAAATAATCAACAAGACTGCCCGTTCCTATGGTACAATACAGAAGAATCATAAACACACAGACTATCAGTCTTTAAATGTTTATTTAAATAAATCAATAATAATCACATGTCATTCCTTAGTATCATTACACATATACGATGCGCTGATGTAATAAAACAACTAAAAGGAAAAACGAAAGATGTTTAATGACTTATACTTTGTTAAACAGATATGAGTGCGTTGCAGCGTTTTTTTAGTGATACTGATTGCAGTCCTATCAAGACATCTAATGTTCTAGCGCAAACTTCTAGCGCTGGAATATTAGATTTGATCTTAGAGACCAAATGTTTAAGGCAAACACATGCTGGTTTAAACACTTGCTCTCTCCCACCACACTCTTTTCCTCTACCGAAGCAGCCAAGTTTCAAAAAGATGTATTAACATCGAATCAAGTTGTAACTTGACAAAAAAGAAATCTCTCTCAAACCCAGTTTCAGGAAACGGAAACTCTTTCTGCTATAATTCTTTCCATAACACGTTAGCATACGTACATATTATTTGTACTTCATTGCTACAGAATATAAAGATCTCACTAATACACTTGCATTTATCCATTTTATCGAGTATCTTTAGCCATTATAGAATCAAAGCACGCATCACTTCATGAGCATTACCCCACTCCCTTCTCGCAATTCAGAGAATTGCTACGATTTTGATAATTCATCGCTCTTGAAATATATCTGCAGAAAAATGGTAGTCATGTCCGAATCTATTAAAAGAGTTGTGAACGCCGCCGAGATTTTAAACATAATGACAAGCTGTTCCAATCTTGTCGACCGATGTTCAAACTCCTAAAAAGAAGTTTATACCTCGTCCCGAGAAAGTAATCTACTCCAACTTAACAGACGTTGTTCTGGCACTTTCATCTCCAGCCACAAATGTGGTTTATCGGAGAAACTCCTTTCATAACAACTCTCTATCTGGGGCGAAATGGAATAACCATTTTATTCTGGATAATCCAGATGATATGCCTACCAACTATAATACTAGTGTCTGTGCTGGGTTATAGAAACATAAACGAAAGATGATAAGTGGTTATGTTAGCATCGATCGAGCTGGAGAAACCTCGTTATTGATCTCAAATTTTGAGTGATCTTGCAACTAAGACAGTCTTAATGACTATTATAAAGAATCGTAGGTGGTAACAACACAGACAACCACTGTTGGAAGCTTAATAAAGCAGATGTATTATGGGTCAGCTTAACCTACTTGGAGAATTACCATCTATCGATGGGTTAACAGACCCTCTTTCTATTCTAGAAGTGCGCTCCAGTATCAAAATAGTACGTTAAATAAATACGTATCGTAATAATATTTCATACTTTCAAATACGGCTAAAATGATTAAAATTTCATTGCAGTAGAATTAACCTCTCCAAGAAATAAAGAACAGTTTTTCTCTATTACAAGAATTCAGTTTCTTGTCCGGTTACTACGAAGATAGTTCAGTATAAAACCTCTAAAAATTCGAATCGAAATCCATCTAAGCGACAGCAGTTTATATTTCCGTAGTAATCGGAGCCCTGTTTGTACATGGCACTACGTTCAATTTCAGTGTAGTTCTGCGATGATTTGATTCGATTGAAAGACGATATCAAATTCTTCGAAAGAATATTGCGTTACTACACCGAATTACCAAGAAAGCCGCCGCAGCGCTCCTGGTGACAAACAAAAAGTTGCGTCCACATTGAAGGCAGAACCAGGAACTTCTTGCTAATATATCGTATTTATTGAAAAAGGTGTTCTTATCGAAAATGTCTTAAAGCTCTCTTAATATTTTACTGTTACTATGTGTTGCTCATGTATTGCTGTTTAGAGTAGACAAAATACTAATACGGATAATATCCATACATTCAAAAATAATGAGCAACAAAAAGTTCCTCGTCGTTCCTCCAACAAGGACACATCTTAAGGCAGACGTCTAAAATTTCCTTGATTCCTTCTTATTCGTTCTAACGCGGTTCTGTACATTTGGTACACAAAAGTATACACTTAAAAATAGTACGTACGACTAAATTGTTAGTACCTTATTAGCATTGTAATCAGTTAATTACTTTATCCTCTCTCACTTCGAGTGCCATTCCCTTACGAGCGTCCATAAAAACGTCCACATATTGCGAAATGCTTTGCAAAATATAAAACAAGCAAATTCCACATTCAACTGAGTAATTAGTGCATCTTGGGCGATGAAACAGTATAAATATAAAATATTTCTGCTTTCGAGAACTGTGACTTTTTGAGCGACATAGAAGTAAAGAATTTTCAGCGATTGTGGAGTTTAGTTTTATAATTTTTGAAACTTGCCATCTCCGTCATATTTTTTTACAAAAAGGCTATGACCATTCATGGCATTTATGAGATAGCTTGTATTGAATTCGGGAAATCAATCAAAGTCGCCGATGTAAATGAGTTCCATCATATACAGAAGAATATACGCAATCGAATGCGCAGTACGCAAATTTTAGTTTAAATAAATACGATATATATTGTATATTACAATGTAATTTCTCAGTCAGCCTGTAGCTATTTGCGCACTGTACTTTTTCTCGAATATGCTGGTGGAAGTTCCGACAGTCATTAAAAATAGATTCAATGTCTAACTCGTTATTTGAATCCATACATATAATATAGATATTAGTTGCAAGCAATTTATGGTGACAGCTTTGTAAGAAATTGTCTGATAGTGTGCACCGGATTTTCATATTCGCTCGAATAAGAAAATAGTTTTCATGGAGTTAAAAAGCTTCATCGGATACATTAATGAACACTCATACTGGTATTGCTTTGCTTATGTATGTACACCTCGATAGGAAAGTTTTCTTGTTATTAATTGTAATAGATATTGAAGTCCTATGTCACTGCGACGCGTGGAGATAGATTCTACAAATCAGTAGGTTCACAACTCTCAGGCGACTCTTGCGTAATATGAAATAAGTCCTTTGCTATTGCACGAGTTCTGTCTAGGTTTATAAGTTGATTAGTGTACCAAAGCAATGTATGCGGTATTTAAAAAGAAATGGTTGTATAGTTGAGTAAATGATAAACCATCAAGACTTATTAAACCAACGCGAGAAAAAAATATGTTACTAAAAACACATAAAATCCTATTTAAGCACTGAATTGTTTTCCTTAAAACAAAACAAAAGAAGATGCAAGCTTATCAATTGGTTACAGTTGTCTCATCCTTCATTGCAAAGCGCATTTTTGTAACTTATGTATAAAAAGCATGGGGATAAAAGTTATCGCATTCGCACTCGAACGTAAAAGCATGGTTTGTAATACCGGCTCGTTTTAAGACGCCTCCTTCGAGAATGGTCCGACAACATATACCTTGTTGATGAATATCACTGGGGTGGTAACTCTTTGTTAGAAACTGCGGCACATAGTCTTCACGCCAGCGTGTTCCTCGTGAGCTGGATTCAAGTCTGCGAAGCCTAACTTGCTATAGAATTCCTGCGATTCTTTGTCTGTGGTTGACATTGTCGTGTGAACGCCAAACGAACCTAGGAAAATTATCATTTATAATAATATACACAATTAAAGACTTGCCAATCAAAATTAGCGTTCTGCATTAGATTTAGCAGCAACAAAAAGGTTAAGTTATCGATGAATTAAATATCATTACCATTAGCTCTTAGCGCCGCGAGGACACACGTAATGAGCCGCTTGGGAACTGATTGATCAGAAATACTTGGTAATATTGCACATAGTAGCTTCGACGGATGTTGCCTGCCTAACTGTTCTGATACCTCTGCGGTAAAATTATGGAAATATTGTACTGCTTCCTGTAATTAAATTTTTACTCGTTAAATCTGTAGAAATATGCCCTGTTAAAATTGAAATTATACATAAGTTTCCCACTTACTTGAACAGCGAGGGGCAATTCGTTTATGCCGTCAGTCAATGGATACTTCATTCGCAACTCGGGAATCCAAGATACAGCTAATTTCTGATTAAAAGTTTTTATGTTTAAGGCAGCCAAAGCATATCCTACTACCTCATTCTCATCCTCCACAACCATACACAACTCTGGACTCATAGTCAAGAAACTGCCAACCAATCTACATGAAGAAATCAATGTTATTTCGATAATTAATAACATTCCAATAATTACTGTCAGGAGGAGTTTTACGATAATTACCTATCGGCAACAGCAGTTGTGGATGCGCAGCCAGAAAGTTTATTGCATACATCATACACAGCCTCTTCATCACTCGGCAAATACGGCCGAATAGTATATATTTTACTAGTGGGCACTTCGGGTGCTTTGTATACGAACAAATCGTTACCACTGTCAACTGGGATCAACCTCTGCAAAGAATGATCTCTTATAAGACAGTTTTTAAAGATATTAAATGCTTTTATGAATTACTGTAACGAAACTTTCTCACCAATACATTTCATTATTTTTAATACCTCGAAAAAAATCATGAATTATATTAAATATGTAAATACCTGTAAATCAGCTGTGAGTCCTCCACGAAATACCCAAGGTTCCTGATCTCCACTCATGAATGTTTCCTTCCATCCATTGGAGAACCCTATTCCAAGATACGCCACCAGTTTTTAAAATGCAAGGGATATGTACTTTACGCGCGCGCATATGCACACAATGTTTATTAAATAGCCTCCAATTATCTTTCGCACGAATTTTGCTTGTATCTTTAACATGCAAAATGCTGGTCGATTCATGGTTTCAGTGATCTCTGTCTCAGTGCCGAAATAGGGTATTCATGTTTCAAAGCATTGCGAACGCGTACTATGAGAGAAAGAAAGAACCATGCTATCGAACCTAACTATAGTGCAGTATTGTAATGCTAGCTTGAATTATAATAATATAATTAAATGTATTGTCTAACAATACACCTTCATCGAAATTGAAAAGGATGAAAATAGAAAATCGTAGTTGGCAATGAATGAAATTTTCCTTCTTCATCCGATAAATAATTCTATCATCGTCTAATATATTTAGCCAACAAGTATATAAACAAGGACCAATTTCGTGAATACTGCGCCATAGTTCGCGCAGATATAAACTCCTGAAATTCTGGACGGGAATGGAAAAAGTTGTAGGAGTGATATCCGGTTTGCCAAAATGCACCTGAAATGTAACTCCTATTACTCCTGAAAAGAATACACTATCTGGAACTAAGTAAAATAAATTAGCACCGGCAAGTTGGCAAATGATAGGAGCGACTTCGATCGACTGAAATCACAAGAAACATATGCCGTTCGGTGAGCACAGTCAATCAATGGATGCAGGATGGTTTTCAAGAGTTTATAAACTAGTATCACCTACGCTTTGCCAATTCTGTGAAGAAAAAATGGGCATATTACAGCTGCAAAAATCAATCGACTAAATGCCTTTATCAGAGGCAATTTTAGAAAACTTTACTAATATTTACGCAAATGTGTGAAATTAAAATTCTACGAGTATTTGGCGCTCATAACCAAAAACTACATATTTTGCAATACGAATGAGAATAAATTAGTGATAAAGTAATTCTTTTTAAAATTAATCCTTTATAGGAATTATTTTTGCTGTTGATAAAATACGCCCATTCCGCACTCTCTATAATAAGTATAGAGAAGTCTATGTGGTTTGCACATAGACTGCTTCTACGCGCGCATTGCTTGCTCAGATTGATGACAATTCCTTACAAAACTTCGAACACTAATCGATGTATCGTATAACAATAATACTCAGTTCAAAGCTTTATAAGTCGCGCGCTTTACGCTGAGTTACTCAAGGACTGATGATTCGCATACATGTGTAGCTCCCCTGGGTAAACGTCGTCATCGTTGACGGGAATCTGCCAAACGCTACCAACAAGACAAAAAACACAGAAATGCACGTTAGTTGAGAAATAAAGCTGTTTTGTTTCCTCGTACACTTAAGGTACTCGCAAAAATTGTTCGTTGCAAAAACCAGCAGCAGGAAATGTCAAATCCCCGAAATAATTATCGACAAGAAAAAATCGAATTTGTTTCTAAATTCCTTTATTCATCGATAACGAATTTATTTTTGCGAAGCACATTATGTGAAAGAAAGTCAGCCAATATGTTAATAGCTGGCACAAGGTTATTTAGGAACCAGTATTTGTTCACGTCCAGAATGATGCTGTTAAATTCTCTCCCAGTTATAGCGGATCCTCCTATTCAATAGGGTAGTATCCACACCAATTCTCGTTTGTCTTACACAATGTAATAATGTACTGTTTATGTGGAAATGAAAAAACGGTATTTGACTTTCAATAAAATGGAAAGATTCTCTTCAATGTAAACTCAATGAGAAGTGTTGTGGTTGACTTACTTAAGAAAACACAAGGGTAAATGGGAAACCGTGTGATTGTCGTGATACTGATTTATGTTTCTAAGTTCTCCTAATTGTTTAAACTAGGAGAATGGAATTATGTTCCGCTGTGAGATATTTCTATTTCTCCGAACATGTGGTAAATTATTACTTTGTTAATCATAGTACCGATTCATTCGAACAGGATTAGATATTCTAATTGCAATTTCAGATCACGACTTGCGGCGCCCTTATGTGCTAAATGTCGCGCGTAGCGCTGCATTCGTTTCTAAAGCGCAGAAACGAGTGCATAATTGTAATGCCATAGATATGCGCCCTATGGAACAATGGGATCCCAATTATTATTGATGCTTCCCCAATTACAAGGAAAAATCTTTTTAAATGTTTCGTCAGGGGACGTGTTGTTTGCTACAACACAAAATAGTTTGCTACAATTTGCTAACTACATTAATTAATGCTTTATGGAATTAGTATGCACTACTGTACACAACATTCTAGAATTGCTCACAATCTACGAACAAGCAAAAATAAAAGGCTGGCAATTGCTAAGTAAGAATTTTCGTAATAAGAACTGTGCTGTAATTTTGTGTTTGACGCATGGATTACGCAATTGTAACATATTTTGGCGCTTACTACATCCCAAGATCCTTAATTCAAAATGAAGGAGTATGCATCAATAATTTTCGGTGTTAGTAATATCTGTATGTGCCAGGTGTTGCCGCGCGCGTCATTTTACAAGGATGTGTATTGCGAATTCACCTTTACTGTATATCTTGCTTTTTAGCGAATGTGCCAAAGAAATTCATTGTTGAAACATTGACAATTTCGTAAATTCTCTAAACCAACTGAAAGATTATTGGGCGCAACTTCGGTGTTATTTGTAATTGTTGCTGACTAGAATTGATGTTAACTAATAGAAAATACTTCATTCGCTATAAAGATTTTTCAGACACATCTCACTTGTAAAAAGACAGATTAAATAAATTCAAAGAGGTATGTAACACACTTACCAATATTTGAGAGACTTTTGTTCTGAAATACAATTACAGGCAATAAATTACAGTATTTTTGAGAAAGTTATAACAGCACTCGTCTGCATCACAACAAATACGACTCTGCGCGACTCAACGTGACATTTAAATGGAATAAACAAACTTAACATATACAATTTCATTAATAGAATATAAAGCGTATACACCCGCCATTAAGAAACCACTTTAATTAGCGATATAAGACTTTCAGCTTGATGCAATTAATGTTGTACCAGCACACTAGCATTTTGATTGGACTTTCTTCATATAGTATTTCAGCGTAACAGTTATTAGCATCTGAATTACATCTGAGTTAAAACACTAGCAATAAAGTTAACAATGTGGAAACTTCTACTTAAACCTTCGGCTGTAAATACTATATGCAGATACTAATTTACTCCATTTTTATACCATACAAAGAACATCATACAGTACTTACCCAACCATTTTACATAACTGTTCAGCAAGGAAACAACTCCTCTCATGTCCCATACATATGAATACAAATCGTATAATAATTCACGGTTGTTGCAGTACGTAAGACGCTGAAACAACCCGTTCACTGCATTGCACATGTCATTCATTTTTGCCGCACGATTGTGCCATTCTTCGATCTATAATCATTAAAATAAAATCGATATATTATATTATTATTTTATTTATTAATGTGAAGTATAAAATCATAAAATATCTCGACGATACTTACATCGGACGTAGATGCGTTCTCATCTTCTTTTGCCTTTCTCATGACAATGTGCGCATTGCTCTTCAACCAGTTGAATTCTTGTAGCAATTGAATCCCTTGTCCACCATGTTCGAATGGCAAATAGAAAAGGTCGCACAACAATGACAGATCTTCATGGGTTAATTCTTTACCTACTTCGATTGTGTCTATTTCCACATTATCATGATTCATATCATTATCAACAATCATTTGACTGCCATTCACTGTCGGTGAAGTGCCATCCACTTCCACCTGCATGCCTCCCGAAGCTTCGCTGCATGTCTGTCATAGAACACGAAATCAAACAACGATTAATATTCATAGCGATAAAGTTATAACTAATAAACTTACAGAAGCAATTTCTACCATAGCTTCATCATCCGTTGAAACTTTCGGTGCGTGTGCCGGTGAATTATTCGGTGTCGAATTGCAATCCATCGGCTCGATTGATGAAATACCGCTACCAGTTATTGGTATTGATCCACCGATCAGTGCAGTTGATATTGTTGGAATGACAGGCTCCCTGACAACCTTTGTCTCAGACACCAAAGAGTTCATGATGGGTACAGCTGGCGGCATAAAGACATCGGAAGCGGTGACGGTCGAGCAAACTTCCGCCAGAGCTTGAAGATGAGTTGCACCGGCGACTGGTATAGGAACAGTCGTCGCAGGCACCGTCGTCGTTGTTGTTGAGGTCAGACTCATGCACGTGTTCACGGAAGGTATTATCGGAATTGGTATCGTTGGAGCAACGCACGGTTGCGGCTTTGCTATTACACCCCATGCATTCTTTTTTTTGCTGAACTCAGCTAACCAGTCGTTAATTGCGTTCTTCAAAGCGTGTCGCGGATGGTAGCTGTTCGGCGACAGCGTGGAAGGAACGTCTTCGCCACTCACACCGTCCTCTGTTTCCGTTTCCAACTTTATGTCAGCTGAGACTGTGTCATCTGCAATAATAGATTTGTGAGGTTCGTTGTCGATTACCAATAGCGCGATAGGAAAATTTTCTGTAATAGCAACCATATAAATAGTAACAACCCGTCTTTGTAATTTAAATATTTGTTTTAAAAACAAAAGAGAGTCAGATACACTGATATTTCTTTATAATATCTGATCTATTTGTTGTGAATTGGCATTATTCATTAAACATTTATATTTTATCGCCTAGCTGCGCCCATTTATATGCTCCCTTGTGTGTGAAAGATATTACTGCACGTACTTATAGTTAAATCTCTCCTTCCATCGATATTACATCTGCTCCATTGAGCCAATGTATGAATGGCAACAAAGTTTGCGCCATACTCGCAATTGGGGTTTGTTAAAACACCCCTTAACTTAGGTATGAGATCTGGCGACCTGCCAGAATACGGCCCAAGGAAAACCCTCTTTTGATCGTAATCATTAGCGTGTAAATTATCCCATATTACAGGCGGCCTTCTTAGAACCTCTGTAATTTCCTCAATAGATTGGGGAGTCAAAAGTCTCGATATGACTTTCGGCCCAGTCCACATTATGTCTATTTCCTGTGCCAGTTTGCTGCCGAGAGTATTAAGATACTCGGACAGTTGGACGTTCGGTATTGCGCGAGTCGCGCAATATTGAGTCGGACATAGAAGAAACTTGGGTTGACCGAGGTGTTGGAAAATATCATTCGTCACAGAAACCTGTTTGTATAAAACAATTGAAAACAATAGTCCTTTTTTGATTCTAAGCCGATTGTATCGTCTTATACAAGCGACCTACTTGTGCGTGTGCAAAAGACTGAAACATTTCCTTGTCAGCTTCACTCATTTCAGGTTCGATATCATCAAACAGAAGCGCGAAGGCTGTGCATCCAAATTGACTGACTTGTTCCAACTTTCTCTTCAACACTGTTACTTCTTTCGCGCTGGAATATGTAATATCTAATCCAGGCGAGAGGGCATAATAGAATCTGATACCGCAATCTCTGGCAGCGGCAATAAGACCTGTTAAATGTTCCGCTTCTTCTACAGTATACAAATCCCTCCAATAGGCACGGTGCTTGTAGTCATCTTTTGGGGCATACAGGTATGAATCCATACCCCACTTTTTCATCCTGTAAGACATTTTTATTACTTATTACTGGAAACATATAAATCTGCAAATACGGTAGAACTAATACAAACTATCCAAACATTGACACAAGACGGAATATATTCAATATAAATTGAGTGACATAATGACAACGCAGCAACTTCTATTTGACAAGGTAAAATAACATTCTTTCCAATGCTATATCTTTTTACATCTATTTTGATGCTAAAATTAAAAGCATGTGATTTAGTTGAAAGGATTTGCTTTCATAGGTGGTCAATCAAGTTCAAAGTTCAAAAATAATTAATCAATCATTTCTTGTATGTCATAAAAATTTCAAATAATTGCGAAAAGTAATATAGCACAACAACTACCTTAATATCTTTGAAACATAGTACTATGAAACATATTTCACTTTTTAATGCTTTAATATATATGATCAAATGTTATTCATACAACCTTTAAATTGTGAAATTACTAGAAGCACAGTGGTAACTTTTATGTAACAAACATTTGTTTATTATTATAAAGTCCTATGTTTTAAAAACTTCAGGTCTGAATTAATTATACATAAGTAATACGATAAGAATAATCACTTGTGAAAAAGATCCTTTCTCTGCTCGGTAGTCCATGGTCGCCCGTAAAAACCTGTGGAAGGAAGAACCTATTATTTTATTGTTGCAACAATAAAACAGTATCTCAAAGATACGTTTCAACCAATCCTTCTTTTAATCAGCCAATTAAGAGAACAAAGTTTTGCGGATGGCTCAATATATTTGTCATATCAATACACAAATTCATTTTGTTTTAAAGCTGTTTGCATCAACAACTTTTATAAACATTAGAATTGTCTAAAAAAACTTCTATCAATTTAAATTGCAGAAATTACTTTATCTTACTTTATTGCAGACGTTTATGTTGCCTGGATTTCAATAAAACACACAAAAATGCATGGACTATCGCTGAAGTTTAATATAATGCACAAATATGTGCAACAAGACTATAATGAATTAGGAAACTGGATAGTGATTGGGTACATTGTAAGAAACGTAGACACGTACATTATAAATATAACATGTTCAATACTTTGTATGAACAATTGTGCAATAAATTCACTTTCTTTTGGAATGTTTATGTGTTATTGATTATAAATCTGTAGTATGTGCAGAGTTTTGTTAGTAGACTCAAACAAAAGTCTACTTTAGATTTTTTTGCTGAAAAACAACTGGTACTGCTAAGTACATAACAAAAAAGGTCTCTTTGGATAATTATGAAATAAATCTGCTTTCTTCTGCGATACTTATTGTTTCAGTTGTTCTATTTGTTACAATTTGTACGATTTCAGAGGAGTGCTGCGAGTACACCCACACGAGAACCTACTTCAGATTTAGTTATTCAAAGAAGCAAGGACGCCGAAATACACAAGAAAGGATTATTTTATGATTAACTGTGGTAAAAAATCGGTTTCTTCCGGGATACTTATTTACACAGTTGCTCTATCATTTGTTACAATTTTATACTGCGTTTAAAAGGTTTTGCCAGTACACCCACGCAAATGTCCGCTATAGACTAAGTTGTTCGAAAAAACTGGGACGGCCAAATAGGCAGAAAAGATTTCGCTGGCCCGGAAATGACAGCTGTTGAGGATTACCTTCAACGACGCCGCAGATGAAATTACCAGTTTTGGCATTCAAACTATCGGCCCCATTCGTCTCCGCCATTGCGGATCGCTGGAGGCAGGTTTGTTTCGTGTCGGCGTAGAAAACTCCCTCCGAGGTGATCGTGCGACTCCGAGAAATTGGCGGATTGCGAGCCGAGGAGAAGTCGATCGTCGCTGCTATTGGACAATGATGGCTCTCGCGACATTCACCGGCGAACGTTACCGCAACATAACTTGCTGCCCTTTTGCAAAGTACGAACAGGCGCGATTTCGGGCGGAATAAATACGACGAAACTATGGTAGTCTAGAAAAAACGCTGCCAATGTTCTGGTCGATACTGAATGATTTCTCGATATGGAACTTCGCTGACTCGTTTCGTCGTGGCGTATCTGCTGGCGCTGCATGCATGTGCACATGTATGGTGTGTTGGTAAAGTAGAAAGCAACAATTGGGTAAATGTGATACCATTTTACAATAATTCATGTAAGGATTTATCACTAACTGCCTATTCCCAGCTTAATTTAATGAATAATAAGTTATACATGGGTCTCTGTTACAAATATTGTTTAATAATATAAACTCGATTACCCAGTTTTTACAAAGCGTAAGTTATATTACCTTTTTACCTATTAAATATCTTTTGTTCGAATGATAACTCTAAGCAAGAGATAAAATTACATTAAAATTGGTTTTATCGTAAAGATACACACGGCAGGTAAACGTTGCCCTTTATATTAGTTGGAATTATTTTATTCGTTGTCTTTTAATTATTTACTTACGTTATTTAATTGAAATCAATGTTTTCCAAAATGTTATGCAAAAGCAAAAGAAATTTTTCCCGTATTCAACTCTTTGAGCTAACCAATTCTATTATATTCATTAGGTTTATCAATACAATTGTTGAGCAATTAAGAATTCGGAAACCGGTCTCATTTCTCACTATTTTCGAAGTAATAAATTTATTAGTTCTACTTTCTGATTTCCCAGAAGATAGGATTGTAGTTACAGAAATTTTATAACACTATTTTTAACTAATGTTTAACAATTTTAATAAACAAAATGATACCCGAAATAAAGGAAGCACAATCCATTACTTGGTGGCGCCATCTCAGCAGTTCGGAGTTTATATGCAGCCCTGTTCACTCGGTATTCTAGTTTCCTTCCTTTCAATGATATCGATAGCGCTAAGTAGTATAACTCGGTGGGCAGTCAGACGCAGCCAGCCGCATACGTACAGCAGCACTCGGAGAACTAAACGGTCTACTAAACGTAGCGGCGACAGTAATTAGTTTCGAACTCTTACGTAACGTCTTACGAATCCGCCTTTCCTTTCCAAGCGATGCAATTTAAACTTTAAACTGTAATGGCACAGCCATATTCGAAGTATGTCAGTGTATCTGATCTCCATCTACTTGACATTCCGTTCTTTACCTTCGACTTATTTTTTAATCTTCACTTTAATCTCCGATAGTAATCGAAGTTTTCAATCGAAAATCAGTGAAAAACAGTGGATATACGAAATGCGGTATTGGTAAATATCACTTCACTGAATTACATACTATACATATGTATTTCCTAGTAACAAAGAAAATGCAAACAAGTTCACAATTACAGACATTTAGCTTTCTCTGAAATCGAAGCTTTCAAAAATTCATGAGGAATTCTTAAATCAAAATTCAAAAATATTAATATATCATATTCCATATTATGTAAATACAATAAATTAAAAATGAACGAATTCTTACTTCCTCCAAAAATCAGACTTCCAAAAACATTTAAAGAATTTCATTACACAGCGTAAAAATTAATGCACAAGAAAATTCTCCATTGTTGACGAGTTTTTTAAACGTAAAATTTTAAATAATAAAAGCTTTAAATAATAAAGCAATGTGAAAGTCTCAGCTGGCAACAATTACACGTGCCTGCTATGTCGTCACCTCTTCTGATTATTGTGACAATTAGACTGCGACAATAGCCTTTGAAGGCTAAAGATTTCGAATAAAGGAGCTCTCGTTCTCGTTCTCGTTCTCGTTCTCGTTCTCTCTCTCTCTCTCTCTCTCTCTCTCTCTCTCTCTCTCTCTCTCTCTCTCAGCTGTACAACTCAGGGATTACTTTTTGCAACTGTTAAGCTACAGACAAAGCGTGAATGCGGGGAGGTCAGCAAGGCCGCTCTCAATGAAATTAGATACCTTGACGGATACACTCGGATGTTACACTCGTTTGAATCCAGCCAATGCAATCAAGAAGCATCCTTACGATTGACGCGAGTACTACTAATTCGGCAACAGTCCAGCAGTTTAATGATTTTCCCGCGTGAAGAAGCGAGTGTACGTGCATAGACACATTATTGGCGTGCATTATATATATGTGTGTGTGTGTATAGTCTTTCGGTTGCACTAAGCTCCGAACGTGTTCTCGCTCGATAACGTGTCATTATAATAGTGTCTTTAGCTTAATACACCCAGCAGAGTGCGTCATTAAGATCGGAGTATAAAATTAGTTTGAAATTCAATAATAACTGGAGAGAACAATAGAGTAGATTTATGGTGGACGTAAACGTGTTAATGATTCATAATTAAGAATTATATTTGATAAGAAGCTTGGTGTTCTCTCAAAGGTATCATCGCGGTCGAATGTAAGCTGTAAAGGTAATTATAAATTATTTAGTTAGTTTAATTCCACACAAATAATTTCACAACTTATTTCTGAATTATATGTGTTGTATATAATATTGTATTGTGTATGCGATGACTATAATATAACAAAATCTTGTCTTCAGAATGCTGTTCCTTATTCGGCGTAAGTTGTGGTACAAGTCCGATGCCGCTGGCAGGTTGAGAAAATATTCTCCGCAAGATGCTACTTCTTTATACATATAATACGGCATTATTCTATCCATTCGTAACCCTATAATTACGTGCATGTCTGCTAAAAAAATCCTGAATGAATCACCTACGCAAGAATAAATGTTGGAAAATCAACCCTTTGGAAAATAGTGTTTGCCAGAAAACATCATTACAGACATAGTTACTCGTCGCTAAACCTCGGGGTAAGAGAGTAAAATCAAATACACTGCTCTACATTCTACAATGAAATAATACGCTTTCCCTCGAATAAGATCAGCCATTTAACTCTCCTACGTACTAACATCACTCGTACTACTAGGTGGCCCAAAAGACCAGGGGCTCAAAAACTAGGCTACGACGTTCCCCGGATACAAATCGAAGCGAAACCACTCTGTACATTGACACGCTCCCTATTCAGGCACGTACATGATTCCGATGACACTCAAGAGACACACTTGCCCCCCTTGAAACTATTGTCAAGGCCACGCAGCTTTAATTCACTATTTATTAAGAGTCACGATCATTGAGCGATCCAACAACAACCCTGCCTGTTTCCAGGCAGCAGGGAAACCACCCCAAGTCGGGCGCAATGCGAGAGTCGGCGAGCCGTCGAATTTCGGGCTCTAGCGGAAGTGCTGCAGGTTGGCGGGAGTCAGGGGTGGTAATTTGAAAGAAGGCCAGCCGGAGTAATAGGGTTTCGCAATAGCCGTCCGAAAGCCTGTTTCAACGTAACGTGTTAGGCATGCGTATTACGTCACAATCGAAAGGGTTGCCGAGGGGCGGCGAAGGGAAGAGTGGCGGCGGTTGGTGGGTCGGGCAGAAGGGTGGGGGGGCGGCCGAGGGCGGCGAAGGTGGTACAGAGAGACATAAATCGTTTCGAGAAAACGTCGCGGCGCGGCGCCCGAATCGAGCCTCCAAGAGGGGTGTCGGTTTTTTCGGGGGGTGGCTCGCTGCGCGGCGGCGGCGGTGGCGGAAGGGAGGAGGGGTGGGGGCGAGGGGGCGGATAGTTGAAGGGGCGGGTATAGTGCGCGGCTCGGACGGCGTAGCCGTATCAGTGTGAGGCCGGCTATCAGCCGCCTAACATCGAAGTCGGGGTTACGCTGAAACACGTAACACGGCTGCCGCAGGCACTCAGACGCGCACACTAACTCGTACACACATTTGACACAGACAAGACACAGTACGACATACACAGAGGACAGACATATACACAGAGACGCCTTTCGAGGGGATATCGCAGTTGGGAAATTCAACCCGAGTCGCACACGTACATACACATAGAAAGACAGAGAGACATAGACACAGAGAGACACGCACGCCCGCCCGCGCCGGCCGAATTCGACGATCGACGGACTTCGTCTTCGTCTTCGTCGTCGCCGCTGCCGCCGCCGCCGCCGTCGTGGTGCCTCTGTCCGGTGATCCGTTGGCCCCCTCGGTCGATGAGGTCGGCAGCGAGAGAGCGGCGGCCTTTCTCTCCATCTCCGTATGCGTCGTAATCGATAAGGGCGAACCGAGCGCACGTATGGCACCCTCTTAAGCTAAAGAAAACGTCTTCATTGGTCGCGTCACCCTTCGCGCTCGCTCGCGCGCGAATCCTCCACAGCGGTTGGAATGAATGAAATCGAGAAGCAACGGTCTGAGCGAAAGAGAGAAAGAGAGAGAGAGAGAGAGAGAGAGAGAGAGAGAAAGATAGACAGAGAGAGAGAGAGTGAGAGGAACGCATGGGCGACGTGAGTGGACCAACTGGGCGAGGCATCCGAGTGAAAGGCTCTTGGTGGATACGAGAGCCGGGCCTAAAAGCGAGAGAAAAAGAGAGAAAGAGAGAAAGAGAGAGAGAGTGAAAGAGAGCAGCGAGGAGACAAGAAGTAAGAAGTGGCATTCTCGGTGCAAAGGCCAGAGAAAAACGAACAGGCGCCACTTGAACGACAGAGAGAGAGAGGGGGGGGGGGGAGCGAGAGAGTGAATGTGAGAGAGGAAGTGGAAAAGAACAGGGTGAAGAAAGCAAGGGGCAAAGGTAGAGCGAACGAAGAGAAAGTGAGAGGAGCGAAAGGAGGGAGAGCGTGATTACTGAAAGAGAGTGAGAGAGGGTAGAAAGGGAGTGTGTGTGTGTATGAGAGAGAGGGGGAGAGAGAGAGAGAGAGGATGCGCGTATGGGGAAGAGTGTTCGGTAAAAGGGGGCGAAAGGAGGATCGCGCGAGAAAGGGAGCTTGCGCGAGCCGAGCCGCCTAAGAAACAAACCGGACCGAATGAGTCCAGGACATAGTGTCCACTGGGGAAGACCCCCGGGAAGCAGTCGCATCCGATATCTTGGGCGCGCTCGATTTCTCGACCTGTCATCACCAGATTATCATCGGGGAGAGCCGAACACAATTCCTCGAGTCCATTCGGCCTAACCAGAAGGCGGTCTTCTTGTTCCCAGAGATAGGAGCTCTCAGGAACAGGGATAGAGCATTGTGTCCCATAGGGTTCGGTCTGGACTGTTGTTCAATTGATGGTCTCTCCGAGTGAAAGAAGCACTCGATCCCCCTCGTGGGACACACGGCCAATGAACGATCCACAAGTTAAGGGGGAAAGGGGCGCGTACGCGCATTCACGGTCAAGAAGCTCCGAGGGAGCGGCGCGCGGAGGAATTACCCTCGCGAAGGAATGCCAGCCGATGGACTTGTGTAATGTTAGTTACGCGCCACGGGCCAAGTATATCGATATACGCGGTGAGTGTGGTATCGAGAGCAATTAAGCAGCCACGTGCACGCCGGGTTATGCGCCGATAATGACACGTCGGTACTAATCGGGAGTGTGTGTGCGTGCATTTCCGCAGCATAGAGACCATTTACGGAGGGGGAGAGGGCACCGAGTGGCCGAGGAACATTTCCTATCGAACGAGCAAGGAGAGAGACTTGGGGAAGCTAGAGTAAGTCGAAGAGAGAGGAAGAAGCGTCTCGGGGAAGATCGAAGTGGTGGAGATCTGGAAAGAGGACATTCGGAAGTCTTGGTTGTAATTCAAAGCGGATATATCGTTAGAGTCGGCGGTAAGATCGAAGGAGGTTGCTCGGGCGAGCTTGGATTAAGCTTAATCTCATTGGGGAGAAGTCAGGATTCCAAGGAAGCGACAATTAAGGAGGCGACGAGTTAAAGGGGGTGGCACAGCGAAGCTCGCAAATCCAAAGGGAGGAGTACCGGAAATTTCCCGTCGATCCCTCTCAAGACATTGACGAAGCTTTTGAAGCAGGGGATTATATTCATAACCACTGTGCAAAGGAATCATTGTCGTGCCGGCGGAGCAGCATCCAGCCTGGCTCTCTCCGTCGAATGATCACGACCCTTAACGAAACTTGTTACCTAATCCGCTTAGGAAGATCCTTGTCGGAAGGTAGCGGATAATAGTAGCGGGTCCAATTAATTCGAGAGTTTTCCCGGAGACAACAGCTTGGAAGAAAGGACGACTCTCGAAGGTAACCAGGACGGCGGTGGGATCATCGAAGACAATGGAATCCTGTGCAACACGCTCGTGCAAGGAACTTGGTTACTGTGCGGTTCGCACCGACTCTGAGGATCGCATGGTTGCGACAAGGCGCAGGAGGCATCGCCAAGCCCACCACACTAAACTTACCAACTCGAGTCTGAGCTTTGACTCGCTTTCCACTCGCGGACTCGGATCTAGCCAACTTCATTGAAAGGGATCAGACCAAGCCGCTCTTTTTTTTTTTTTGTCCACCACCGTCGGCGATATTAAAGGCAGTTTCTCCGCGGCCTTCCCTCCACGGTGGCACATTGCCTATGGCTGCACGTGCGCACTCGATGTCGACAGTGAAATTAACAAGCTAACGCCAGGCTCTCCTCAACCTCAAGGACGAGTTTTCGGATGAGCTCCGGGTGAAAAGGGAAAGGGGGCCGCGACGAGAGAGTGGCAGCCGGAGACGGCGGTGTCTGTCGGGAGGGTTCGCGACTGTGAGGATCGACCCGGGGAGAGATAGGCAGCAATCCGTCCGAGAAGCAAACGCAACGGGATCGAGGAATGCCTCGCTCGCATCAGGGAAAGCACCCATCGAGAATGGATGACGCTAATTGATGCCGATTGATTGCTTCGCCGGGCAGGACCTACCGCCCCCGCCAGGCATGTCCGTAATACGTCGACATTGTGCCAGTGCGTTCCAGCAGAAGCACGCACGATGATCCGTATCAATTCGCGACTGTGATCCCTAAGCTTAAGGTTAAAAGTTATTACCAAGAAAAACCAAATCGTCCATTGTGATACTAAGATATATAAACGAAGATTTTAAGAGCACGTGCGCTCGAGGATGGATATGAATGGGAAAGACGGCGTAAGCCGTGATGCCAGTGGAATTAATGGAAATGATGCTGGCTTCGGGGATATTCCTCGGATCTAGAACCTGTGATAGACCCGTCATCTGGACCGTCGAGCCTGATCACTGACATCCGATATCGCTTATGAACTGTTGCGATACCGATGAAAAGTCAACCTGAGCCAACGAAAGTGAAATGACACCCTGCAAGAATAATCACTAGCCCGTGAAGACTTCCTCCGCCATCACCGCTTGATACACTCACGGGTAAGTACTCTTACTTTCAATCATCTCTCGGAGAGTGCTCTTCTTTCTTCCTCGTCGCGCTGCATCATTAACGGTGTCATTCGGCTAAACGCGTATAATTATAGAAAAATCAGTTTTGGACTCCGCCTTTTCTGCTGAGTAGTGCGCGGTACTTGCCAGTTGCGTCATTATGCTGTTTCTACCAAACCGCAGCCAAAATTAATGATACTCGCGGCAAACCTCTGGAGTTGCTGCTAATAGGGATTGCGTGAGGAATAAGGAATGGATAAATGAATAGAGCGACGCTTTGAATGCGTAACTAAGGAACCTACATTTTCGAAACACCGCTTATCGTTTCATTACTCGGCAGTTTGCGAGCTTCGTCGCTTTCCTTTTTCGAAAACGTCCGCTCGGGGGGCTTGTCCTTGTTTGCCACTAAAGAGCTTTAAGCCAAGGACGGAAGACCATAAAATTCGCGTGTTCAATAATGACCCGCTTCCCAAGAGGAATTTACGATAAATAGATAATTTCTTGCTTTATAAACTTTGTCGCAGCTGTTTCATATACGAATAATAGAGCACTGTTTTATTGATCGTTAAGGAGATTATAAGACGGTTGTCTAATACTGTTTTATTAGCTTCGTATAATTCCAATCAATATTCTAAATGTTCGCGCTTATGTGGTCCTATGGAACAACTTAACAAACAATCCATGTTACTACGCACACATGTGACATCGGACGAGTATTTCGAAAGTAAAGTTGTGTCAAGGTTACTCATTCGCAATGTAGAACACGACTAGAGTTGAGGACTAAAAATTTGATGCTTCCTCCCAATGACCTCAATCGGCTAGGGGTCGATGGTCGTTGCACGCTCGACATTCGATATTCCGCTTTGCACGAATAAATTATGCCTATCGCTTCGACTGCCAGTTTCAGGTGAAAGCAATGATGTATTTAATGTACAGTCAGTGCAAATACTGGTATACCAACTTAGAGATAAATAAAGGAGAGTTTCTTGCGTCTGCCCACTCAAATCCATATTGCGCTCACCCCCAAATCTTTATCGAGGAAACTTTCACAGTTTTTTCCCCCCCTTCCAAGCGAGCTTTACTTTCCCGAACACCTTTATTGCTTCTCATTAATATTCTATACTCGTTCGAGATAAAAAAAAATAGCTCCCAGAACTCTCTGTATTACGAATCCGTTCGTATTTCCACCCAAGAAACCCTAAACCCTAAACACCAGTCGAAGCGGTTGTAGTAACTTCGATCGAGAAAAGAAAGAATCTGGAAAACGAAGCCATAGTTTAAGAGCGGCAACCCGTTGCAACTGATTCTCACCACTGCCCCACTTTTTGTTCCAGTCGTATCTTTGTTGCGCGTAACCTGAGAGCAGCGCGGCAAGTCCCGGCAGGAAGAAGCGCGTGCCAGACATCACCGGAAGAGAAGGAGACAGAGACCCCCCCCCCCCCCCGCCCTAACCGAGATGTACCAAGACCCCGCAGGCATCATTGAGCCAGAAGTTCGTCATTGACACAGAAATGTTTAACACTTCAAAGCGATCGAACGAGAAGATCGCGTGAGCGGTACCTAGTTGACACGTGGCCCAATTGGGAGCCGGGCCAGATCTCGGTCCCGGGGAGACCCCCTAAAGGAAGAGAGTAACGCCAGAGGGTAACCGGCATCGCCGGGGGGTAGTTTTCTGATTGAAGTAGAAGTAAAGAGGGTGCCGAGGAAGACGGGTTCCGAGTGCAGAGCCGAGTCCGAAGCGGTAGCCACGTGCGGTGGTGCCACCCCCTGTCGACGGGGGGTGGGACAGAAAGACCATCAGGGTGGGTGCCGGTGCTGCAGGGGCGCGCCTCGCCCGTCGGCTCGCCCGCAGGTTAGCACGCCGGTTAGCGGCTAGCTCGGGCACTTTCTGGCGCAACGGTCTGGCGACTTCCGGGGGCCTCACCTCTGCGGCGGTGGCCGTGGCGGCCACGGGGGAGCAGAGTGCTCCCCCAACAGCTGCGCCACGCCATACCGCGACCAACGGAAGTTCTACACCTACATCTGTACTTGACAACTGCGGAAGACCAAGGCACAGAGCCATGTCCATGAGGACATTGTATCGCCGCGTCTCCCACCCGTGAGTATCCACTTTTTATATCTTCCGTGATCTGGCGTATTCAAAAGGGCCTTTCTAGGAATCGTTGCTCCTGTCAGAAACAGAGTCTTTGCACCCTCTATTTTTTAATCCGTTTGTTTAAAGATCTGAAATATTTTTGTGAGTGGTTATAATACAATTAGAACAGGCTGAACTGAGAAATAATTAATTTTTGAAAAAAAATGATCAACGGTTTTCAACTTTACAAGGTCTTAAGGATAAAAATTATTATTTCGATTAATGAACAATCCTAGGATTACAACAGCGCAACGGCATAAATAATTATATTTACTCAAAGAATAATAGATCGGTGCAGCTATCTTTGTCACAAATATTTTCCAATAATGTATAGCTGATTCTCTCACTCATTTGGAAATGACTTTTCAAACTATCTATATCAGCAATAAATATTATAATATTTTCCAGTGTATAATTTGCCTGGATCATAATTGTACATAGAAGGTATTTAAAGTTAGGTATAATAATAAATTTCACATTAAAACTTCCAAAATATATTCGAATGAGAAACTTTTACAATAAACCAAAACACCCCGTGAATTATATCAAAACACGAAAAGAGTTCCAAATTACTAAAAATGCGTTCGAATTTCATTTCTCGATTTTATTACTTTCGAACACATATGAACTTAATACAAAATATACAACAATACATTTAATCACAAAATTGGAAATTCTCTGTGTCAAACAAGTTTTCTGGACGCGCCACTGTCTTCCAGGACGGAAACTTATAGTTTTAGACGAGGACTGCTCGAGAATTGCTTTCAATAGGTCGTCATTGTATAGGACGTTCCATTCTCTTGATACGGAGATTTTGATTGGACACTGGTCTTGGACAGGTCTGACTTAGACCCTCGAATGGTAGTACATACCCCGTAGTACTTACGGGGATGTAGTATCTTTCGAGGTCTGAATAAACTTCTCCCCCTTTATCTCGATTTTGTGCGACTCTCCACTACCCTTCTCCTCTTATCGGACTTCCTATTCCTTGCTATTGTTGCCTCTACTCTTACTAGTCACTCGAGGGTTGCGACTCTCCGCAGACCCGTTGATCCTCTGATGATGATTCGCTCGAAGGATTTCGTTTGATTCGAAATGGCCTGCTTGTGTTTGGCAATGGGACTCTGCCAGTAATTCTGTGGTCCATGCAATTTGTATAGGAAAATTGGGATGTGTAATGTGCCAGAGGATTGACAAGGATACTGTTGGCTTAAGTCAATCACGATCATTATTGGACGGGAATAGATTGGTATTGGGAAGGTATTGTATCTTTTATTGGGAGAAACGAATCTTTTAGAAACTAATAAGCAGCTTTTAATTATAATGAAAATTAAAAGTTTGTATGATTTTTTTAAAGTTCTTTAAGGTATTTTGAGATATTAATGCTAACGCGTTTTTGGGCTATTTGTACAGCCAATTTCTGCGTTTCCTTGAAATTGGAATGCAATTATGCAGTGTTAAATGATTACAATGCAATCTTTTGTAATCATCGCGTACAATCATCGAATAGTGTCATTTGTACTTTTGTCGCACAAATATGGAAATTCGTATTACAAATTATTTTAAAAGATATTATAACACAGACAATAATTTTACCTTAGTTTTTAATTTTATTTAAACTATAATTATTTCGGTAGTTTAATTTATACAAATTATCGCAATGGCACGAGAATGTGCATTTGTAATTCGATATTAATTCAGAAAAGGAACAATCGTACCATCGAATTTAGTGACGCGAATATTAGGATAAATGGCAAATTATTAAAATTAGCGAGCAGAAACTAACCATTGTAAAATTCAGATGCGGAACATGCTATTTTCAATTTCAATTTTGATTCTCCCAATCAGTCGACTGAACAAATTTAATCAGTAAGCATTTATTCCAACACACGATCCCCCAATTTAACCAGACATTTCTACGAACATATGATAATTTAACCCACCGAACGACTAAAATTTCACTCGAAATTAAGGAAAATGCCGGTAACAATTAAGCCGACTCAACGAAAATGTCCTTTTTGAAGGTCATTTCATTTTACACTATGACCTTACTGTCCTCATAAAACATTCTTTCCACACAACGGCGAATCATAAAGAGCGTTGGGGGATTTGACGCGAAGTTTACGTAATAAGTAGGAGCAGAAAGCGGAGCACTTTTGCGATCCTCGAATCCGTGAGGAGAAAGCAGGAATCCGGACAGGCGTTCTTTTGCCGTGGGCCGATCGCCGCTATTTGCACCAGAGAGTGGAGAGCAACACTTTGCGATCACTCGTGCAAAATTCTACCCCGGGCCTTATTCATACTTTGCGCCAGTTGAGGTGTCATCGCCAAGGCTTTGTTCCCTCGCTCCCCCTTCCGCCCCTCTGCTTCCGCCGCTATTTAGAACTCTTTAGAGCGAGGCACGGATTTCTCTTTCTTTTTTTCTTTACCCTCCGGCAGTCCTGCAATATTTTCTCTCATCCCCTATTTTCGCCCCCCCCCCACCCCCCATCCGCCCCACCCCACCCCTCTTACTCCTTTCCTTTTACCTGCTATTGGATTAGCAAGCTAAACGTTTTGTCGAGCACGCTTGAATTTGGAATTACGGAATGAGTGAACGCGATGAGCGTTATTAGCGGTCGACGCTCAGGCATCGTCATTAGTGTTCGCTCGAGTAAAATCGAGTCGCGTTTAACGATTAAGGCTTGGTTTACCCTCGTGGCGTATTTACCAGGCTAAAGGAAATGACATCGAGTTTTCAACGACTCCGCTTGGACTCGATTTTCGGTACTACTTTCGATTTTCTTGTTTTTCATGGACCTTGTAAAAAGATCATGTAATTAGCGCGGTGGAAATGAAGCGAGGATTGAGTTTGCTTCTTCTCGTTTGAATAATCCGCTGCAGTTCTACTGGTGGAGCGACAGTAATAATAGTCGGTGGTTCGGACTCGCTTCCTCCAGTGAAACGAGACACCGTAAACCTTTTATAATCAGCATAGACTTTACGCTGGCAAATCCGCATGTGCGAATATGAATGTCAAAGGTTTTATCCGTGGTAAATATTAGAGTTGAATCCTAGTATCGCAAAAAATTGTCAACTATGTTTCTCTCATCTTTAATGATCGGAATTACTATAAAATCAAGTTTTCTACAAAATTTATTATTACTAATATTGCAAAAAATAGTTACATATTCTTACAATACAAACGCTTTTATTCCTCACTGCATATTAATAAATCCTAGCGACAAAACTTTTCTTTAACATCCAACAGCACAAGTAACACCTTCCGCCAAATTGCACAACTAAAACGAGCGTGAATCGAGCAAACGTAAAATCCACAAACATCAGCCGATCGACTGGCGCCGAAGACAAAAATCAGTCGGTCGTGCGTCAGAATTTCAACGAGAAATGCGGTGCACGCGCGGCAATATAGGGGCGCGCAGAGTCGTTGGGGCCAAAAGTCGTCAGCATGTACTCCGATTGTGACGTCAGTATCGTCAATTCGAATTCGAGGGAAGAACGTAGCCGAGGGCGAAACCGCTCGGGCAGGTCTCATTCGATAGGAATTGTCTTCTCCAGTGCTCTCAGGATTTTCCCCGACCAATGCCAGGACCACAAGTGGCAGAGCGCTTTCTCTCGCTCCCTTTCTCAGTGGCTCGGTTCCTCTCGGCAGTTGAGAGATCGCAGCATCCTCGAGAGCGTACAATAATCAATTGTTCGTGGTGTCAAAAGGCAGGGAAAGGGAGAGGCAGAGAGGCAGAGAGGCAGAGAGAGAGAGAGAGAGAGAGAGAGAGAGAGAGAGAGAGAGAGAGAGAGAGAGAGAGAGAGAGAGAGAGAGAGAGAGAGAGAGAGAGAGAGAGAGAGAGAGAGAGCGAGAGAGAGAGTGGCGTTGCGTAATGCAAAGGCGCGCGCCGTTTATAATAAGGTTTGCATGGCAATAAAGAGGCTCACGTTGTTAGAGGGTGGTAAGTGGTGGTTGCGTTTCGGTATCTAAGATAACAAGATAGAAACGGCAGACGTGTATGGTAGGCGTTATACAGACTCGACCAGGGAGCAATCAATAACTGACCCATATTGTAGTCCTCGTTCTCTCCTTTCTCGGTCGCTCGAGCTTGAGCTCTCTGCCTTCTCGGCCCCTGAATGCTCCACTCCTTCTTCGCCTATTCCTTTATTCCTCCTTTTATTCCCTTTACCGACTTTCCCCTTCTTGTTACCATTGCTACTCCACTTTCTACCTTTTCTCCCACACATTCCGTTCCACCCTCCAACCTTTTCTTACTCCTCCTTTTATTATATTTTCCTCTCTCTCTCTCTCTCTCTCTCTCTCTCTCTCTCTCTCTGCTTCTTGTTAAAGCATCTAGTGATACTTTGCTCTTTTATCCTCTCTATCTCTCGCCTCTCGTATATTCCGTTCCACACATGCCGATTTTATATCACCTTTTATTCTATTTTGCTTTTTCTCTGTTGTTGTATAATGCATCCCCCCTCCCTTTTTTATTCGGATTCCGGTCGGTTCTGAGATTCTTCCGCACTGATTCAATTCACAGTCTAATTTTCGTGATGGTAATTAGTATTATATTTTTCTTTCACTTGTTGTTAATTCAATTGAACTCCTTCTCCAGTCGGATTCCGGTAGCTTCTGAGATTCTTCCGCACTGATTTAATTCGCTGTTTCATTTCCCTGATGGTAATT